>VZSG01000213.1:168531-207931 GCA_013398315.1 Nothoprocta pentlandii | reverse complement strand
GTTATGGGAGATGGATGAGTATGCTCTGGAGGACTTAGCAGCTCCAGGCTGTTTATGTTTGGACATACAATCATCCAATACCTGCTTCTGCTAATGTGGCTTGTGATATCTCCAGTGTATTCAATCTGCTGACCACTGCTGTCATCAACTGTGGAACTACCGTTAGATCGTTTTTGCTTGTTGCAAGATATCTACTGTGGCCTAAATATAAGTGGCCTGGCCAGTCCACAGTGGAATTGCAGACTAATTCCTCCCATGGATGCTGTAAGCAGTTGCCTCTAGGTTGCCACAGTGCTGGCTATGGCTGTGAGGTTTGGAGTTTTAGAGGGCTTGAGACCTCTTCTTTTGCCAAAGACAATGGTAGCTGGGCATATTTCCTGGTGAGTGGCAATGAAAAGCAGTATTTCTGGTGCTTTCTCTATAAAGAGTTTCAAAATGAAGTCTGAAAATCGGTTTTGCTGTCTCAGAATTCTTTAAAAGTGCCATGCCGTTTTCTATCGTTAACATCTTGTCATGACAATATAGTTGAGATATCTGTTATTTCATTTTCAAAACCATTAAAGGGGAAGATTCTTCTTAATAACTCCTAAAACTCCTTTTCTAGGACAGTGGCTTCTGTTTGTTTTATAGTGAAATATTTTCACACAGTGACAAAAAGGGAAGCTGGATTCATCTCATCGAACTTTATTCGTATAAAAGTTAAGCATTTAAGCACAGCTTGTTGTCTGTGCTCCTTTCATATTCTAAGAGAGAAACATGAACCAGTAACATGCCCCAGGGAGATACATGCTCTAATTTGAGCGAGAGAGAATATACCTCCATCTCACAGTACCCTGAGCGGGTAGTGCTGCCCAGTTAATGTCTGTCTTGTGTTTAGACCAACTGAATCGCTTCTGGATGTTGCTGATTTTTCCCCTTGTCTAGAGAGGAAAACCAAATTATTAGTTTTGCCCAGATGCCTAATTTTTAGATGGCTAAAATTAGCATGATAAATCCTATCCCCCAGGCCTAATTCAAGTTTCAGTGAGATTCAGTGGGATTTGGATGTTTATGTCATTTGGACATTTTGGAAAATGTCCCCACTGGTAAAGAAATCAACAGTACCCTCCGTGTATGCATAACTCAAGCCTGGCTTCTTCAAGAGATATTGCTTAGCTTCTCAGAGGGATATTGCTCATGAGCATAATGCTGTTGTTTGCTTATACACTGTGACACATGCTGTGTTCACACACGCTGATTGTGCCCGCCTTGGGCATCCTAGATAGCACTTTCTCTATGATGGCATCTTTCATCATGTCCAGTTTTAAGAACTATCTTCATCATCAAGACAAACTGGGGAACATTTTATGCTAGAATCATTCTAAGAATAGCAATACACTGAATATCTATGCAAGAAGCCTCCTGAACTTATTGCCTTATGGGCTCTTGGATCCTTTCTTGGAAGTATAGGTAGACACTCTCTTTGAGATAGATCAAACTGGAAGACTGTGCTAGCTGTTTCATGTAGCCCTGTGGGTTTTAGGCTTGTAACGGGATATTTACCTTGAAATTGTTGCTGTAGACTGTAGTATTATATGCACCTTGAGATTCCCCATTGTTGGTTTCTGGCAGGCTTTCCAGCCAAGGTTAGTACAGTTTATATCTCCAACAGGCTGGTGACAATACATGTATGGTGGCTATGGAAAGGAAATGTTCTCACCTAGTCCAGATTGCTGGACATTAAGGGTCAGCATCTGTACTTAAGATACCAGGTCAAGTTTAGGAAAGATGTATGTGTCGAAGATTGACTTCTCATGAGATCTACAGAAGCCCTCAAGTAAGTTAGTTAGTGAAGGCAGATGAAGAGATGCTTAGTTTTCTTTTTTTTTTTTTTCAAGATGGAGTGTAAGTGCTTCTATATGTATTCTGTACTTACGACCTGCCTACATACCTATCCAGCTCTTTGGAAAAACTTCTTAGCATAAGCAAGTATCCTTCCTTCCTTCCTTCCTTCCTTCCTTCCTTCCTTCCTTCCTTCCTTCCTTCCTTCCTTCCTTCCTTCCTTCCTTCNCCTTCCTTCCTTCCTTCCTTCCTTCCTTCCTTCCTTCCTTCCTTCCTTCCTTCCTTCCTTCCTCTCTCCCCCTCTCCCCCTCTCTCTCTCTCTCTCTCTTTCTCTCTTTCTCTCTTTTTGTGTGTGGTTCTGTCTGAGGTTTGCTTCTAATAAAAAAGAAAATGATAGAGCAGTTCAGTCTAGAGAAGAATTACTGTCTTCGTTGTTGTCTCAGTGTCTCAGTTTATGTACTGCAGACTGGCTCAGATGCACAATACATAATGCAAACTACTTCCACTTTTCTTGTGGATTCTCTACATTTTTGGCCCTTACCAGCTAATACAAGGATATATCTGTGCCTGGGAAAGTTTGGAAGAAGTCTCACATTAACCATTCATGAATTGAATATAGTGGAGACTCCTGGGCACTGAACATTTCCATGGTGATTTTATTCTGCCTTCATCATCCTCAGTGGTAGCAGCCGGTAGGATATGCACCAGTAAGGATATTTGCTGCTCAGCATATGGCTGAGTTTCACCTTGAGACCTCAGTTCCATCAGCAGTTTAAAGATTAAATGCCTCCTTTCTTTAAGTAAGTGTCAGAATCGCGACAAAAATCACTGAGAGATAAGAGAGATAATCCCTTAGGAGCATATCCATTGATCCTCCTATGGTTCCTGAGCATCATGTAGTCCTGAATTCATGACTATCTGTTACTCCAGATTTGTTGATTTAGTAACACGTTAGTAAGACTTGTGAAGGGGGAAAATTCATATCCTTGGAAGAAAGTAGAAGTCAAATAAGAGATACTCTAAATCTTGCCAAGCAGCATTACTTGCTCCATAGAAGTGTAGGTATCTCCTGGAACTGGGAGGCATCTGTTTTTGTCGGTCCTGCTCGTATCAGCCCAATTCCGCTGTCAGTGGTTGAACTGTGTATGCCATGAAGCTCAGTTATTGCTGCTGACATCCAGGGTGGGGTGTGAAAGCTGCTGTGCTGGAAACAGATCTTTCTTTATGTCTTCAGCCAGGTTTAGAGGGTCTAAGATCACGTTCTCCAACTAGATGGATGGTAAATAGTTGGGTCTGTGTGTAGCACCCTTGAGGACTGTAAGACAGAGCACTTGGTGAATGATGCTTTCCCAGGGAAAAAATCTCTTTTCTTTGTTTCCTCCCCCCCTCTTTTTATGTTTTCTGAAGACTCCTTTGTTTTCCTTTATTATTGAAGGTGCAGCGTGGTGTGTATTCTGCTTACGGAGACATAGATACGGCATGTTCATGAGCAGTTTCTCTGCAGAACCTGGGGAGAAATTCTGCCTCTTGTTCTTTATTGCATAGGAGGAAATACAATGAATGAGGAGACTTGCTTGGCATTCTGCATACTCAGATGTTCTGACATGAATTAAGGAGTCAATTTCAGTTGATGATTTCTCATGTGTACCCGGAGCCCTCTGGTGGTGACTGAGGGCTTTAAATCCCCATTTTTGAATTTTATCCAAATGTGTATGGCCTTTTGTTTGACTTATTTTGTGTGTCTGTGTTTTGTAAGGGGGAAGTTTGCAAATGTAAGTATTTTTTTTCATTATTTTCCTGTATGGTTCCACCAGCTCGGTCTAATAAAAAACAGTATTGTTCGTTTGCCCAGTAATGTTGACTCAAATATTGGCTTGGCCTGAAAAGCGCCATATTTACTCTGCAGGCAAGGGAAGCTGTAGCTGTGCAGTTAAAGAAAATTCAGAGTGTATTTTGGAGTTGGAAGACATTTCAAATTAGCATGTACTGAAACTTAAACTTTGCCAAAACATTTCCTTATAACCCTCCAGCTCAGAAGCAAATTGTTAACTACTCTCTGAGGGTGGCTGAGTCTGTGGAGAAGAGGGAAAATAGTGAAAGAAAATGAGCAGAAGGTCACATGATGCTGAATTTATGCTTCCTTCAGACTTCTATTCTTAACTAAAGCAGCATCACTCGCTAAGTGGTTACTTCAGCCTCATAAAAGCATATAATTGTCCATGCTGAGTTATACCAGAGAGCCATCTCTCCTGGCATCCTGCTTCCAAGAGACATCATGATCAGAAGGTGATTTTTCAGGGTAGACTCACATCTTGCACTCTAAGTGTGCTGTCTAGTTCCTCATAGCAAAGGAAAAGCAAAGCCATGAGAAAATACCTAGGGAAGAGTACAACAAGGCAAGGGCTGTTCCTTCCCAATGCTCTCCCAAGCTCACCTACTCCTTAAGCTCGATATAGTCCTGGGTGCCCCAAACTGGGTTTCTTTTTCTGCCCCCCTTATAGCCAATAGCATACTGTGATGGGATGGCATTGGCTTAGGTGGCCCCTTTATTTGTCTGAAAACTGTAACCTTCCCTGTGTGTTATTGTCAGAGTTTTTAGGGTCTGTAGGGTAGGATGGGGTCATCTTTGAAGATTTATCTAGAGAGCAGGAATGTTCTTCTTCAGGAAATTACAGGAAACACTAAACTGCTTGTGATTGCTCTCCATGCAGTGCATGTCATGCAAGATCCCTCGTCCTTGTGCTCCTAGTTCACCCCAGCACAGGCTGGTCCAGGACTTCTGGAGCAATCTGCGTTGTTCTGAATGAGTGGGGCTGTGATCTGTGTGCGGGGCTGCCCCATAAAAGGACTTTGCTGTGGAAATGCAGCAGGAAGCAGTGAGATACTTCCTTTTGTGCCAATCCCAGCATGGTTTAACAGCTGAAGAGAAGGCTGCTGCCCCTTGGGAGGAAGAGGCAGGGTGGGTTTGTAAGGAGGGAACCAGACTTTTGGCAAAGAATGAATATTGCTTGAGAGGGCACATGTCATCTTTTTGATATTCAGTGTGCAGAAAGCTTGTGTGTTTGTGTGTCTATGTGCTTATGTGCATGCGCTCCCAGAGACCTTAAGATCCTATTCCCAAAAGGTTCAGCTAAACCTCTGGCTCTTCTGGGTGCAAGGCAGCTGTTTTGGGGATGCTCTTGGTAAGCAGTTGCTCTAGAGGCTTCGTGTTTTGCAAGGAGAGGTAGTAACTGTACAATATCCTAGTATCACTGTGTTGCGAAGGCCCTCCCAGGGCAGTGGGACAGAGTTATGGATGCTGTGGTGTGCGCAGAGGCAGCTCTGGTGCAGAGCTAGGGGCCAGCCTGATGTTGCTGCTCCTGCCATCATATTGAGAACTGTCATAGATTTGAAAGGGTGCAGACTGATTATTAAAACACTGCCTATTTGCACTTAGTGGGTAAAAGAGTGATGCAGTCACCAGTGAAACTTTGCTCTGTCGGCACAATGTGCCTGCAAAATAAACCAGGGTAGGGAGCAGTCGGCTTGAATAGGTTTCCTCATGACATGAGTGGAGTTCCTCATGACATGAATGGAGTCTTCATTTTCTTGCTCTGCTGGTCCAGGTGAGACCTAGGAACCAGATTGTTCTCGCATCACTCTTCAGCTTGTAGACTGAGTAATCTCAAAGCCACAATTTCCTCTTACATTGATTAATAATAATAGTCATTACCTGCTCTTCCAAGCTGCTCAGAAAATTGAATAGGTAATCATTTTGAAGATATTATGATACTGCAAGACAAGCAGATCTGGGCCAGATCTGCCCTGGGCAGAGAGATCTGGGTGGCACAGTAGATAGTGTTAGGATACTGGCTGTGACATAGCACAGAAATGATGGGCTTGATGGCTTTTCTGTGGTTTTACACCAAGAAAGAGAGACAGTTCTCATTAGCATTTTCACAGTGATATGGCTTGGTTTGAACCAATGACCTTGCCTTTCTTCAGTCTTCTAAGCCAGCTGCTGTTACATGCTAAAATAAGATTCCTTTTTTTCCCTTTCTCAAAGAGAAAAAAAATCAAATCCCTACAGAACAAAGATCCTCAAAGCACTACATAGCAATAGGAAGCCAAATCAAGCCATTGGACAGCGTGAGAGCTTTGAAAGCCTGGATTAGACTGCAAACTGTCTGCACGACCCTCCTGCAGAGATGTCACCTTTCACTCGTAGGTAGAAACTTGTCCTCCTAAGCGTGAGGATGCACGTGTGGGACAGGCAGACAAGGAAGGGGAGAAACGAGGCTGGTTCAGCACTGCAGGCTCTCCTCAGAAGCAGGATGCAATGAGTTAAGCAGTTTGCAGCAGCCAAACTGGTGCTTGCTGGATTATGAAGTGCAGAGCAGGCCTGCCCAAGTCATCAGCAGGTAATTAGTTTGCTCAACTCTCCATTCTCCATTATAGTCTTTGGCAGTTTTCTATTCTTCCCTGTCCTGATCATCTTTTAGATTTTTGGGATAGGAAGGAATATGGGAGGAAAGAAAAGTTATTTTGCTCAAGAGAAATAATATGATTTTATTGTTGCTTTTGAACATTGCAGAAAAGGTCAGTTCTGAATTCCTCCTAATATAGAAACAATTTTCTGCTCCTCTGCTGTCTGAAATTAGGGGCTGATATGCAGCAGAGTTTTTTGACTGGAGTCTATAGAAATATAATGATTTACATGGTGCTTGCAAAAAGCTTCTTATTTGGAGGTTGTAGCCTCATCCTCAGAGTATTATTTTTCCATATATTAAAATGGCAATATCAAACTCAACAAAAAAAAGTTTAATTCCCTCTCTGCCTTGCCTCGTAGATAGGTATGAAGGCATTTTTTCCACATACCTAAAACAAAAAGGGCAGGAAGCCTACCTGCAAAGTGGTGTCTGTCCTACTTCGCCTTGCGCTTTCCTTCCAGGTGCTATGTGGCCAAAGGCTGCTTGAACCACTGCCACCCCATTAGCTTCACTCTCACAAGGCAAGCAGAGTCTCTCTGTGTTCAAAAAGAACTATGCAATAGCCTTAGGCCATAAAGCTGTGGCTGCTACTCTTATTTTATGGCACTGAAGTTTGTGAGGACACTTGCTGTATGCACATCTGTGACACTGTAGGTCAATGCACTTCAGTTTGGGAGGAATTTTTCCATGAGTCCTGTGAACTGGGAGAAAGTGGTATTTTCATCCGCAGAACTGGGAGAAATTGCAGTTTGCAGTCTGTTTCCCTCCTGCTGCAACATGGATTGGGGCAGGGACAGGAGGGAGGGCTCCCTTCCTTCCCATCCATGAAAGCATGAGAATTGGTCTTTGTGTCTTTTAGGGCTGTTGCTTTCCTAATGTTTTTCTGACAGTGCTCTTAATTCCTTTTATTGATGTAATAATTGATCTCCTGACTGCAGCCAGAGATGCTGCTAGGCATTTCCAATGGGCTCAGATTGAACAACATACAATTTCTCTGTTCAGCTGTGAAAACACCTCCTGTGAATTGTCTTGCAGATGAGATCACGATGAAACAGGCAACCTCTGGCTTGTCTGCAGCATTTCAAAGGAAAGGGGTGAATCTCACAGGACATTGTTTCAGGATAACTTTCCCAGAGGGATACATTCTGCTTAATGCCTGCCACTTAGAAGCTCTTTTTTATGTCCTGCAGCATAGAGAAATCGCTGAAAAATACCCCATACTTTGTAAGATGTAAGATGTATAAATCCTGCTCTACATTTTGCTAAATTCCTACCTGAATTATATCTTCCGGCAATAAGTTCCACAGGTTGTTTAGGTGCTGTATGGAATACATTTCACTGTACTTGCCTTTTATTGTAATTGAATGCCCTTCCACTCCCTGCACAAGGCAATAATTTTGCTTTCTCCGTCCTGTGATATTTTTATCTATTGCAGCCCTCACTTATTTATTGCCTCTTGAAAACAAGTAAAACCAATCTTCCTCTTTTTTTTTTCTTCATATTATAGTCCTTCTATTCCTCTGTTTTTCCTGTCTGTCTGTCTCAGTATTAGTTGTCTTTATATGTCATCATTCTTGAGATCCTGGTCCCAGTGCAGTTAGAAGCGAAGTAAGTGGATGACCTTGTGAGTGTCACGGTTTCACTGGAAAAAAAAACTTCTAGTGAAAGTGTCATTTCAAGTGAAGGTACATCACAATTTCAGCTTTTTTATTTTCTATCCTATTCTTATGTGCACCTAAAATTGACACACACCTTTGCAAGTTACCAGTGCTGCCATGTATTCAGGTTTTTCCATACTCTTAGAGGAAGAAATACCTAAGTACTGTGAAAACTTTAATTGCTTGTCAAGCCATTTGTAAAGATTTAACAGTGTCTGCTGTTTGCCATCCAGAAAGTGCACTCCAGTTTTCTAGGATGAATTATGCTGAAAGAAATGAATTCATCATCTGTATCAAAACTATCAGCTTGCATCACTTTCCATACAGTTAATGATTTCAAATCAACTAAGTGATTTTGTCTATTAGCCCTGGAGTTCTTTGTACTCTCCAATGAGTTAAATCTATCACAAGCTTGATGTTGGTGTCAGAGATTTTACAAGCCTGCAATCTGGTAGTTAGAATTGTTAGCTGTTTCTTACAGGATGGTAGTCTGTTATAGGTTCCTAGGTCTATATTTAATTGAAGGAACAAATTCTTGAAGGTAAGGCTGGCTTCGGTTTTGTGATGTCTGAACCATTGAAAATTGAATCACCAGGGTGGAGGAATTGCTAGCACTTTTTTTCCCCCCTTTTTTTTTTTTTTTTTTCTTTTTTTTTTTTTTTTTTTTTTTTTTTTTTTTTTTTTTTTTTTTTTTAACTGCAGCAGCAACGGAGTGTCAGGCAGGAACCTCTAAATTTGTGGCTTTGAACCAGGCCTGCATATGTAGCTGCCACATGGATTACCTTTCCTTCTGCAGATTAGACCCCCTGGGCCTGGAGTGCCTTGTAGGGCTGCTGTAGATAGAAAGATGCAGCCGTTCATAAATTCTGAGCCTGTTTTCTGCCCTCACCCTTTGCTTTGTCTGTAAGATTTCAGGCCTTATTCCTGGCCAGGAATTCCTTTACTATAAGAATACAGATGCTTGGTGTCTGCAGATTTGCAGTAAAAAAAAAGTTAAAAAGCTGATGAGAACAGAGATGATAATAAAATTACTGTGGAAATACTGGAGCTGGAGTCTAAAGGACAAAAATTGGCATATCTCTGATTGGATATGGGTGGGTTGGAGGCTGTTGAGCTCACAGGTCTGTCACACTGATCAGAATTGTCTCACTGTCTTTTGTTATTCTCCTCCTGCTTGGTATCCATCTGCTGCCTCTTGTTTTAGATTATTAATTTCAGCTTGTTATTACATCCCATCATCAAAGGAGGAGGAAGGAAAAAAAAAGCAGCCTTTTAAAATAAATGAGTTTTGAAATTTCACCTTTCCCTGTCCATAAACACTCCAGCCCTTGTGCCCTCCCTTTTCTGGGGCCCCTAGCCCCATTCCTGGCCTTGCCTGCCAGACCAGGAGACGCCTCCCTGCATTTCGTCCTTCACTAGGCCACGCTACCGTGTCTCTGCTTGCATTCCCCCTGCATCTCAGCCCACCAGTTACTCACTTTCTGGAGGACTCCTGGGCAGAGCCAGGTTTGCAGAACCTCCTCAGAGTGCCCTGCAGGGCCTTTGATGTGGCTTTTGTTTATGGAGGTTTCCATGAACTGTTGAGGTGCTCCTGTTGAAGGGAAGCAAGCTGGCAAGAGGTTGTTTTGTTGTTCTTCCCTGTTCAGTGGGCCTCCCTCCTTCACCAGTATGATCTTCCACAACCCATACCATGCCCTCCATCCTGACAGCCTCTCATATGGCCGTGTTTCTGAGACAAGTGCTCTTCATGAAGATACTGTCTTTGAACAATTGCAGGTTTCTGTTTGCTTTGTGAGGCAACATAGTCCCCTTTATCCATCTAGCTATAGAGCAGTTAGCCACTGTGCCTGTGGCTTGCTTGCCAGTGTGATTCCTGTGGATGTCCTCAGAGTGCTGAGGAAGGAGAGTTCACAGAGAGGAGGTCTGCGTGGCTTGCTTTTACAGGGAGGTGTGGATTAAGACTGCAGTTTGAAGCAGTGCGTGCTGAAACACTCATATTGTTACTGTCCCTAGCGCACTGCCCAGGATAGAGCGGGGATGGTGCTGGCAGGAGGGAATGGCTTTTGGTGAGACAGCCAAGAATAAAACTGTGCTGGGTAATACCTGTGCTGCTGGCAGGGGTCTGGCACAGCAAAGGTGAATGTCTTACATGTGGTCCCAAAGCTGCTCAGGTCCCTGGGCGCAGGCTGCTTTCCAAACAGTTGAGCTGTCCCTAAACTCAGTCGTAAGCGCAGTTCAGCCTGGTACCAGTGCATATCCTGCCCTAACTCTCCCCTTCCCAAATAGTCCTCAGTCTTGTGCTGGTTCTATCAGACCTTCATCTCACTCTTTAGGATCTCCAAATATATCAGGGTTATATTTGTATGTGTGACTGGTGGGAACAAAACAAGCAAATAACTTAAGAGCTACTTAAAGGGAAAAGTTAGGCACCAGCATTGACAGAGATGGAAGGGCATCAGCCTAAATTAAATATTAGAACTATGCAAATTTAATGCATCTCTGGAGAAAGAAGCTTAGGGCTGGAAATGGAAGATAACCTGAAAATGGCAGTTTAAATAGAGTCTTATCAAACCGTGGCCTATCATTTGCAGAACTGACTATAGCTTAAGAAATTTGGGGCATTGTTAGTAGTTAAATTAAGCTTAAGAATGCAAAAGTTGTCTAAAAAGTGCTGGGTCTGTATTTTATATTGTGTATGAAGTGTTTTACCTCATTTGTCATTTCCTCCTTCTGCTGGTCTGAGCTGACACCTGCACTGTTGCAAAGCAGCAGCTGGAGGGGAAACAAGTGCTCCAGAAAAGACACGGAGCTGTGCAGGTGGCTGCCAGGTCTCAGACACGCGTGTGTGATGTGACCTGACACGTGAGTCAGCTGCAAGCGTGGGCAAAGTGGGAGGCTTTGTGGGCTAGCAGGCGGCCTGGGGCAGGAGAAGGGCCCTGCCAAGGGGCACCTGCGGCTTTCTGCGTGCGAGAGGAGGCTGCTGGCAGCCACATGAGCAGCGAGGGCGGCCGGGTTCTGCCTCCCGCCCTGCCTGCAGGCCTGGCTGCCTGCCTGGTGCTGTCTGGCAGCAAGAGGTCAAGAGGTTTCGTGGTGTGGGACAGGGGAATGTCCTCCCTGTGTGGGATTGCCCAAGCACCAGTTGTTGCTGCCCTGTGTTAAAGTGGTGGCAGGTCTGTCAAGGTCTTAGTGATGAGGATTTGGTGCTTTCACAGCTGTAGTTTGGATTTGATTTTCTGTCAGGGGAGGGGTGTTCTGTTTAAAATACGACACGTTATATTTAGATGTTTTGCTTAAAATATTAGCAGGGTCTTGTCATGGTTAATGTGCAAGACCTTTTGTCCTCTTCTTTGAGTTATCAGCATTCAATTTTGCCTTTCATGCTGAGAATCTTTGAGCTGGCTCTGAACCTGCCTTCATGGGCACACAGACACACACTCTCTCTCCTACTTATGCAACATCCACTACCAGGAAAGAACACTGAGCATAAACACAGGCACACACACAGCCATATGGACACATGCTCATTAATTGAAACCAAGCCCTTGTACAGAACCTCTTTGTTAGCTTCCAAATCCTGGCCAATCTGCCAGTACTGATGAGATGCAAAACTGGATCACTTCCATTGTCTGTCACTTAAAAGCTGAAAAATATTTCACTGGTCCCCAGCCCTTGCTCCTATACTCTTGGTGAAATAGCACTGACGTTTTCTTTGAATGCACATGTGAATATATTTCCATTCTGTGTGGTATACTACATGTAAAGCTATAGCTGACGCTTACTCCTGTGCAGATGGTTAGCTCAAGGCATACAGATCACTTATTACAGTTTATTGTCAGATCCAGCTTAAATGGGTAGAAATGCATTGAACATCATAGGAGGGAATTTTCCCTTTTAAGTATACTACATGTACTGAAAAATATGTCCTGCGATCATAAGAAGACTTAATTTGAGGAACAAAATGAAGTACCCAGGAAATATCACAATTAAGTTTGTTGTGAACCTGAATTCGTTGCTTTGGCATCCCAAGCTACTCTCTAGTCTTCAAATACATGAGGCCACGATGTTTCTCCATAGGACCATGCCTCACTGGGCAAGCACAGTGGAGAAAGGTCAGATCTCTTTTGGCAAAGGTCAGATCTCTATAGCAATGAGGACTGTAGGGCACAAAGCCTTTGCCATATTCTCTACAGATGTCAGAAGGTCTGAAGAGAATGAGATGGGGGTCCTCCGACTAGATGGAGAGGGATCTCCAGGTGAGGCTGCTAAAGGCAGCCACAGAACTTGGAGTCACTGCCGCTTCTGCCAGAGATTTCTGTGTCAAGCTCTGTGAGTCAGTTAGATCAGTACAGGCAGGTGTAGCCATTAGAAGAGGTTATAACTGTCCATGCCACTTTACTTTCTCCTCAAATGGAGAAAGGATCTTATGTGCCCATGCGTAAAGGTATCTTAGAACTTCTCTCTGGTGTTTGAGGTCTGGACTTGGTGCTCTGTGGAGAGAAATTGCAGCAAAGCCTGATGTCTTGGACGTAAGCTTCTCCTGATCATGACAGGGACATAATTCTGCCCTGGAAATCCATCCAACAACCTCTGCTTGTCCATCCAAGCCCAAACTCTTACCTTGTCTTCTGGAGATTTTTCAGGAAGTTGTGGTCTGCCTGTCTCTGCTCAAAGGCCATTCTTTGCAGGAGACAGAGAGCTGCAGTGACCAAAACCACAGTGAGACCTCTGGAAAAGCCTTCATCTGGAGGAGACAGTCCTAAGCCTGGGGATTTGGGTGAGGGTAGGTGGCAGGGAAAGGCAGGGAAAGGTTATTTGCAAGCATTTTAAGTCATGCAGTTAAATCCAGGCTCTGCACCATGGTTGCAGCCCATAATTTTATAAGGACTTGGTATTTTAAAGCACTCTCTGTGTTTGATCTCTCTTCTCTCTAAAAGACCATCGGGAAGATTTGCTGGTGATTTACTGTGCCCATACTGGGGGAGGGGAAGCAGATCATTAAGCCTCAAATACAGCCTTGCCATCTGGATGGGCTCGATGCGCAAGAAGGCGTAAAGTTGGGATGCAAATGTGCAGGACTTGGTTCTCGGCCAAGTCAGAGTTTGTGCTCAATTGTTTAAAAGCAGATCTACGCAGATACCACTTATTGCAGGGGAGGAAAGGGCTGACGGGAGCCTCAGGGTCTGCTTTGCAGAAATGCCCCTGCAGCTGAAATGCAGGGGTGCTGCACTTGGAACGCATGGAGGTTTATACACATGGGCCCCTGGTGCCTTGGTGCTGGCACCGAGCATTAGATGTTACTTTTGATGCTAATTTCTGCGTTTGCATTTCCACCTGTAAGTTCGCATTGGTGGGAAGCTCCCTGATGTTTGCAAGTCAAGTGTCCTGGGCTGGGGTCGTTGCCTTAAGGAGATGTGTCCACATTCTTTCTACTTCTGTGCTTGGGCAACAAGAGGAATAAAAGTCAACTGTGTTGGGAACGTTTGAGGCATTGTAGAAACTGATTTTTCTCCCTGCCTTTACCATGGATAGTGTGTGTGATGCTGAGCAAATCTCACAGATCCAACTTTTCCATAATGCACAGGACTTGTTTTCTTCTGTGTGTTGGGGCAGCCAGCTACTGTGGTGGCCCAAATTAATGGTTATCATTGCAGATTTTGGGCTATGATCTGCCTCAATGCCTCTGTCTCTAAAATGGCCGTGATCATGGTTTGGTTTTGTAGGGGTGACTGGAAGACAAAAGTCCTTTTGTGTTTGGGAACAGCTCAGAGGCAGTAATAATGAGGCAGAAAGAAAAACCCCGCAGGGAAGCAGGATTCTGTGTCCTGTGCAGCACACTGCTGGCATGCAGATAAATACAGCCAGGGTGAGCAAGGAAGACAGCCTCATCCCTGAAGCACTTGTGTATGCTGAATGAGGCAGCAGGTCCTCTGGAAAGGGAACAATGTAAGACAGGCAATTAAAACTGTACCTCTATTATTAATTCTGTTTCAAGGCTTTGGTCTTTCTCCACGGTCCATTTGGTCAAGTCGAGGTGTAGAGAAAATAAAACCCTGACTTTTAGAGCTTTTTGTGGAGTTTAAACTTACATTACATATGAAAAGGCATTTCCTGACCGTGTTTGAAGTTGGTTTCATGCTGCAGTTGCTACTGGAAACTGTTGATGTGTTGGTACACTTCCATTATCCATCACTCTGCTCTGCAGATCAGGAACCGGAAGGTGTGCAGGTGGCTTCATTTTAATATCTATTTAAAGTGCAAATGGACGTCTGTATTGCCCTTTGAAAAGGTAAGGGCTGTTGGAAGCTTTCAGCGCTGGTGGGAATGGAGACAGAACATGTGAGAGAGAGGAGTGGTGAATGTGATGCAGTGTAATTGCAGGGGGCTTTGTGGATTAAAGCGGAGACTTTTGTGCTTTGAGCACTTTGCAGCAGTGGGAAGCGAGGAGGGCATCACCCAAGGAGGCAGTGTGCTGTTCTGCCTCCTGGAAGGATGCACGTGGCGTGTGCCACCCTGCTCAGCCCTGAAAGGAGTGGGGTTGGGGATGGCACTGGGAGCAGGGTGCGCTCAGTTAATCAGTGACAAGGGGCACTTACTTACACTGTGATTGCTCATCTGAGGGTCCTGAAGGTGGGAAGGAGGGTAGGAGCACGGGTTTGCTTGTTGGGAGCCACCAGGCATAAGGCATTTAGTAGACCCAAAAGGCAGAGGTAGTGTAGCTTAGATCAGTAATATTAGAAATCTGTCTTCACAGATTTGCTAGAGGTGACTTTGTAGCCATGCTCTCAACACCGGTAAAATATGGTATGTGAAACTATGAAAGTTGAGATGAAGCAATGCATATGAGGGGTGGTGTTATAAACAGAGCGATTCCAGATGGTGAAGAAGAAAAGAAGCAAGAGCCTGGGATCTGTGTTTTCCAATCCATGGCAACTTCTCAGACAGAGGGTACTTTGATGAAGGGAGAGCTTTGTCTTGCTGGAGTCCCATTCATCGCAGTGATCCTGAGGACAGGGTACAATGCAGGCACATAGGTTTATCCTGTTGGCACCACCTCGGGTGCTAACACAGTCCCTTCCATCTGAGATACGACTGTATCTGACTGTTGTGGCACTAAAGCCTTGCTGACATTCGGAGGCCTATGCAACACAGCTAGAGTGGCCAGAGAGTTAGGAACGGGCTAACTTTTCTATCATGTTCTCTCTGAACATGAGAACATGTTCTCATGAGAACATGATAGAGAGAGAACTCTGTTCTCCTCCTATCTCTGTTCTCTCTGTTATCTATAACATGTGTGTTGGCCTAAGTGGCACTGATTTTCCCATGGGCAGTAAAGGGCTCCTGCATGACTCGCCACTTGCTGCTGTGCCAAGTTTTGCTTCCTGCTCCTCAGCATGGAGAGGGTAGATGTCATTGTAGGGAAGGATGAAAGGAAAGAGTCATGATAAAAAGCATCTGGTTTTTATTAAATTTTTCCTTAGAAGCAGATTTTGCAAAAATCTGTTTTTCCCTGTAAGCAGGGGGAAAACTGGAGGGAAAAGAAAAAGAAAAAAGAAAGAAGAAAGGGACAGCAAACAGAGGACAGAAAGACCCAGCACAGGAAAAGCTCAGCTTAGGTGCTTACTCTGTGTCAAAGCCAGAGTCATCCTAATGTGAATGTCCATAATGGCCGCTGAGCAATAACTGCTCCTTTGGCATTATACATCAGTGCAGTGTCGTTCCCCGTGCTTCAGTGGTTCTGCTCCAAAGGACACTGGATGTGCTTGATTTTTAATTAGCAATATGCGCTCGAGGGCTTATAAATCCCAGCCCGAAAGCCCTTGTTTGCCAGCCACATTGTGACAAGAGCTCAGCCTGCCTCCTTTCCGCGCCCGCTGCTGCTGGCTCGCCGCAGGCACGGGTGAAGGAGGCAGCGGCTTAGGACAGAGCTAGAGGAAAGCGCATTGCCCACCTCACCTGCCCTGGCGTGCAGAAAATGTGCTCTGAAGAGCTTGCTCCCTCCTGCCTGGGCGGTGGGATCTTCCCTTCTTTCTCTCGGAGCCCTGCGCTGACACTGGAGCCTGGGGAAGGCTACGGGGAAGCGAAGCGAGGCCCTGCACTCCTGCCCCACGTCTGCTTGCTGCACCCACAGCCTTTCCCCTTCCTGTGGCAGCCTCTGTGCAGGAACATGGGGCAGGAACAACTCCGTGGGTGCCCTCTGGTTCCGCAGTCCTGCAGAGGAGCTTTGGGCAGAGGGGGCAAGTGGCTGGAGGGAAAAGGAGGCATCTGAGTCCACCTGAGGAGTGAGATGGAGGGGCAGAAGGAGACACTTGTGAAAGCCCCACAAAAGCCATTGCCCTTTCCTGCAGCCCTCTCATCTCTGACAGACCTGGAATGACTGGAGCTGACAAGTGCTTGCTTCTGAATTTGAATGGTAAAAGTAGACTTTTCTTCTCTACTCACTTTTTCCTATTCTGAGCTTCATCTGTCTGCTGTTGCTTGGCTCTTAACATGTTTCCACCCATGATTCCCTTTTACCAATCAGGAGAGCAGTCATCCCTCTCTCTTGGCATGCTGTTTTACAGCAGCAGCTACTTGTTTTACTGTACTGCAAATACAAACTTCGCTTTTACTGCAGCAAGGTCCTTGCAGATCTTAATTTTTGTCAGGACAAAAAAGTGCTGACTGGCCTGATTTCTATGTCTCCCTACTGGGGAGTCTCAGAATCTCTGCTGGGTGCCTCGGCTTTTTATTATTACTATTATTATTTATTTTTATTTGGGTGTTTGAAGTGTGCTGTTTAGCTGTTTGTATTGATGGACTTCTCTGAGCCTCTATAGCTCCCATGGATGTCTGTGGCAGTTCCTCAGTATTAAAAAAAAATCCCTGAAAGCAGGTTACCTTACCACAGATTTAGATATTGCCTATTGCAATCAATTTCTAAGAATATGGGGCTTGCTTTCTGAGAAACTGAGAATAAGACCCTGTTTTGTTAAGATCCACTGGGAGATGTGGAGAGTTCCTGTACCTGGAAGGAGTCTCCCTAAACTATGGACTATAAAAATCCTGATACATGATTGCAGTCTCGTTCTTTCCAGGCCTCCCCAGCATCCCCTCCACCCTCTCCTTCCAGCCAACTTGCCTCAAGTCAGTGCAATTTCTGTGCCTCCATTTCTCTGACAATACAGAGCAGATGGAAGGAGCAGCATGAACTGCAGGAGTTGGGGACACCCCCATATATCTCCTGAGCTGAAAAATGCTCTCAACAGCCTAAGAGAATTGAACCATAGTCATCTGTTGAGGCCTGGTGCCTAGAAAAGGTGCTGTCCATCCCCCATAGCTATAAAGCAGTTTCTTCCATCTCTGTTCCCCTGGAGGTTTCCCATTAGTGACGAGCGCTCCCATCGTGCTGCCCCTCATGGGCGGCAGCTGCAGGTGCTGGAAGGAGGGGAGGCCCCTGATGGAGGCTGCTGCGGGGCTGCTGAGCGAGGCTGGGCTCGCTTTTCTGAATTACCCTGTAATAAAGTGTCCCCTGCCTTCGCTGGGGACGCCCATACCCCAGATCTTTGGAGCGTTAGGAGAGGCTTTGCTGGGCTTGCACTGACCTCTAGTGACAGCGCAGGGACAGCTGCCCCTGGCCAGCCTGGGGCTGAGGGCGGCTGTGACACGGTGGCCGTCCAGGAACTGAGAGGGCTCGTGGAGGCCCTCGACTCTAGACTGGTTGCAGTGGCTCCCAGTTGCTTTATCTCGCTTTTGTGCGTGTCAACCTCTGTCCTACTGCCTGATCAGGCTTCAGTTTGGCTGCTCCATCTGCTTGGTGTACAATGGCAGCAGGTGCCAGGCTATCAAACTCCTTCCTCCATGCGCTTCCCCACTGACCTACCTGTCCTTCTGTGAGTTATGAGGGCTCTCACGGGGTTTGTTCCCCCTGACCATTTCTTTTTTTTCTCCTATCCGTAAATCTAAAGCCCCATTTCTTTGTGCTGCCCTATTCCTGTATAGGACCCAATGACTGACTACCAGTCCACACTCTTGTCTAGGTAGTAACTTGAGATTGAGAGCTGTGCTAGACTGAATGTTTGGCAGCCCATGCTACTTGTTTCTGGGATGGTCCTGAATGCTTGATCCTGGCCACTCACCTCTGCTTCCTTCTCCCTGAACCCTGGCTCTCCTGCAAGCCCTTTCCAGAGGTGAGATGCTGAGCCCTGGCGTTTCTGCTTGCTTTACCACAAAGTGTCTTGCTGTGCTGTATGGTTGGACAAACATCCTCTACGTGATGCACAAGAAGCCTCTCCTCCATCAAAAAAAAAAATTGTTTTGAACCTTTTAAAAAGTATATGTTCAAGTTGTTCAGAAGCCATCTTTTATCTCCTAGAGTCTGCCAACCTGAATCAGTGCAATCTTTTGAACCAGTCCTGAGAGTTGCCAACCCTCTCTCCCAAAATTCCTACCAGCCTTAGCTTTTAGGGACACTAAGTAGGACTACAGAACACCTAGAGAACCTGCAATGCCCAGGAGTGAGGGGCCCTGTTGTCAGCTGCAGTGTGAGGAGTGTGAAGGAGGCCTCTTTCCTGGCCTTCCTCACCTGTGCCTGCTGGAGCTCAGTCTGTGAGCTCCACAGGCTGTGCCTTCAACCATCATTTTCTTGCTGTGCTCAGCTGCCCTGGTGTGTGTACGAGTGCATGCCTTCTGGGAACTGTTAACATCACACTACCTGATTCTGTGTATATTCCTGTCTTTCAGGGCCACACAACATCAGGTTAAAGCCCCCAAAGCACCTCACTGAGCATGTGAATGAAATGAGCCTTTAACCTGGGGAGTTTTTTCTAGAGTAAGAAATTATCTATGGTGTTCCACAAAACTCAGGGGAAACATCCAATCCATCTGTGAGCCTTGAAAGTGAACTTTCTGTGCTCCTGCAGTTTCATCTGGAAGGTAGAGAAGGGCAAAATCACCCTCAGCACCTTTTTCTTCTGTGAGCGCCTCTGACAATGAGTTCTCTACAGGGCAGAGCTCCACAGCTGTCTCTTCCCTTAGCCCTACTGCAGACAGGTCAACTCTGTTGCCCAAATACTGACAAAGTATTTTGGAGTTCTCATATATCTGCTCTGAGAAGCACTGCTTGTGTTCCAACCCCTAGGAAAATATTGTCTGCAGACCCCTCACCTTCCGGGCCTTCTGATTCCTGGCTAGTCTGACCCACATGAGAAGAGGAGATAGAAATGAGGAAGGCTGCCAGCTACAGCCTTCCACACTAGGTTGAGCAGAAAGGCAATCAAGCTTCCTAAGCAGTGTAACAGATGACAAGGTGTATATTTATACCAGATACCCACATACTTTGCTTGAATTGTGCAACATGAGATTTGTCATCGTGCCTCAGATCACTGGTGTATGGAATCCAATACCACGGCTGACAATATTGGGAGAGCTGAGCCGCCCGCAGCGATACACCTCGCCAACTGTGCAACGTGGGAGCAGAGGGCCTGGGATTAACATTTCTTCCCAATTCCTCTTGCAGTCTACTGGTAGCCCGACTGCTCTTATCTGATATGGCTGAGCTGCAAATGTAAATGATCCCAAGATTAAGCAGCCTTCTAAAGGGAACTAGTATAATTGCAGCATACATTTCTGGGCTGTCACTAGGATGGATAAGTTTTGTGTGGAGTTATATTTCATGCTGATCTCTTCTTACTTTCTTCTGTTAAATGATTTTTTGGCTAACTGCATCCTGGATGCCTGCAGTAGAGAGTTACCCCAGTGGTAGAAACCTCTACTCTTTTATGCATAATCTCCTACCTCTTATGCTTCCCGACATTTTCCCATTTGTTGCAATTTTTTGTTTGTTTTTCTCTTTTCCCTTCAATCAGCTGTCTTTGCAGCAAGGGAATTGAGCCTTTCTTCCATTCTGGATGTGCTGGCATGCAGCTACATTCTGTAAATGCTGTTGTGTTTGCCTTTTCAGTGCTGTCATCACCCCGTGATCAGCCCAGGAGTCAGTTGCTTTGCTTGGCCGATTTTGGCTTCTGCCATTCACCAAGCAGAAGTCTCCCCTGAGCTGTCTGCAGCAGCTTTCGCAACTCTCCTGTGAACGTTTACAAATCGTTTCCAACCCATTAATGTGAGCAATTATTGGACTGTTCCTTCCCAGCTTGAATGGCCTGACACTTCTGTCAGAAGAGTTCTGTGTTTTGCTCTTGCCCCCTTCGCTGCCCCTCATTTTTAGATCTGTCATTTAGATCTTCCAGTAGCTCCCTGCTCTACTTATGTTGTGGTAAAGAAATCCTTCTTTCTCGGTATGGCTAACAAAACGAAATGATCTGTGCTGATATGCCTCATCAGACCAAGGACTTCTGTCTATTGAATTTTTATTTAGTCTCATTCCTTAGAAATTCTTAAAATAAAAGTGGAGTCAGTCAGGACGTCCTCTCTGTATCACTTTTGCTAGCTCCTAGTGTGATGGTAGTCAGTACCAGCATGTGGTCCATTTATTTGGTCAAACTGATTTATGGTAGTGAAGTGTGTCCCCAGATACATCTCTGGGACAGTGAGTAAGAATCTTTTCAGGTTATATTGAAGATGCTTTTTAGTCAAGCACCAGTTATATGACACAATCAATAGCACTGTTTGCCCCTATCCTTTTGCCTTTCCTTCTGTTGTATGTAACTGATTGATCTTTGTGAGACACTGCTTTTCTGTTTGGGATATTTGATCCTGCCAGTGCCTCGTGTAATTCCCCAGCTACCATTCTCTAATGCCCAAGAAGTTTGTGGTGAAAGTTACCAAGAATTAAGCAAAGGCTGTCCCATTTGGACTGGGACTGGATTGACTAGGGTAGGCCATATTTCATATGTCAGAGGAGCTAGTGATTTTTCCAAACTGTAGAGCACCAGTTCTACAGCACTAGCTCTTTAAAAAGCAGATGCCTGGAGTGTCAAGTATCCTTCATATACTTGCTCAG
The DNA here is from genome assembly GCA_013398315.1 of Nothoprocta pentlandii. Classification (NCBI taxonomy): domain Eukaryota; kingdom Metazoa; phylum Chordata; class Aves; order Tinamiformes; family Tinamidae; genus Nothoprocta; species Nothoprocta pentlandii. The sequence goes on along the minus strand of VZSG01000213.1, from coordinate 187,049 downwards.
CAGCTGGTGACAAGAGTAGGTAGTGATGCAAGAGTTATTGGAGAACACCATTCACACATTGAGACTATTGTCTTGACCTGTCCTGAACATCTTGACAAAACTAGGATTGTCTTGCAGACTGTAAGGTGTCATATTGTCACAGATAATCCAAAGCATGCCGGAGACAGGCCATGAACACCAACCAACCATGCAGTGCGGGTGTTTCCCTAGGGTTCTCTGACTTGTACCTCTTAGTATCTCCCATCTCAGCTCCAAACTTACATATGAGCTGCCAGTGTTAGCCTAAAGTTAGAGGAGCTGAGCTGGCCAGTGCCGAGCTGCACAGTGCTTGAGTGATCTTTGGTTAGTCTGTACTCCTGGGAGTGTCAAAGAGAACGAGGCACAGCATGGCTCCTGGGACCTGCTAAGCTCAAGACAAGTGCCCATGCAGGCCATACCATGAGCCTTCCCACACCCTGCTGCACTGTGTGAGGTGCTTCCTTGATAAAGGGTCAGCTACTAAAGATTTATGTCAGAGTTCTGCCCGCTGTTGATATGTCTCCTAGTTCTCTCTAAAGTGGTCTAGTTGATCAGGAAAACTTTCCTACCAACTTGAACCTCATCTAAAGGATATATCACGGCTTGCAGGACTGCATGCCAAGTTTGCTGAGATCTGCACGTGTCATGGAATTTTCAGCTCTTAGATCATGCTGCGGCTCTGCTGATGTGTTTGGCTGGATGGCAGAGCTCAGTAGATTGTGATAAATGGGCCTGAGTCCAGTTGGAAGCCTGTGGCCAGTGGTGTCTCATAGAGGCCCGTGCTGGGCCCTCCGCTGTTCCACTTTTTTCATCAATGACTTGGACGAGGGCACAGAGTCACCCTGAGCAACTTTGCAGATGATACCGAGCTGGGTGGCGTGGCCGACACACTGGAGGGCTGTGCTGCCATCCATCCAGAGGGACCTGGACAGGCTGGAGAGTTGGGCAGAGAGGGACCTCATGAGGTTCAACAAGGACAAGTGCAGGGTCCTACACCTGGGGAGGAATAACCCCAGGCACCAGTACAGATTAGGGGTTGACCTGCTGGAGAGCAGCTCCGCAAAGAGGGACCTGGGAGTCCTGGTTGACACCAAGTTAACCATGAGTCAGCAGTGCCCTCGTGGCCAAGAAGGCCAATGGGATCCTGACTGCATCAGGAGGATGTTGCCAGCAGGTCAAGGGAGGGGATCCTGCCCCTCTGCTCAGCTCTGGGGAGGCTGCACCTGGAGTATTGGAGGCATTTCTGGGCTCCCCAGGACAAGGGGGATATGGAGCTTCTAGAGAGGGTTCAGTGGAGAGATACAAAGATGATTATGGTACTGGGATATTTATCATATGAGGAAAGACCAAACCCCAAGTTTGGGGCCAAACTCTTCTCGATGGTGGCCAGTAACAGGACAAGAGGCAATGGATGCAAGCTGAAACACAGGAAGTTCCATCTCCATGTGAGGATGAACCTCTTTCCTGTGAGGGTGACAGAGCCCTGGCACAGGCCGCCCAGGGAGTTTGTGGAGTCTCCTTCTCTGGAGATCTTCAAAACTTGCCTGCATGCCACCCTGTGCCATGTGCTCTGGGTGTCCTTGCTGGAGCAGGGGGTTGGACTAGGTGATCTCTAAAGGTTCCTTCTAACCTCAACCATTGAGGTGATGCCATGTGAGTCTCTAAGGCGAATCTAAGGAGGAAGGGGCTTTATTAAGTCAAGTGGCTGAGACAAACATCTTGGCAATTTCACAAAGGACTTGGCAAGTCCTTTCACTTTAGGACATGCTGTGCTCAGGGTTGACCTAGTACATAAATACTGCGGGTTCTTATGTGCCAGGTTCCACAGATGGGAAGTTCTGCCAGAGTGTCAGTCTGAACAGTGAAGTACATTTCCAGGTCTCTTGGACATAAAGCAAAGCTTGGCCCTGGGACTTACTGTTACTAAGACCATAGTGTTTGCCTGAGCTTTCAAAGAACCTGAAACAGGAGCTCAGAGTTGTTCTGCTTGGTTCTCCTTTCCAAATGGGAAATCTCATATGCTGGCATGCCAGCAGAACGTGATAGTCTTATATCATCCTAAGAGACTGAGCTTTGATTCGACAGAACTCAAATGTTTCTGTTAACAAACATGAGACACTTCTGAACAAACATTCTGAAACACTAATGAAAAAAATGCAAAAGCAGAACTCTTTATAATAAAGGGAATCAGATTGTATTTTTATACCCTCAAAGTTAAAAATACGCATTTCAAAATATTTACAATGACTGCATATGAAAAAACCTTTGTTAATGAAACAGCAACATACAGTACTAGAATATACCCACCAAACTGACAGTCTATATAGGAGGAGAATGTAACAGAGAAAGAGAGAAAGAAAGAGAGGGAGAGAATAGCATTCATGCACAATCTGCACCCATGTTTTTTTGATGTTCTCTGCCTTTTAGTTGTGGTTAGAGTCGCAGGAAATTTTGACCTCTTGTCCCTTATAAATTCCATTTGCAATTGAGATTCTCCAAAGTGGCAGAAACATGTGGATTGCAGGAATAGTAGGGCTTAACTTTCCCATGCAGTCTTTCACATGGGATTTTATCTTACAGAGGGGACATAAAAATCTCTCAGCAACCTTGGGGAGGTAGGTACAGCTTTATGGAAAAAAATTGGCAGATGTAAAAGCACCAAGTGACGTGACTGGCCTAAGGTCATGCACCACAGGACAGAATTCAGGTTCTGCCTCATCTCTCCATTTCTGTCATCAGGGAATAGGTTTGCTCTTAACCAGTAGCATCTGCCTTTGAGATGAGCTGTGCCACAAGGTGGGACTATCAATTAATGCCATGTCCTGGGTGTGAAAAAAATACTGCCTACCTAAAATATGCAATATAGCAGTGCTACATTGCCCATATTGGCATGTGCACATATTGGCTACATGTTGACATGCTATAGAGTGGATCAGGAGGTTTTAGTGCAGACATACAGCCAAATGACTCCCCCCATATGCATCATTGAGCAAGTGTGTCCTCTGTAATCAGGAACCCTTGCGCACCTTCCCTTTCTCTCTCTGTCCTTCTCCTTTTCTCTTTCCCGTGTCTATATATCTGTCCATCCTACCTATATCTGATTCAACCATGGGAATGTCAAATAGAAAACAGAACAGCAAAAAAAATCTGCCTCAGTTCTGATATTTTTAACATCAATTTCACCTGATTTCTTTGGGCTGATTCTCAATTCAATGCCTTTAACTTTCATATATATGCATATATATATATATATATATATATTTAGAAAAATGTAACAAAAGGCCCATCCCATTTGTTTCAATGTACAAGAAAGGGGTTGCAAGCCTCGTTGCCCAACCCACAAGGCACACAGAGAAGTAAGTAGGAAGGACACTAAGAAGGGAAAGAAAAATGGAGCCCTCGCTTTTGTAGTGCCCTTCAGCCCTCACTGCTGAGCTTGGCAGTGTAAAGGTATGATGTTTGCAGAAAAGCAGAACAGCTGTCTGGGTCACTTGCAGATTTCTGGCACAACAGCCCCAGGAATAACTGATAAATCACAGCTGCTTCTCCCTCAGGTTGGTGAATATGTTTCTGAGCGGATTTGGGGTTTGTTAGTTATTTTTCTGTGGTGGTGGCAGTGGTTGTGATGGTGGCTGTTTCTGGTTTTTCGATAGGCCCAACAATTCTCTCAGCAGAGCAGTTACTCCCCGTCCCCAGTAGCCAGCCCTCTCCCCTGCACTCCCATCAGCCTTATTTTTTCCTAAGAACAAGGTAGAGTATGCTAATGATGAAACTGAAGCAAAAGCAGATCCAGGCCAATATGAAGCAGTAGCCATGGTGAACTCGTGTGGTCCCAGGCAACTTTGTGAACCGAGCTGTGTAAATGGAGACTCCGATCAGAATGCACAGCCCTGTAGGAAAGAAGGCAGGGAGACAAAAAGGGTTGGCAAACATAGAAACCAGCATTGCTGTAGGACATCAGAAATACTGGTGTCCCTTGAGAGCATACTGCGTGTATTGTACCACCTGAGAGATGGGCTGCTACCCATTAGGTTTATTTTTGGAGGATTTCTCTTGGAGACATGAAGACATGAGACACTTGGGACTTGTTTAGTGGGTGCCACAGGGAATAAACCATTGTTAGGAGGGAACTGGTAACACTGTCTGCAGGCATTTTAATACTATGTGTTAAATCCCAGGAGCAGTAGCAATGTAACTTATTCCCCCTGATCCCTCCTCCCAAGAAGGACTTGTGTGTTTCTCTTCTGTTGTCCTTCAAAAGTACTTTGCAAAGTCCATTGGGGTTTTCTAAAGAAGATCTGAAAATATTTTCATTGTTCGACTTAAATAAGAAAAATCACTTTCCAGTTCCCCAATGCTGTATCAAAAAAATTGGGCCACTGGAAACTTTCAGCCGACTGATGACCCCCCGTCACGACCATGTGTAGCTGACACGTGCCACTACTTGTGCTCACGAAGGCATTGGGAAGCAAGCAGAGCCATCACAAGGGGTCCATACTTACAGCAAACCAGCATGACGGCTCCAGTGATGTAGAAACGTTTGCCTTTCTCCAGGGTGAACAGCTGGACGATGAATACGACAAGCGCGATGACAGAGAAGATGATTGAGAGGATCATAAAAGCTTGTACTGCTTTGAGGGAAGCTATGAACATAGAGAGGGAACAGAATGGAGAGGGTCAGGACTCAGCATTGGCACTGCATACCCATGTCCTGCAAATCATCACCGCTGTGAAAATGAACATGTAGCCTACCTTCATCACTGGAGGTCACTAGCAGTTGCGTGCAGCTCTTGTTACACTGTAGCCAAAGTCCTGAAGAGACTTCTTGTGCGTTATAATAACCCACCATCCAGACCTGAAAGAGGATAAAACTCTTGTGTCATGGCGGGGGCGCTTCTTTGGTCTGCTGGCCAGGATCACCTTGGCCTCCTGTTACATTAACCCACGAGGGGAGGAGCAGTGGCTCACGTGGCTCACAGACAAACATCCAAAGTGGGAGGGAGATGACGGAGGCTTGGAAAGCCAAGCAGCGTTTCCCTTGCCCAGACAAAATACAGGGGGAAATCTATTCCCGTAACACGTGAATATTGCTGCAACCATCCTCTCCCCTCCTGCCGTGAGATGCAGGACGCGGGGGAAGGGACAAGCGATGGATGCAGAGCGGGTGGGCTCCCCGGCACAGCCTTTTTGTCGAGGAGGGGGAGCCCCCAGAGGCACCTGGCCCTGCGGCGCTCGCCGAGGGGCCCAGAGCCGGTCCCTGGCCACCCTCCCTGCGGCCGGGGGCCGTCGCTGCCGCCAGGGGTCCCCGTCGCCCCGGGCAGGGAATGGCGCCCGCGCCCTCCTCGCGCTCCTCACAGAGCGCCGGTTGTGGCGGGGTGCGGGCCCCGCTGCTGCGGGGTGACACCCGGCTCCCCACGGCCCCCGGCTGGTGCCCCCCAAGGCGGAGGCTGGGGTGGCCAGGGCTGCTCGCTGCTGGCGCGGGACGAGCGCGCTGGGGACCCCTGCCTCTTGTGCCACGCTGATAGTTGGTGGCCATTCTGCACCCTCTCCATTTTGGCAGCGGGGTTTTGTATGTCACGGGAAGATGAAATATTGGGAGGTGCATTCATGGCTGCCTGAACAGCTCCTGCGAGCAAGCTATTATCACCAAAGCAGGCAGGCATGGGAGACCGTATAATTATATAACAGACTGACTGGCAGATGGAGTGATAAATATCAGCTCCAAACTATCATCTGCTAATCTTGTGTGCTCATCTCTCTCTTGAGCAAGGAGCGCTCAGGTGCTGCTCTTCTGGGATAGGAATGGCAAACAGAGGCCACCTTTCCAAGGGGGCTGCAGATGCTTACCCTCAACCTTCCCCACCACAGGGTCCACGTGCAGACTCCTGAAGCTGAAGCCCTAAACCAGATCATCTGATCAGAGGCTCCTGTGCCAAGGAGGCAGCCTGGATCAGGTCAGTACAAAGTCCTGGTCAGTTCTGCTCTTTTCTGCCCTGTGAGCATGCCTTTAACGCACTGCCTTTTATTTAATCTTTGTTGTAAATGGGTGTTCCAAGTCTGTAGTTAAGAGCACCTAGCAGCAGGTCTATCTGCCCATGGTACGAAGTGCTGTTGCTATAGAAGACTGCCACAGCTCTCTGTCTCATTCAAGGTAGCCGCTACTTACATTTGCAATGGTGGAGACGAAGAGCATGATGACAGTGGCAATGTGGACCACAAAGATACCAGCCAGTAGCACCAACATCTTGGGTCCTTCCTAGATGGTGTCGCAGAGGCAGGGTGTTCTGAAGGAGAACAAGAGCAGAGGGAGAGGGTAAGGGAAGGGCAGCACTGAAGAACAGCATTGCTGTAAGCTTTATTTACCTGAGAGAAAATAAGTTGATCTTAAATCTATTCTGGGAGCATAGCAAAAAAAAAAAAAAAAAAAGCCTTTGTCAAAATCTGCAGGGCAATTGCGCAAATGGTTAAAAAAAGCTTGGAGGTAAAGGAACCAGTCTGGGATGAAATGTAGAACAGGGGTAGTTAGCTTGGGGACATTTTAAAAATAGCCTGAGTATATACATAGGTTGCTTAAATTGGTGTGTGGTTATGTAAAGTAAAAATGACATACTCCAGGCCTACCCTCTAGGAAACTGAGTTGTTTGCCCACAGGATTCACAGAGGTCAGGCAAGATTTTCTGTCTCTATTCTCCTTCGCCTTCCTCCAGCTGGTCTAGGACATTGGTGGGGTGGTGGAGTTAAGGAATGCTTATTTCTTGGGTAAATCAGATGCTATGTAGTGATGGAGAATGGACTGGGGACACAGTGGCCTGCTCTGTTACGTGACGAGGAGAATAACCAGAACAGAAAAGCCACTGAGGTGTTCTGGGGTAGAGGAAGATGATTGATTGCTAAGATTTGTAATGGAAACTGCCTCTGCTTCCCTTTTAAAGCTCAAGGCAGTCAGATCACTTTAATACTGCAATAAGATTCTCTTGTAATGCAAATTCTTTTCGTTTTTTTTCTTGTTTCTTCTTTATTCTTTTCTCTTTTTTTTTTTTTTTTTTTTTTTTTTTTTTTTTTTTTTTTTTTTTTTTTTTTTTTTTTTTTTTTTTTTTTTTTTTTTTTTTTGCCTCCATGCCTTGCAAGCTTTTACTTTTTGTAAGATTCCCTATCGTTGATTGCAAAGACAAGGCATATGAGAGGAGAGGAATGCATTTTGCATAGCTCTTATGACACTGTTCATAAAGGTTGTTGAACTCTCCCTCTCTCCTTCCAGACTATGAACTACAAGGAACAAGGTTCCAACTGCGAGAGTGAGTGCAAGCACTTCACACAAAGTGAGAGAATCCTTTTTTTATTTTTTTCTCCCAGGCATTTACAAGTATCTGGGCAATAGAACCACTGAAATATGTCAGAAAAGATTACTAGGTCCTACTGAAAGGATTGTTTCCTAGAAAGTTTACAGTACTTCTTTCCACTATCTTTTGGTAGAACTGAAGAGCAGCATCGAGTATTTGATTAACGTTGGCTGTCAAGTTATTTTGGTCTAGGTGACTCAGATGAAGTTTGATGCTATCACCTTTTGTATAGGGTGTGGTGACATTGTCATGGAACAACACAAATACATTTTATGATGTCTTTCATGCAGCCTGTGACAAAAAGCTTTGTAAAGTCCCATTAATGCTTTTTCTCTTACTCACTGACTCCTCCTCTCCACTCCCTTTCTTTCCTCTCATGGTGGCCATGTATGGGGGCATATTATTGTAAAGTGCTGCAGCTATTCTTTTCCCCACTCTGGATACTTATTTCCCTAACCTTAGGAGTTAGACAGGCTTCTCTGTCAGTGGTTCTTTCTCTGAATTTGTCATTAGCTAATAAGCAAGTGAAATTCCTAGAGTTCTGGAGGCCAAGGAAACAATTTTGTTAGGTTGCTTCCTCTCCTGCCAAACAAGAATATTCTTTAAAACACAGATTAGACCTGGTGCTTTGTCCCATCTCTTCAGCAAGAACCTGGCAAACATGAGGTTTGCTTAACTTGGAGGACTCTTTAGAGCTGGGTGGCCCTGGCTTGCTGAAGATGGGCTTGGCTGTCTTGTCTGCTTTGTCAGTAGTCCTAGTGTCCTAGTCCTAGTCAATATCCTAGTAAACTCATACTCTAGGGCTTGATTTTCCTAGCTGGCTGAAGACTGGTGGCATCTTCCCTGGTCACAGGAACTGGAGCACATGCCTCTGGTATTGACTATCTGGAAAGAAGTGCAGACTTCTTAGGAGATCTTCTCTGGCTGTAGTGAGAGTCATTTGGGTGTTCATCAGTGCTAAAAGACAGGCTCTCAGAACTATGCAAAAACTGCCTCCTAAACACATTTGACATAAGCATCAACCCCCTTCTTTTCCGTGGTTGCAAAAGCAACCAGGGTTTCAAAATGCTGGATGGTGTCTGATCTGGATACCTGCACTGTGCCACTGCACCTTAAGTTGAGAAGCTATTGCTGTTACCGTGACTAAAGTACATATCTATATCAGGTGCCTTGAACAGATCCTCTGACTCAATTCCTCCCATCCCTTTAACTACCAGTCATCCTTGTTTCCGATTACTTTGTTTCTTATGCAAGCTGTAAGGATTGATATTGGTGGTGTAGTATATTGGTAGATATTCTGGCAGAGCTGATTGCCTGTGCCTTTTAAAACAGTAGCTGAACTTTCATCATTTTCTAGATGGGTATATTTTTCCAGATCTCTTTAAAAAAGAATTTAGCAGGGCTTTTTTTGTCTATTATTTTTGACCTTCAAAAAAAGACCTGCACATGAAAGACTAACAGCTTACTTCCCTGATGCCACAAAGAATTAGAATAGTCATTTTTAAATGCATCTTCTGTTTGCTTTCAGAAGGGAAAATGAGGGTAAATGTTACCTTTCAATGTAAAGAAAAAAAGAACTTTGACCAGCACAGTGTTATTAAAAAAAAAAAAAAAAAAAAAAAAAAACCTTTTTTTCCCTTGCCTTTTCTGCCCAGTTATTGCTCTGTTTGAAAGCAGTGTTAGTTCAGGTGCTTTCAGTGTACCCACTTCCTGAGAACGTCAGCACCTCTCCCTAAATACACATGATATCAAATGCAAACTCCCCAGGGAATACAGATTTGCAGCTTAATTTGGGTTCTTTGTGAGTTAAAGCACAAGCCTCCCTGTCTATTCATTCACTTTTCCCTTCCTTCATCTCTCCCTGCTTTTTAAACAAACTACTGGAGAACAATTCTGATGAAGCAGTGGGTGAAAGGCATTGAAAAAGGCATTGAAAATTGCTGTCTCTGACTGTACGGCACGGACTTTTCCTCCCGTTAAACAGAAGCTGGCAGGGTTGTGGTGCCTGACAGGATATTCTTTCCATTTGTTAACTGTGAGACATCTTTCTCCGCTACAGGGTGGGGTCACATTGCTGAAGCAACAGGACACAATTGCATGCAAATGCCTCTTCTTCCATTCCCCTACCTAACTGTAGTTGGATTTGGAGATCCTCAGGCTCTTCGTGGACTATGAGTCAATTTTAGCCTTCTTGGAGCTGCCAGTTTTTTCCACTGACTCACCCTGAAGTTCTCAAAACTACAATTATTTAACCCTGCAAGCGTTCAGGACAATCTGTCCTTTCTAGAGCTGCTTCTCAAGAACCAGTCAAGCAACCAGGCAATGAATCCTTCAGTGAACCTCCTGATACATCTTCCTAATGAAAGATCCAGGCCACACAAAGAAAAACAGAATTGAGACATACGAGTAGAATGACTACCAAGGTAGGACAGGTTGTTGGGGAAGAAAGGACCAAAGTCATGCACCTGCTGATCAGCCTGAGTGAGTTAAGAGAGATCTATTCACTGATGAGCATGGACTGAGTTTCCTTTCTCTGGACTGAATAATGTGGAGAAATGACAGGCCTCACTAAGATTAATCATGAATTACAGTTGCTGTGGCAGTTTTTAACACGTACTCAAGCTCTGTCTACGTAGAGACTATTTGTCTGTCCATGGTGGGAACACACATACTGGGAAACAACACATAGCTTTGCTGCACCCTAAATTCAAGTTCAAGCAAGCAAGCATTGTCCACTAAAATAAGTCTTCTCATGTAGGCAAAATAAAGTCCTCAGTATAGCTCAAGTGTTTTAGATCCCTATATCTGGAGAACAGTCTGGAGAAGTGAGTCCTTGTCCTTGGATGACTGCTTAGCATAGCATCAGAGTGGAATGCAGAGTGCCACTTGGAGATACAACAAAGGCCTGTGATAGAGTTCCTCAAATACAGGGAGTGGGTCACTCAAGAGGACAAGCCAGATTAGGTGGTGGTCTTTGCTTATGGCAGAAAGTGCATTGCAGTGGAAGGAGCAGAGGGGAAGTAAACAAAATGTTTCCCTGTTTGGAGGTTACTTTCTCTCTTCTGTCTTCCCAGAAAAGACAAATATTTAGGGTAAAGATTTACACACTGCCCTGGTACAGGAATACCGATGGTTCAAAACAAGGTCAAGATGATTGGGAAAGGAAGGGGAAAAATAGTGAGAAAGGGATAGAAAAGAAAAATTATTTGATGCTATTGGAGATGACACAAACTAGTTGCTGTGATCAGTATGGGAAATCTCAGGACAAGGTAAAAACTTTTGCAGAGTTTGTAGATCTGCCTCAGAGTGATCTGAACCCCTAACTGCATCTTAGTCCCACTGCAATTACATGCCTTGCTATGTGAAGTGAGTGCAGGTTTTCATGAAGCCCAGGCTCATGTGGCAGGCTCCACGGATACTGAGGTCTCTGTGACGTTCTGGTGGCATGGTGATTTTAGACCTGGCATCAAAAAGCTCATGAGAACTTTAAACAACCAAAGGAAATGGTTTTGTTGTTTGTGCTTTCCTCCACTCCTTGCTTCATATCCAGTAGAAACCAGAGTCTGGAGTTTTATAGAACACTCTGTGCCAACACTACTGCTGAAAACTTGTGGCCTGCCTCAGTTTACGGGTTGGACGCTTTTAATAGCAATGTGAATGAGTAGGTAACTCTGGAAAGAGATTTCATATGTCTGAAAAAAGGGTTAGGCAGAAGGTGTGTGTGAGCACACAGTGCTCACCTTTGGAGCCTCTGGTTTATGGCAATAAGTTAGGAAAAATTTGCACATGCAGAGGTGCTACCTGTGCTGGCCAGATAGAACACAGTAAAGCTGTACAAGTAGCAGATGAATATGAACATGAAGGGAAGTGCAGAGTAGCCCAGGGGGTTGCAACTGAAAAGAAGAAAATAGGCCTACGCAAATGGAAGGTTTTGTCTGGTTCTTCTGAAGCATTTCCTGGTGGTATGCTCTCCAAGGGATCGGGGGAATTGCCTTCCCAAGACAGTGGTAAAGCTCAGCATGTGAATCATTTCTTATGGGAGCAGACAAAGTCCCCAAGAATGCACCCTTAGGAACGTACTCCTCTTGCTGCAAGACACAAGGGGGAGTCAGAAAAGATGACACACAAGGGTTTTCCAGCTCTTAGGCTCATGATTCATGCGAGAGTGTGGAAATGTCACAGCTCCTAGGGCAAACACTGAGAAATTGGCATTTTCTCAGGAAGAAGCCACCCTGGAGCACTCAACCATGTGACAACATCAACAGAAACTCCAAAGCTTGCTTGATAGTAGGAAGGGGAAAAGACAGCTGCCTGGGGTCTGGCACGCAGCCAAAAGCCACTGCTGGAGGAGAACACTGTCACTCTGCACTGGGTACACTGAAGAAGGACCGAGGCTGATGAATGGAGAGTGAGAGGGTGGGGAAGGAGAGCTCAGAGTTGACAGGAGGCACAGAAGTGTCCCTCTGCACGTGCAGAGCATCCTCACCCCCTTAAGCTTTGGATTCTAGCTTCCTGGATGGATTACTTGGACATAGAGAAAGGCTGAGAGCTACTAAGACTTGTAGTGGTTCTGAAAAGATGCTGGTATGGGGTGGAGTGTGTAGGGCGTGCTCCTGCAGCTTGGTATGGCTCCCGCTGTGTATGGGAGTGTTTGTGGTTTCTGTATTTGTGCGTGTTTCCTAGCTTACGATTTCCTTCTTGCTGCGTATATTTATTTATGTGAATATGACACTGACAGTGCCCATGTCATGACTATCTGACATCTCTGACAGGAAAGTCAACTTACACTGTGGTGTCAGCAAAAAATCATGTATTATTTCTGCTGGGATTCTTTTTCTTTTCCCTTTCAATAGCCTTTAGATAGAGATGGAAGATCTATGGAATCCCCATTTGCTGTAGTTTTAGCTGCATTTGCAAATCTCTGGTTTTCATAGGCAGTTTTCTAAAGATCTTCCTCTTTTCTTTTTTTCTTTTTTTTTTCAGTTGAAGATAATTCTGAAAAAGAAATGGCTCCTCATCTGATAGTCTCCCTTTCCCCAGAGACTGGAAAGCTGGCCAACCTGCCAATACCATGTGTGCCAGGCTACCTAAGATCAGCATGATTCGGGCATATGAAGGGTCTGATGTTTTGGATCACTGTGTTTCCAGGGTGTCCCCCTACAACCAGCTTGAAAAAGACTGAGCAGAATCAAATTGCAAAGTTGTTTGATAGTTTCTTCTTTCAACCCACAGTGCAGGAGTGATGAGTGGGGACATGAGCAGAACATGAATTCCTACCTATAAAGCAAAAGCAAGAGGATGCTGTGCAGCCTGGAGTAGATCTGTGGTCTTCGTGGGGATATCGTGAAATACCCTATCTGGCTTTCAAAGAGCTTCTGGTAGCTGTGATAGCTGCTCTGCCAGTATGGGCTGGCAGAGCCATGCACAACAAGGGTTACCACAGCTCATGTTAGATGCAGAAATTGTTTCTACAGGCTGTCAGGGTGCATGTGCAACTCCCTGCGTGCTGCCTGCAGTCTGTGGAGGCCAGCTAGGTGGCCAGCAGGAGCCACCGGGGCAGGCAGGGCCAGCGGCGGCGCAGCCCGGTGCCCCTTCAGCGAGGGGCCTCATTCCTGCAGCCGGCCCTCGCCGACGTCCCGGCCCCCTGCTCCGAGTGCTGAGGGCTCTGCTGCCCTCTTCTCTTGCTCCCGTTGCTCATCTTGTCTCTTCCATAGGCCTGCTGAGGCCGTTAGGGGAGGTGTCTCTCAGGAATGAGAGGAATGTGGACACTGGACCGGATCGTGGCAGCTGCTTTTACAACTTAGCTACTTGGGCAAACTCTGCCCTGCAAGAGCAAAGGGGCAGCAAAGGCCCTTGCTCCGGATTTCCTCCTGCAGGTACTGCCAGGTGGCCTCACAGAGCGATAACTAAGCCCTGGGTATGAGTCACTGCTCACCAGCCTTCGGGTGAGCACTCTGATGCTCACAACTCTCTACGTGGCTCTGCACGGCTGGGGATGACCTAGCCTAGGATCACTGGGCTCTCACTGTGGGTGTCTTCTCATGCCTGCCGAACAGACTGGTTTACATGGAGGAAAGGGGATAAATATAAACCATGAGCTTGACAACCTGCCGCTTGGGGAAGGTGTTTTGGGGAGCTGAGATGTCCTAGCTACTTCCTACCGTGACAAGGCATGGTCACAGTTTGCTTTTATTGAAAGAGCAGCTTCCAGATACTCTGGAAGATACTCAGATACTCATCCCTGACACAAGCAGTTCAGGGGGAGATTTGGCAAATTTGGCCAGAATTCGCTTTCTGCATTGTCCAGCTCTTTGGACTCAGGAGGTACTTTCCAAAAGACATCTGGTAGGCTTCACAAAAACTGTGCTCCAGAGTGCAGCCACCAGATGTGCTTCTTTGCTGCCCTCTCTGGGAGCATAACAGCAGAAAGCAGTATAAGAAAAGCATCATTCTAGGTTTCCTGCTGGAAAATTTATAGGGTGAATTGCTGCTGGAGCCTGTGTCGTGCTGCGGGATGCCTGGGTGTGAGCTGGCTCTGACGAAGGATCAGTGCAGTCACATTGGTGCTGAGCTGAGGTGGTTGGGCGCATTTATTCATGGCCGGTGTTGCAGCACTGTGACATGAGTTACTTATGAGTCTTAGCAGAAGTTGCCAAATGAGCAGGGCTATGGACAATAGCTTCCTTTTTGATCTGTGCTGTTTTGTATCAGCAAGAGCTTACATCTGTAGAAAACACTAGTGAGTACAAGGAATCCATCTCTCTATGTGGAGATAGGAAACCCGCTTCCTCATTTTCCCCCTGGAGGGGTAAAAGAGCTCTTGTGGATTCCTAATTCTCCCTGTCTTGAAGGAATGGTAGAAAAATCTCATCTTTTGGCCAGTTTTCATTAGTCTTTTGCATCAGAAGAGAAGGAGAGGAAGAAAAGAAGGGAGTGCTGCACCCTGTGGGCTGCCAGAGCTGGACTGGGTTGCAGTCCTGGTACTGAAGGGTAAAGCAATAGGAGCCCTTTGAGATTTAAGGGGTCTAACAGTGATGGTTTTTGCCTAGTGGAGCATTTGAAGGTCTGAGGGCAAATACCAGTCTAGCATTAGTCAAGTCCAACTCAGTTTACCATCAGGTGCAGCACTTGGCCAAGACAGCACCCATCCGCAGCTCAAGAGGAATAGGGCAGGAGGGAAAATGTTCACGGGAACAGAGTGTTTGGTCTGTGGTCCGGGTCGGATGGGACTTAGGAAGCCGGGTGGGAGAAGGTACCGCTAAGGAGGCAGGCAACGCTTCTGCCCTTTCTGCTCCCAGGAAACCCGAGCAAGCGCAGGCTGAGCGCCATGGGCCACCTTGCAGCCCAGGGGCTGGTGCATAGAGAAATTGTAGCAAATCCCCTCCTGCCTCTTTACAAGCTAGGCCCCCAAGACAGGTCTTTTGCAGAGCAATGCTGGCTGTTATCAGCACATCTCCTGGAGCTCTTTCAAAACACAACCTCTGCTTTACCCGAGGCTAGCAAACAGTCATTCCTGCATGCACTTGCCCTGACTGAAAGACCACCAGCTCGGCCAGCAGGGCCAGTTTTATAAGCCCAGCACTTTGTGTCCTCAGCAGGGCAGTGGGGAGCACTAGCAATGCTGCAGCTCTCGAGACACCCACCCTCTGGAGGGCTCTTCACCCTCCGTGCCTTGTCCCGAGGTGTTTCCTTGGGTGTGGCACCATCCTGCTCAGATGTCTGCCCCGGGGATGGCACGTGCCACAAGATGCCTGGCTCTCACATGAGGATGGCCTGGCTGAGTGTTCAAGTGGTTAGTCATAGCCATGGGGGAGCTTCCCCCCGGAGCCTGCTGGCTGTGCTTGTGCCAAGCCTAGCCTAAAGGAGATGTCTTCCAGGGTATGCTGCCAGGCACTGCAGTTTTGATGCTTCTCAGATGCTGATCTCCAGCGCTGGGGCTGGAAATAAGCTGCCTTTAAGCCCACACTGTCCCTAGGTTTGACAGTGGTGTGAAGGGAGCAGGATGGAGGAGGCAGTGGAGCCATTTGACTTCCTTGAAACCCTGTTATCATAGGAATGATAGTTAATAGGCTCCAGGTTGTTGCATTTTTCATACCCATGTCCCTCTTACGTGTTTACTCAGAAAAGAATCCCACTCCATCCTGAAATGTCAAGTGTGCAGTCCCTGGGCAAAGTTGCTCTCAGAGGTGCCTTGAGGAATTCAAAGCTTTTGAGTGAAAGTTGCTCTTGGCTACAGACTTTTTTTTTTTTTTTTTTTAAGTCTGATTTCATTATTAATCATTGTAAGAGACAGCTTCCTAAAATGTGTTCTACCCAGAACTATTGCTAACTAGCCTGGAAACACTCAGTGCCCCAGCCAGCTTCCTTGCTACTGAAACACATCTGTTTCTCAGGCAGGAGGAACCTCTGTATGACTGAGTCACAAGCCATAGGGCCAGAAGGGACCTCAAGATGTCACAAAGCCCATCTCACTGCCACAAGATAAGATCAGTTCAGCTTTTCAGCCTTTTCTATAGAACTATCGACAGTACCCACCCGAGCCCCAGGATCCGCAGCTGGACTGAGCTCAGTACCTTTTCACTCTCTTTTGGATAAACGCCAGGGGAGGGGTGGGTTTCTGCAACAGGAACCAAAGCCTAGTGCCAATGAAGTTGCTTTGATCCACTCCCTTTCTCACACCTCAAAAATAGTTCAGGGATTTGACCGCTGGATGATAACAGTAGAAGGCAGGTGAAATTAAGAGAACTGGAGAAAAAAAGGGCAAGAAGGAAGGGTGAGATTGCATGGAAAAATGCCAGTTAATAAAGAAAATCAGAGAAAATCAGTGGTGTGCACCATCCTACACTTTCCAGTGGAGCCTCTCCCGCAGTGATGCAGCCTGTGGTGCTCGTATCGATTCCGCCCTCTCCCTAACTTTGCCTCTCAGTGCTCCTCACTCCAGCCTCTGTGCTGCAAAGGAAAGCTCTGCCTGCATTTCTGCTGATTTCGTGTCATTGGTGAAGTGAGAACTGGGACTTGTCTTCAGGCTCAGGAGCAGGAGCCCCAATACAATGAGAAGAGAGAAGTCTTCTCTGTTGTGCTTCTCTCCCAGAGCCTGCGCCCCGAGGGCTGTTCACTGTTCAGACTTCTCTTGGAATAATCACTGATATTTGAAATTAGAGCTTGGCTAATTGTTGATAGAGGGGGAATAAAACACAGATGTGCAGAAAAACATGAGGCACAAGCCTGAAGTGCTGAACCTGCAGCCCTGATTTCAATGAGACGTTTTCCCACGTTCATGAACAATGTCATTCCAAAGGAGTGTGGCAATTCCTGTGCCACAGCTGGCTCAGGTAGGGCTATCAGTGCCTTTGTCCCAGCTGCACATGCCCTGGAGGCAGGAATAGCATTGCAGGAGCCTGTGCTCTGTGACTGCAGCCCTAGCACCCTGCTGTATTTGTGCTGCGATGCAGCTGGATTTCAAAGTAAAGGCTGAAAGGATAAAGTACGTGAAAGGATGAAGTACGTGAAAGGATAAAGTACGTTCCATAACAAGTGCAAACATGGGGTTGTAGAGAGACAGCAAAGGAGAAGAACAGGCTGGAGCTTCTGGTTTAGAGGGGGAGCCACCAGCAAGTAAGTAAATTTGCTAGGGATTTTCAGGAGAAGTTCTTACCGTGTGGGCTGGGGCTGGTGCTGGCACCTCTGGAAGCAGGAGCGCGCTGGGCTGCAGTGCTGCTGTCCCGCAGAACAGAGCCGTAATGAAGGGGAGTGACCTGCTGCAGGCTTAAGTTTCCTCTGGTGGTGTGCAAGGGTGGTGTCCCTTCCACTCTGTTTTAAAGGAGTTACTATGAATCAGTCTGCCTTTAAAGAGAGAGAGAAGGAAAAAAAATATGAAGCTACGCCCTGCTTTGTTGGCAGGGAGTCAAGAGGCAGGGAGGAAACCAACGATTCAAAGAAATCTGTGTAGGGCTGTGTCTGACTCAGTGTGCTGCACAAGAGACCGCAGCCTGGAAAAAAAGACTGATGCTGATCCAGCTGAGTAATAGAGGCCCACAACAGCATCTGTTTATAAAACTGAGCTTCTGGTTGCCATAAAAAAAATGTATAGTTACACATGTGGCAACGAGGCTCTAACAATACAATTCACTCAAACAAACAAATGGTTGGTAAGGGGCATGGGGAAGCCGGGTGAGTCACCACAGCCCCACTGCTCTGCTGCCCTTGAGGAGGGAGAAATTGCCAGGACTGGGAGTGCAAGGGAATGCAAATCTGACCTGTGGGATAGGCATGGACAAGACTTTTGGGAATGTACCAAAGAAGAGAGGTGCTCAAAATGCAGCATTCTGGCCTGGTCGAAGCTCTGGAGCAACTGGTTAGCCCGATGGTGGTGGTTTGCTTCCACAGGGCACTGCACTTCGCAGGCAGGGAAAATGAAATAGGGAGGCTCTGATTCAGAGATTGCTGGGGTCAGCATTTCTTCTCAATTAAAAGTCCTCTAAAAATAGATCTTATACATTTATAGAGAAGTCACTGGTGTAGCTGTCTCGTGGATGTTACAGGCGAGACTGAGCAGGGATGTGCTTGAGATGTGGGTGTGGAGGGAAGAAGTTCACGAGAGATCACAGAATCATAGACTGATTGAGGTTGGAAGGGACCTCTAGAGATCATCTAGTCTAACCCTCATGCTCCAGCAGGGGCACCCAGAGCATGGGGCACAGGGTGGCATCCGGGTGGGTTTGGAAGATCTCCAGAGAAGGAGACTCCATGGCCTCCCTGGGCAGCCTGATCCAGGGCTAGGTCACCCTCACAGGAAAGAAGCTCTTCCTCACATGTAGATGGAACTTCCAGAGTTTCACCTTGAACCCATTACCCCATGTTATATCACTGGCCACCACCAAGAAGAGTTTGGCCCCATCCTCCCTACAGTCATCCTTCAGATATTTATACATATTGATCTGATCCCTTCTGGGTCTTCTGAAGGCTAAACAGGCCCAGTTCACTTAGTCTTTCCTCATGCGAGAGAGGTTCCAGTCCCTTTATCATCTTTGTTGCCCTCCACTGGACCCTGTCTAGAAGCCCCATGTCCCTCATACTGGGGAGCTCAGAACTTCACCCAATACTCCAGGTGCAGCCTCCCCAGAGCTGAGCAGAGGGGCAGGATCCCCTCCTTCCACCTGG
>VZSG01000213.1:138340-168301 GCA_013398315.1 Nothoprocta pentlandii | reverse complement strand
CCTCAGAAGTGTCGGCCACTCCACCCAGCTTGGTGTCATCTGCAAACTTGCTCAGGGTGACTCTGTGCCCTCGTCCAAGTCATTGATGAACAAGTGGAACAGCAGAGGGCCCAGCACTGACCCCTATGGGATACCACTGGCCACAGGCCTTCAACTGGACTCAGCCTCATCATCTAGCTTAAATTGAGATCTATGCTGTGATAAGAGTTGGTGATCTGCTGCTCTAAGGAAATAAACCTGCCTTTGCAGAGGCCTAGGAAGAGATTGGCAGATACTAATAAAATACTAGGCTAAGACCTTTTCTTCTTTAATTGCTTTTATTCAAAAGAGAAAGCTGCTGCTCTTTGAAGTCTGCACAGATTGAAAATCATGGCTGTTTGTCATATTATTCCTTCTCTATGGTTTTACTGATATGGGTTTAGTCCTAGCCTGATCTTAGCTGAAAACGGAGCTGTGGATATAACATCAGAAAAGATGACATAGATATGGTGGTCAAAGACACTACGCCTAGGTAATTCCATGGGAATTTTGCCACTGACAGCAAATAAAGACAGGATTTTGTTCTCCAAGGATAGAGTATAATGCATATGGCTTAGAATGAGCTTCTTGGTTTTGGTGATATCTGTCAATAAGATGTCCAGAGAAAGCAAAATATATCTGCTTGGCCTGCAGAATGTGCTGGTATTTGCATTATGCTGCACAGCCCATCTGCCCTTCCCTGTTCCAGCACAGTTTATTGGAGCGAGGGATGCTCAGCTCAGCATGAAATACTGGAGTGCAAAGTTGTAAAGAAGGTCTCTGTGGAGCAGAGTTCAGCTGTGGCAGATCATCCTCTTTGCCCCAGACCTGTTCCCAAGTGACTGGCCACCTGTCACAGGGCACTGCCTGCACACTCGCATGCAGAATTTCTGTCCAGGATCAACCAGCAATAACAGCTGGGTCTAAAGCACATTCACATGGGGCAACTACACTAAAGTCTGCTCAGAAGTTGAATATGAAGTGACCTGTGACCAGCAAAGCATTGTTTGTTAAGAGAAAGCAAATTCATTTTGTACAAATTGCTCCCTGGCCTGGGAGACCGTGTCAAACAGTGGCCAGCATCAGACGCTGCACAGTAAAGGACCAGGCTTCTGCAGCATCAGCAACAACTTGCCCACAGGGTTGTTTCTTCCTAGCTCTTCATCTGGAAATGTTGATGCCCAGCCAGCAGGGTAAACAAAAGTCACAGGACAGACCACAAAAGCTGTGACTGTGGCACTGGAGGAGTACTGGTATCCTGCCAAAAATTGGCTTCATCCCTGTTGCTATACCTGTCAAGCTGGATGTGAAGGTAGGCAACAGTAAGTGCCAAGTGAACCCTAGTACAGAGAGCTGCACAGGTTTGGAGCAATACTCTGTGCAGGTAAAATGATGGTTAAGCAAGTGAGTGAGTCCTAATGTCAGGGTACTTTGAGGTCAAGGGAAAGCTCAAGTTCCACTGAGAAAATTGGTAGGATTCTTTGGAGGAGGAATATCCTTGCATCCATCTATCCCTCTGGTCAGGGAGACAAGGTAGAAGTAAGAGAATACACAGCTTCCTCCTACTTATAAGAAAAGATAGAAAAGCATTTTAAGTTGATGACACTTGCTTTGTTTTTCTTAGCTGTTCATCTGCAGATGAAGTGTTAGCTTTATGTGTGCTTGAAAGGAGAACCAGCCATATCCACTCATCTAGCTAGTATTTTGTGTGTATGTGTCTGGCAACTTCTCTCTTCAGAGTGTGTGGTTTTACAGTGCAGGTTGCAATGGAAAACCCATGATATGAAAACCCTCATCATGGATTCAAAAGACTAAAACATGTTTGCCAGTTTGACAGGCTAAGTTGAATTATGTAAGATCCTTGCTCCAAAATTCTTCTTGTTCCTTGGTCAAAGCATCAACCATGTCACAGGCATTTCTGAATGTCTACAGACAACTAATTGAAGGTGATCAAGTTGAAGCCACGAGGGGAATTTTGTGGGACTCTGGACTGGCATTTCTCCAAGCAGTGAGAGGATGAAACTTTCCCACGTGTGCCATGCCTTTGCTGAAGCTCTTCCCAAACAAACTGCTTGCAGCTGGTTAATGTCTGCTTATTTTGCCATGCCCTGTACATTTTCAGACATCACTGCTATGTATGAACAGTTGTCGTTGGTGTAATAAGAGGGGAGGGAGATGGGAGATAAGGAAGGAAGATGAAGTGTGGAGTTGGGAGAAGGTGAGACATACTCAGGCTCAGCTGGAAACATCGCTTAAAGATGATAAAGATGAAATAATAAATCATTTCTAGAAAGGGAGTACCAGAGGAAATGTACTGTTTTCAGAATTTGTGCCTGGGAAAGGTTTGTATTTGAGTTCCCATGGGATGCATTCAAGTGCATTCAACAGGGCATACATATGGTATTCAGGTGAGCTTTTTTTGAATGACTAGCTGCAAATGGACACAGTATATGAAGCTCTGCCAGTCTAAACATCATGTTATTGCACCTGAAGATGCTTGAGCCTTTCTTTCTCTCCCAAATGTGTTATTTACTGTGTGTCACGGAGTGCTTGTTTGTTGCAGGGCACGGCAGAGGTGATTTGCTCCATGCTGTTCACTAATTAGTTCTCTACTAGTCATGGCACGGAGGAGGTGGAGTTGAACCTAAGCTAATGTGTGGGTTTAAATACAGAAACCAATGAGATTCATACTGTTTTGTAGTGGTGTAACTGGTGTGTTTGTGTTAATCTTGGGGTTATCCATGTGATACAGTAATTTGCAGAGAGGCACATGATACATCTCAGAGCCATATGATAAAGTGCACTTGTCACGCATAAACCTGTAGAGCTTTAAACAGCAGCATTCATCCACTGCAGAGGAGCGGCCAGTGGTTCCCTTTATTATAGCTTCCTTGTGATCTGAAGGAGCAGATATTGGAAGTCACACCTTTATGGTTTTGGTCATTTCTCTAACTTGTGTTGTCATGTTCCTGTCTCCCGAAAGACTACTAGACTTCTGGTACTTAGGGAGGCTGACTTTAAAAGCTCTGAGGTATGAAAAGATGGATCATAGCCAACACTGCAAGATGTAACTATCCATGAGCATATATTTTATTTTATTTTATTTTATTTTATTTTATTTTATTTTATTTTATTTTATTTTATTTTATTTTATTTTACTTTATTTTACTTTATTTTTGGTGACGGGGATGATCTCTAGTTTGAGATGCTAAAGTGCATTGGTAAACTGCATAAAGAATCTGATCTACATTTGATTTTTTCAAAATAACTTAAGACAATCCATCTGATTGACCTTATGAAAATGGGTGCAGAGTTCAAAAATGCCCCGGTTTATAGTGTTTTTGTAGGAGCAGTGTGGCACAAAGCTTTAGGAGGCAAGACTTGCAGTAGCTCCCCTCCAGGACTTTAGGATTATGAGGTGTGTGTCAGAAGACATTCCCCACATCCCATTCCCACATTGCACCTGCTGTATCTGAGCAGCTCCAGAACTTTCCTTGTACCTTAATAGAATCAAAAAAATTAATATGGGTGTGAGATAAGGAGAACATTCCATCCATGATTTTCATAGTCATTAGAATTCTTTATTTTTTTCACAGTGAGTGGACTGCCAACTTTCCTTGTGCTGAAGAGGAAGATGAGGATGGTCTGTGATTCCTTTGTGCAGCGAGTGGAATGCTGTCTCATACTGTCTTGGAGTACCAAAATGACTCCGCTTGGGTTGTTGGTTCTGGTCAAAGACCATTGTGGTCTCTCCAGCACATTAGGAAATTTTGTCCTGTCTGGGTAAATGGCAACTTATTCATAGCTGGCTGAAGTGGTTGCCTTCACAAGGACTGTTAGATGATCTGAATGTGATTCTCAGGCTGAGATTTCTGACCTCTATAACAGGCAGCGCAAATTTCTAGTGCTGGGAATCTACACCTGAACCAGGTGAAAGCTGATTTTTTTCCATGCTCCAGAGCAAAAAGAGAGGATGTGATGAGATGGAATAGGCTCTTTCAGATGAGAAGTTTTTTCTCCTACTTTTGAGAGGACAACTGCATTTGTATCTCATTTTCTCTTGCTTTAGCCTTTGTCTCAATCTCTTCCTTATTTCACTGGAAACATGTTAGGTGAAAACATTTGCTTCTAATATGCAGATGGTACCTCTGACCTGGCTGCCTCATCTGAGCCGTCACTTTCCACAAGAACCTCTCCCATTCCACATCAAACGTGTGGTGGCTGGTGGTATTTTCTACCTGCTCATGAAGGTCTCGCTCTGACAGACAAGGAGGTTTCTTTATTGGTTTCTTTTGCTCCTAGCTCTTTTCTGCTTCTGTCCTCTGTGGCTATTGTCTTGCGCAGCACATGGTACCGATTGCTACATCAACAGGTTTTACCACGTTAGTGAAACAAAAAACAACAAAAAAATTCTGCACACACCAAGAAAAAGCATGAGTTGCGAATGCCTTATTGTTCTCCTTTCATTTGGTGCTGACAAAGGGAGTTAGCTGCATGACCAGTGTGGACTGCGACTGTGTCATCAGCTGCAGAAATAGACTTTGGCTAAGAGGCCAAGACTGGAACAAATGCCATTGTTGTCGTGGCTGAGGTTTGAGAATGGGACATTTTTCTTCTCACCTGCTGCTCACCTGGGCTGTTGGCAGGTGTCAGGTCTACTGAGGTTTTGGTGGGCTTTTTTCTCAGAATAGACATTGGTGTCCTGGGAAGGTTTTACCTCTTCCTCTGCAGCAAAAGATAAGATCTTGACAGGTGCATCAAGACTAATTTTTTTTTTTTTTTGTAATGTATACAAAAAAAATTTTGTATTTTTTTTGTAATGTATATCTATTTAAGTCTCACTGAACTGTCAGGGGCTCTGCATGTATACTAGAAAGGGCCGTGCCAGCCTTTCAAGGTAAGAAAGGCAGAGACTACAAGAGACCTGGCATATGAAGAAAGCGAGCAGACAATCTACGTACTCAAATAAGCTGAAGTTCAGAGAAGGGTTTCTAGAAGGGACAGTGGTATTCATAGATGTCTCCCAGTGAGGGGAAGGAATGATGAGAAAGGAAATCAAGAAGCTCCATGCATGGTGGAGTGAGAAGAGAAGGAAAACAGAGAAATGTAGTTGAGAAGAAAAGAGCATCTGAGCACTGGCAGGGCCAGGGCAGGACTGAGTGGACAGAACACTATGGGTGATGCAGCAAGAGAAAAATGCCTCCCAGCTCCAAGTGCCAAAGCAGACTGAAGAGGGCTGGAAGGAGCTGGGAAGGCCTCACCCTTCTGCCGCTGTTGCATGGCAGAAGAGAGGGGAGGATCTCTGCTTCCTTAGGGTTGCTTTTTAACATTCCTTGGCAAAGAGGGGAATGATTCCTGTGACTGCAAGGGCAGGATTCTCTTCTGGAAGAGGAAACCTCTACATGTATGATGCCATGGGCCAGCTTCTGAGTTCGCTCACAGCTGCGCAGCACTGGAATGACTTGCATCGGCTCACAGAACTCTTTCTGGTTTTGAACCAGGGAATGAATCAGTTTCATGAAGAAACTGCTGGTAGGGAAAGAATCTGGGAGGGGGGAAACCCCTCGTCTCAGCAGGCAGAGTAGAACATTGAACAAAACCCCCTTTCCTTCCTTGCTAGCTGCTCCTCTGCTTCTTGACAGCTGTCCACTGGTCTTTTGAAAGGGAACATAAATTATGCTTTGCTTCCCCTCATGTATACATGTTTCTATTGTGTGCCTTATACACTCAGAAATACACGCATTTTCATGACTCTGTTCCTTCTCCTTTTATAATATACAGTCAGCACATTCGTGGCTCCCTTGTGCTGAAGGCAGGATATGGACAGGAAATAATAACACAAGATTCAAACTGGAAAAATTCAAACCTATTATCTGGGGGAAAATAAATCCAAGCCTAGCTGTTCAAAGGGCGGGAGCCTTTGGACTTGAAAAAGAAGTAAACTGGAAGCAGCTTAATAGGGACAGCTAACAGAGAGCAAATGCAGGGAATAAAGCCTACATCTTCTCTGATACGCAGGAGGAAGAGTCTGCTTAGTAATGCTGGTCCAAACTGGACTATGGGCTGAAACAGGGCAACAGTAGTTTTGCCGTGGCCAGGTTGGGTATAAAAGATGAATGTACTGACACAGGGTGAAACACAGAGGTTGTGAGGGTCCCCATCATCATCACTTTCAGAAGAATAGGCCAAAAATCTTCTGTGTGCAAGGTCTGATCTTTTTTTCAGAGTGCTGCTGTGCTTGTGCTGAAGTGCCTTAGGTCACTTCAACATCTCATTTCTATCATTGCAATTTACAGGGACAATAAGCCATGTGCTAGGAACCCCAGTGAAGTACTGTAGATGTAATCTGTCAAGGACCCAAGAGAGCACGGCTTGATAGAGGGCTTATAATTGGCGGCCCTTTCCACAGGTGGTGGGGAAAGGAAGTCCTTCTGCCTCCTGAACCACCTACAGAGAGGCTATTCCCAGCAGAAGCTGTCAACAGCTCTCTGTCTGTCAGCAGACTCTGTTTTACTGCACAAGAAGTGGTCAGAGCTGAGAGGGAGGGAGGTTGTGATCTCCTTAGGTCCTGCTAAATTTCGCAATAAGGCCAGGCTCAGTGTGACTCAGAAGGAGCAGAGCCTCTGGGCAGGCCACCTCCGATCAGGCAATGAATGCTCATGTGTTGCACTGGTGCTTGTGCAAGTTCCTCGTGCTGCCTCCCTTCTGCTCATTCCAGTCCGTGTCATCACCTTCATTGCTCAAAATAGTCATAATCTCTGTGCCATGGGTGAAGCACGGGGCATGACAGATCTCTTAAAGTTATCAAAGGCCTTGGCGTGCTATGGTGACCAAAATGAGTGATAACAGAGTGAAAGCAGGGCAGAAGCAGCAATGAGAAATGCCTGGAGAAAGTAATTGAACTGAGCAGGAGATCTGTGGGGGATTCTTCTCTCATGAGAGCATTTTCTGAAGCAATTGCAGCCTTGCTGTACACCAGAACTGAGCATTTAATACAAAAAAAAAAAAAAACAGGTTGTCATTGTAATTTAAAATTCCTTTTTCCATGTAGGGAAATGTCAACAGGCAGTAACAAATAACTGAAGGATTGGACCCAGACACAAAGAAGCTGTTGTTTTCTGCCTGCCCTGGCTGTCAGCGGTGTTGGATTGCATAATGTCAGTGGCTGAGGAAAGCAGCTCTGGAATTTCTCTCCCTTCTGTGAAAGCAGAAGACATGTGGAGTGAAATGCCTCTGCGTGAACACCTGCCAACCTGCCATGGGAAGAGCTGGGATCCTGAAATGCAGAAGGGTGGAGTCTGGTAGCAGGCCCAAGCTAGGAGTCAGGGAGAATCCCCTGGTAAAGCTCACATCTTGGTTTTGATCCCTCTCTGTAGGTGTAATCGATACCCAACTGGTAAAGTGACTAAACTTGTCTGCTGACAATGTTCTGTTGGGTTTCAGCTGTACTGAACAGTGGGGAGGAATGAAGGGCAGGGGTGTGAGATAAATTCCTGTCTCAAGAAACACAGAAGTATTTTCATGCCTGGGATGCTCTAGTATTTGATTTCCCCCAAGGTAGCCCCTCTCACCTTGGAGACAGTGTTATACTTGAAACCAAGGCCACATGACCAGGAAATTCTGTGGAGTTGCAAAATCAGGAGGGATGAAACATATTTTGATGGTTAGAATTGCAGCTAGAAGAATTTGAGGGGCTGGATGTGGAAGCACTAAGGTGTTTCAGAAGGGAACATCAGGGTGACAAACCTCTGAGTGAGTCTGGCTCAGACACAAAGCCTGTGGTTTGGCACCCCAGGTTGGAGAGTGTGCTGTGCCTGCATTTTACCCACTAATCTGATTTCTGACCCATCCTACTCTTGGTGAATGGTTCCTGGAGGACCTTTGTGTGTGCTGGCTTGTTCACAGCTGGTGGAAGCCTGCCCAAGGCTTCCTCGTTCCCACCAACAGCTTTCAGGAATGATGCAGGTTGAAGGACACGAGATACAGAGATACGGAGATATGGAGCAATGGAGCAGATCCATGCCCTACCTCCAGTGATGTAAAATGTCACAGCCTTTCCTGTGCAGTAACTCAGTTCTTCCTGTGCAGCATCCATGCACTCTAGAACTCAGTAACACACAAGCGAGTGTCTGTGTGCAGTTCCTGCAGTGCCAGCTGTGCTAGATTTAAGGACCAGAACATTAAAGGGATTGAGATCTACAGAGAATGTCCTCACATACCTGCCACGTGAACACCCTGCATTTGTCAAAGGCTGGAACCAGACAGTTATCTGTGATGGAGCACTCTTCAGAGGTGAAAAGCTCTGTGAAAAGCTCAGCCAACAGAGAGTGAGAAAACAAGCCTCAGACGAAGCACTTCAAATGGACCTCATAGGGCTCTTTTCTAATACTTGTGCTGAGCAACATGCAGTGATGTGGAGAGCAAAGTGAACAGAAAGTTAAGAGAGTTTACTTGTATCCCAGAACTATTCCAGAGAGGCAGTATAAAGCTGATTGCAAAGGGCTACAGAAACTCTTCTGGCACTCAGTGACTGGGCAGTCAATGACAGCTGAAAATCAGTGGCAGCAAATGCAAGGGAAACCCACAAAGAAGAATGAAACCTGATTGTATGGACACACTGGAAGGCTGCAAGTCAGCTACTGCCAGCAGGAAAGGAGATCCTGGAATTGTTGGGGACAGTTCTCAGAAAACACTTCCTCAAGGATCTGTGGAGATTCAAAAAGATAAAGAGGAATGTTAAGAATGAGTACAAAAGAAACAACATGATTAGGCCTCTGTATACTGAATGGTTTGATAAAGTTTTAATGTTGATCGCCCCTTTGAAAAACATAGAGAAACACTAGCAAGAATAGAGAGGACATCAACAAGGGTCAGAAGCAGGAGGTAGTTTTTAGGCCAGCACAGACTGCTTATCTTGGAAAAGCGATGGCTGAAAGGGAATCATGAATGGTATGGAGAACGTCAACAGAGAGCTAACACGCAGTCTCATATCACGAAAGCCAAAGGCAGCTGATAAACTGATCAGGCAGTTGGTTTAAAGCAAATAAAGTGCTTTTCCACTTAGGCATCAGAGAATAATGGAGCTCATTGCCACAGAATGTAGATGTGATAGATGCCAGATTCATGAAAGGGTTAGGCACAACCATGGAGCATATCTCCTTTGGTGATGGATGGATGGATGCAATAGTACATATGCTATCATTGCATCAAAAATGTCCTAAAGAGCTGGCTGCTAACATCCCAGTTAGCTGGCATACTGGGATGCAATCTACGCTTGTTCTGTTTCTTATACTTCCCGCATACCTGGTTAATGCTAGAGAAAACATATTATATCCTCAGTCTGGCCTGCTCCAGATCTTACATTTTTATTACAAATCCTTTTTTTGTTGATGGTGGTGGGTTTGTTACCATTATTCCTCTAATTATTCTCTGACCATTCATCAGGTACTACAGGAGAGGTGAGAAATAAACCAGTGACCTTGGAGAAGACTGCAAACTTCCAGACAGCTGACATCTCTTACGGACATTCCTACTGTTCTTTGCACTGGTTTGCTTGCCCGTATCATGATCCAGGAACAGGGACATGACAATGAAAGTGAGCAAACACTGTGCTCAGGTTTTTAAAATGTGAGAAGTGCAGTTTTCCCTATTACCTTTGCCAGGGCAGTAGGTATCCTTAGAGATTTAGAAAATAGAAGAGGGACATAGTCTCCCTGTGCTGAAGGAGCAGTAAATAATGCCCTGGCTGTCTCATCCAAGTAGTTACACCTGCCCAAGTAGGAAATGCCTACTTGTTCCATATCAGTGATGAAGTTCAGGTTCTGCATATTTGCAAGAGTGAGTAGAACATTTACAGAAATAACTGAGAGTAAAATTTATCCCCAGGGATTCTGGTCTTTCCAGCTTGCACAGATTCATCGCTTGGGGCCGAATTTCAATCGAGGAGAATAATTTTGCATGAATCAGCTGGAAGGAGGTCTCAGCTCTTCCCAGACAATCTTTGAACAGGAAAAGATAGCCAGCTACAAGTCTGGGGTTGTGGGTGCTGGCAACAGAGCTATGTCAGTTGTGGCTTAGTGCAGTTTCAACCACCAAGCTGCCCTGGCCACAATCTCCTGAGCAGCGTCTCTGGGGGTGTTTCACAATGTAAATCCTGCCAGAGCTCTGGGAGGGGAAGAATACACTTTTTGCAAGCAAAACTACCTTTTGCTTTATTGGGCCCCTTCCATTTCAAATGTCTTGATTGCTGATGCCTGCCCTGCATTTTAATGACCAACCTATACCCAAAATCTATAATTTAAGATGGCATATATCCTGAGCTGTTTAAGCTGTGCTTCTCCTTTTCTTCTTTCTCCTCGTTTCTGACTCCGCCTTTTCTCTCTGCCCACCCTTCTCCATAGACAATGTTTTTCCATTTAATTTTGTGAAGCAAATACAAGGCATTTGCATCCCCTCCCCCATGGCTGGAAAAGAAAAGCCCACATCTGGAGGCCATTCATGGCTGGAAGAGCTCTTCTGACATTCCTTCCTTTGAAATCCAACCCATGTAACCTTCTGTCTAAATACACTGTGCATACATGGCAGAAAGGAGCTTTCTGGGGAGAGTCAGTGAAGAAGCTTGGGACCCCTACATCCATTTGGAAGTGCCACACATCAGGACGCTTATTAGTTTGCCCACCAAAATCTGTTATTTTGGGTTTAGGGCTTCTTAGCCTTAAGGTCTCCAAATTTCCACATTGAAAGCTGTTAAAAAGGACATAATGCTTGGGGGACTTTAGTATTTCCTGGTATACACATACACAGCAACAGTTAAATAAAACTATTTTGACTATTGTGTGGATTCCAAGATCCACAACTGATTTATCAGTTTGTCCAGACGATGTGGCCTGTTTTTGTCATTTTGTCAGTGGAACAGTTTTCTCCCATGTTTTTTTTTGCCATTGAAGAGTAACATTTAAGATTTTTGATCTCTCTTCCCCGTCATCAGAGTGAACTGCTGTAATATAATCTAACATCTGATTGCCAGAGAGGCGGGCAATTTGGAATTACATTTTAAAGCTTTTAGAATAAAGGCTGGCTTGTTAGTGCTTCATTTTCTTAACCTGTATATGCCCTCATTTATGACTGCATTGTTTAGTGCTTTCAGATGCCTAGGAGGACACACATCATTGTCCTAAATGCTCCTGTCATGACTAATAGCATAAAGATCATTTGCTTGCTGGCTTGCTGGTCTTTAGGGCATGTCATAGGAAGGCAGGTGTGACTTCCCTAAAAAAAAAATTAAAAATAATAAATAAATAAATAAAATTAAAGTGAGGGAGTGCCCTGTTGGTTTTCCAGTGGAATTCTGTCACCTTTATGTTCTGATAAACATTGCCTGGTAACAGGGCCTCTGGTAGCAGTGAGGGGAACTCAGTGTTCGGGCTGTGCAATAGCCACAGGTGTCTGTGGGACCTGAGCGGCCCGGCTGCCTCAGCCCTGCGCTTCACACCAAGACAGTTGTGGCATTTCCAGTGCGTAGCTGCTTGCCTGGAAACATCCTGATGGATATTTCTGCTTATGCTGCAAATTTTATGTTTTTCCACATCGTATGATTTGGCAGTCGTGCCCTTCTTGGCTGGGGAATTTTTATCCTTAAAGTAAGTGAGAAATTATGGGAAGAATACATGTATGTGCATGCACATGCCCTGGAGAGGTGAGGCAGTATGTTATAAAAGAGCAGTATGTATTCTCTGATTCTCAGTCCTTGAGAGAATAAATGTGTGCATTGACCTCTTTAAGAGTTAGCAATTACTGGATGTGGTTTATGTTGTCCTGTACTCACAGCATAACGTGCTGCAGCATTCAGGTTATCACAGGCAGTTTGGCTAGTGTGTTTTAACTGAGAGGATGGTAATAAAGTGCTAAACAAGAGTTACTTAAACCATGACACATATCATATGGCCCTGTCTGACTCTTTCTTTCTAAGGTCTACACGTATGTGGGCCACATTCTGCCTATCTCCTACCTGAGTTTGACTACTGTTGACTACTTCCATGTTGACTACTTCCATGTTGACTACTTCCATGAGCAGGCTGCAGAGGGACCTGCAATTAATAGCTCTAGGAAATAAGCACTGTTTTTCAGTCATGCCAGAATTGCTCATTATAGATAGAGTCACTGGAACATCAAGAATAAGCATGTTGGGGACTATGGCTCCTTACATGTAAAGGTAATGTATCCTTAAGAGTTCATATACTTGAAGGGATGTGTTGGTAGCAGTATGATTAAATTCACACTAGTAGAAGAGAAAAAATGCAATGCTTGTGCTTATTACTCTTACTGGTACCCTGTTGTAACAATATGTGGAAATAAACCAATATTATCTAATTATTGTTATTGTTATCTGGAGTATGGAAATGCATAGAGGCTGGGGCCCCATGGTGTAGATACTGGTCAGAGATACAGTGAACCATCCCTTTGATTAGAGGTAAATGTGATGTAGATGCTGACATGCAATAGTAATCACTAGCATGATCAGTAATTACTAAGTGACCCCAGAGATCTGAGTCACTATTCAAGAAGAGAAGAGTCTATTTGTCAAGATGCCATTTTTTTTATTCATATATGCTTTGCTTTGGATACTTTTGGACATGTTTTTAGGCATGTGATGCTGACCTTCCTAGAGTATGTGATTATGTGATATGACTGTAGGTCTTTTCACATGCAAAGAGACCTGACTCTGGAGGCAGCCAGGTCTTTCACACTGGAATTGTAAGCTCTTCATCCCTATTGCTCCTACTATCCCCAGCGACTGCAACTGGAATTGTGGGGTTTTTTTCATTTAAAATGGAGTTCTTTCTCTCAGAACACCATGTGGCCCTGCATCCTTTTGACAGGAGTGTGAACCAGAGTGGGCATAGGCACTTCTGAAATCCTGGGCTTCCATTCTTTGACAAAACTTCGTCTTGGAGGGATGGAGGCAGGTGGAGTATGCTGCATAAGGGAGAAACTGTGAATGAAAATACCTAGATTAATGGAAAGAGCTTGAGTGAAAGGAAAATTTCAGTTGAATATTAGGAAATCTTTGCTAGCAGCTATCTTCTGTTAATGTGCAGAGTAGCTTCCCAAGGGAAGACCAGTAACAGAAGCCTAGACTGTTGGTTTCAAACTGCCAAACTGGAATGGACACAGGAGAATGTATTGCAGACCAGAAAATGAACTTGCTTTGGCTGGAGCAAAGACTATGGGTGTAACCATGCACCATTAAAAAGCAATATGAGTGTTGCCAGTTACCTCAGGGAACACAGATTCCTTCCAAACACTAATCCAGTACTGATTTTCCATCTCTTTTCTGCACTTGAATGTGATTCTTTTCAGTGCAGCAGTGGGGACACAGCTGTAAAGCCAAATGAAACCCTGCTCTTTCATCCCCTTCTGCTTCTCATTCCCTTCAGGCAGTTGTTAATGAAAGGTGCAAGAGTCTTGGAGAAACACAGAAAAGTAGGAAGTGGAGGCTTGATCTCTCTGCAGGAAACAGGGGCAGGAGAGAGCTTATCCAGCCTATTGACTATACGCGAGGCCTTTGCACTTATATTTACTCAGTTAACTGAAAAACTCATTCCTGCCTCAGATCTCGTGGGGAGATGGCAGGGGAAAAGGGAATGATTGATTCTTTTCTGCCAGGACTTCTCTTACTTCATTAACATCCCTCAACTTCCCTCAAATTTCTCTACTCAGCAGCCCATCCAGCAAAGGGCAAGTGACACTTGTTTTTTTCCCTCTCCAGGTCCTTCCACTAGCCCCAGTGGAAGTCTCTGTCTCCTGACAGGTGTATCCCTCAAGAGCCACCCTCCTTGTGCTCTTTGTAGTCCTTTCTGGGGTGCTTCCCAGTTATGTTAAGGTGTGTTTGTGCTTAAGTGCATAGGGCAGCCTGAGAAGGGTGGGGGCAAATAGCTGTGGTTTTAAAAGTAAATAATTTAAGCAACAATAACCTCTCCACCCAGGTAATCACTGGTGAACAAACATTCTGCATGTCAGAGCTGTTTCAGGAGATAAGAGCTAGCACAATAAATCTCTTGCTTTCCTAACTTTGTCAAATGCAAACCACTTAATGCCACTTAACTCTTTGCTGAAGGGAAGAAGTTGCTCCTCTAAGCTGAAGTAGTGCCCCAGTGAAGGTTACCCGTCATTTTTCTAGGGGGAAAAAATGTGCTGACAATGAGCTCCCAGGCTGGTAGATATGGTGTTTATCAAGGTCGTTAGATTTAGCCTTTAAAACTTTTCTCTTGACTTAGAGTGCAGGATTTGTAAAGAAAAGGGACAGACATGCAGGAAAATTCATACAAAATTTTGATGGCAGAGAAATTCAGCTTCATAGTTGCAGTCCGCATTTCTGCTTGCAAATTAGAATGGGGCTTTTATTTGTAAATAATAATTATTAATTAAATAAATATGCTACTATATAATATTTTAATAATTTTAAACATTCATGCAAATGCTGCTTGCAAGGGAAGTCTCCATTTCTTCCGCTTCCCAGGCAAGGGTTGCACTACAAAAGAAGACCTGAAGATTGCTACTGAAAAATTTAGCCTCGTGACTGTTCCCAAGTATAATGACAGGGCATTACTGCTTTGTGATGGTTGCTTAGCAAGCTAGTGACAATTATGTTGAGGCATAGTGACAACTGTGTTACACCAGCGGGCTGGTGAGGTTGAAACGCTGTAATATTTGCTTTGCAGCATTGCAGTACTTGCATGACGATGTCCTCAAGCCCTGAGTGTGGATGTAATGACATTGTGACATTCTGTCTACACGCTCACGTAACTTGTGTCACTGACTTCCTTATAGTGATTGCCTGGTTGCGTTCTCTCAGCATCCCTTGAACAGAAATGACTTAACCTTGCTTTACTCATACAAATCAGAGGTGAAGTGACTGAGTGACATTTCTTTAGATCTGTATAGCTCAACTTGGAAATGAGCTCAAGAAGAATGCAGAAGAATGCCTTAAATACAAAATCATCTATTCATTTGTAATATATATATTTTTTGCTTTATGACATAATGATCAAGACAGTGACATATAAGCATCAACAGGTAATCGTATGGAAACTTTCTTGTGAGTGACAAGATTAGGAGCAAAGGTGATCAATGCTACCTGTATTATATATTATTTGAAAGTGATATTATATTCATATTATATATTACTTGAAAGCTGATCAGCAGTTGCATTTCAGAAAGTACCTTCTGGAGAGGCATGGCTGTCAGCAAGGGCTTCTAGTGAGGCTTCCTACAGAGCTAAAAGTCTAGGTTGATGCTACTGAATGTATTTATCAAGAAAATTTTAGGCTATCACTGAAAAGATTTGTATGTCATGTAGAATAGTAAGGAGAAAAGCAATATCAGAGTCAGCTCAAATAATAAAGGTGGAGCTGGAATACTTGAGTGCATTTCAGCAACAAAATACCAGAGCTACTTTCTTAGGGGGAAAAAAAAAAAAAAAGTGTGCATATAGGATGTGACAAGAAGATGAGAGACAATACTCTGGAACAAGTTGTATAACATATGGGGAACATGGAAATCAATCTTTAGGCTAAAAGCCCAAACAATCTAAGAAGGGCATTGCCCCTAAATGCATAGGGGAAATAATGAACGGGAGATTTTCCTTTTCTTCAGTCTAACTAATGGCTGTGTTCAACCTGAACAGCAGCAAAGTGCAGCATCCCTTAACATCTTAGTCTCCTGAGCACTTAGTTCACATACACTGAGTGTTTTACCGAGTTAGCCCACACCCCTTGGATTCCTGACCTTAGAAATTAAGTACACAGGTGAAAGAAGGGGGACTTTGTGCCTTGTTGCTGTGATCATATGGAAAGGGAAACTGGGAAGGACTCGGATTACAGACATGACCAGTGAGATCATACTCCAGGACTGTCTTCTGTTTTCTTGCTTATATTTATCAAAGAATGCTGAAAACTGGAAAGGGTTCAAAATGTAGTTTATACAAGAGAAAGTTGTGAATTGACTTAATCACAATCTACAAATACTCTAGCTAGGAGAGAGATTTCTAATAGTAAACAACCCTAGCAGAAAAGGTCTTGCTGAAATCTAGGTTACACCTACACTAGTAAATAAAACAACCCAGTTCACTGAACTTAAGGATGAGTGGCACAACATCCCTCCGAGTGAAACTTCTTCTCCCCCAAAGCAGGCTGTCTTGTCCAAGCCACCTGCAAGAACCATGGCCCTGACCTGTGGTACAAGGCAGACTGCCCCACCATTGTTAGGAGAGGGCTACCTGGCACAAGCCAAAACTTGATAGGAAGCACATGAGCAATCTAACAGTGCTGAAAGCTGCATTACTAGTGCTGATGCCACCCTGTGCCACGTGCTGTAGGTGTCCCTGCTCAAGCAGAGGGGCTGGACTAGATGATCTCTAGAGGTCCCTTCCAACCTCAACCAGTCTATGATTCTATGATTCTGTGTTAAGTTCAGGGCCTCAATTACCTTGCTTATTAATAGATGTTATTATCAGTGGCTCGCAGTGGAAAGCAGCTTAGAAATAAGGTGAGCACTTGACTATATGAGACTTTCTATGTAGTGGAACCATTTAGGGACATAAGTTCCTCATTGTTTAAAGTCTTGTGAACCAGTTTAGATGTTATTTTTAAAAGATGGAGATGTAACAGAAAACATGGACTTGATGAAAGCTGGAGCCAGTCCAAAGGCGGATGCTATGAAGGGACGGGGAGCAAGCTAAGTGCCTGTGGTATCCAGCAGATGCAACTGTATTCCTGAAAGGTGTGATCACTACCGGGAAGGCTCAGAGAAAAAGGTCCTAAGTATCAGAAGGAGGCTTATTGCTCTCTGTTGTCACTGCGAAGGTCTCTATACTCTTTGGAAGGCACTTGATTAAATCTCCACACCTCCAGGGTAGACAGAAGTTCAGCTCCTCTGCTGCTCTATTTTGTAGGAAAATTCAGCACCTACACATAATGTAGGAGTAAAAAGGAACTGTGGGGGCTCGAGAAGAGGGAGAGAAACTTTCTTGAAGTGGACAATATGCATTGCGAGCCACACTCATATTCCAAGCAGTGATTGAACAGCTGGCTGAGAGCCTGGAGTGAAGTCACTTTCCCTGGATGTACATCTCAGCTGTGTGCTAGTGAACTGAGTGCCTGAGTCAGGGCCCCAGTGAAAGCCTGGGAGTGAGGAGGTGGATAAGCATTTGTGCAGGAGTCTTCCCATTGTGAAATACTAGTAAAGGAGGCCAGATAAGTGGTAGGCTCCTTTAGTGTCTCTGCCCCAGCTGACCCAAAACAGCAATTGATCTTGTCTGGGACATGTTGTACCTTACCAGACTTGAACTGGAACCCCCCACTCTTTTAGCACCAGCAAAAAGACTTCAGTAGCTCTCGTGTCCCAAACGATCTCAAAACCTCTTGAGGACTCCAACTGAACTTTTAAAAGAATGGTCTCCAGTTTTCCAGTGCCAAGGTTGAGCTAACTCAAAAGTAGAAGTAACTATGAAGAATTTATGGGAATTTCCATCACTTCAGTGTTTCATTTTCATTTAATAATGAAGTGCATTTAAATCTCTGAATGAAAGGGTGGGAACATACGATCTGCTCCAGCAAAGCTGTGAAATACACATTTAAGATTTATAATAGACTGGGGGTGGAAAGAAACATCAGTAAATTCCAGAATAGTGTTGCTGAAGTGTTAGAAATATTGCACTTCAAACATCCCATTTGCCCCAAACCCAGAGTATGGCAATTGTGGGTGGAGGTGCTATCTCAGAGTACTCAATCAATCCAAAGCAGGAGGCGTTCCAAGGCTGAAGTGATAAAATGTGATGCGGTGGGATGGAGGTACTTTCCTAAGACTGCCTTAGGACTGGTTAATTTTCCAGATGCCCATTCTTAGGCTTCATTAGGATTAAAACACAGAGTTACCAGGAGTGATTCAGGGCTTCAGCAGATCCAAAGACCTTCTTGGTCTCATGAAAGGGGAAGTGAG
Organism: Nothoprocta pentlandii; assembly: GCA_013398315.1. Lineage (NCBI taxonomy): Eukaryota > Metazoa > Chordata > Aves > Tinamiformes > Tinamidae > Nothoprocta > Nothoprocta pentlandii. The sequence continues at coordinate 150,286 of VZSG01000213.1, read as the reverse complement.
TGAGTTGTAGCTATATCCAGGCATGGATTGAAATGTTAGGGATTTTGAAAGCCAGGATTGCAGTGTATTGGCAGGGCTGTGTGTGAGGCCTCCAGATTGTTGAGAGTAATTGCGGATGTTTGTTGTGTCCAGCACTGTATTAATGAAGGAGGGGAAGACTAGTTCTAAAATCTCAGTTTTAATCCAACCCTTCAAAAGCAGATTTATAAACAAAGCAAAACAAATAGCTTTATTGCTTTAAAAGGAAGGTGAGCAGGAGGAAAGTAATCAAATGTTAACTCAAAATCTTCAAGTGAGAAATAGCAAGGTAGAGTCATGCAGAGAGCTGGATCCGAGCTGAATACTGATTGTGAGTGACCTCAGTATGCTTAACTAGGGTCACAGCTCTCTCAACACTCTCTTCTCCACTCCCCTAACCCCTAATCCTCATCCACTGTGTCCTCAGACTAACTCATCTCACAGGCATCAGCCAAGTGCGAGCAACTCCTCTGAGCTGTTTTCTCTCCTGTTTTGTTCAGCCAGTCTTTCTAGTTCCATGGCCTTTGCAAGGCTCCAGGCTTCGGGGGTTTGTATCATCAAGTAAACATACTCACCTCTCTCTTTCCAGCCCCATTTTCTGCCTCTCTCGGTGCATATGAAGGAATTTCAAGCAATGCCAACTAGAGTCATAAAAACAAATAAACAAACAAACAAAACAACCCATAGAAATTAGAGAGGGGAAAATCTTGCTAGCTTGTCCCAGTTTATCCTCTCACATTCTAGTCCTGTCCAGCTTCTGTGAGATTCTTGTCTACACTATATTTTCCATTATCTTGTTCAGTCTGTTTTTATATGCTTTCAGCAATGGGGTATCCACTGCTTCCCATGGGAGACTGTTCCACAGACAACCACATTTCACTGCTTGGAAGAGATTCCTGAAGTTTTCTTTCCATTCTGCCTGACCTAATTTCTCTAAACTCTGCCCTTGGTAGCATACTAGTCAAATGTTCTCCTCTCATACTTACCCTGTTCAGGTGACGGCAAATAATTCTTGCTTAGCCAAGCTGTTTAGCCAAGCTTTTTAATACTTAGTTGTAAAGTTTGGCAATTATAATCCTTGGCTAGCTCGGAAGGACTAATGTTGAGATTAATATGTTGATGGGTGTGCAGAGTGTGTAAGACATTACTAGTAGTATTGCTTCTTCATTAGAAGTTACTCGACAAATCCCATCACAAGGTTTGGCTTTGCTTGCTTTAGGCTTTGCCAGATGTACAGCCAATGTCTTCTAGCTCATGTCTGCTTCAACTGTTTTAATGAGTTATTCTTTTTGGTTTTGTTTTTAATTTAACTCAAAACCACTTAGCTGTTTCTCAGAACAACACTGGCAAGGGAATATTTTGTTATATTCACATGAAAAAAAGTCTTGATGACATTTTTTTCTTTTTTAAAAGATCCTCTTTTTCTCAAAAAGAATCCTCTTAGCACTGTCTTGCTGTAAAATAAATCAGTTTTTTTAAAAAAATGTGGATTTTTGTGTATTTGTTTGAGGAAGATGCGTTTTGCCATTTATGACAAAATCCTCCTCCTGCAAATCTGGCTAAATAATGAGCTTTTGCATAATTATGCCTGTTCGGAAGAAATACGAGGGCCAAGAAATAAGGACGTCTGTTAATTTATCTTAGCTGTGACCCTGGTGGAAATAATCGCCTACACTTCAGTAATTCATGCCTGGGCTGTAACATGCGAGCGCGAAACGCAATGAGTTGCAGCTGGGCGGTCGCGTTGGCCGTGGTCTCTCCTGCCTGGGAGCTCGCTGTGGCCGAGCGCCCTGCAGTGGGTTAGAGGCAGCAGGATTTCAGTGAGGTGCCATTCCGGAAAAAATCCCTCACAAGGGCAGGATGGGAAGCACACGTGTTCGGAGTGTGAGGGGATCTATTTTCAGGCCTCGTATGTCCCAGCACCTAGCAATGACTGGAGCAATCTGGACCTCATGGAGACGCCCAACCAGGCATGAGCTGGATGGGGCCAAACGATGAGGGCTGCCTCATGCCATCCCTGCCCTGTGCTCATGTCTGTTCCTAGCACTGGTCTCCTCCATCCCTCTGAGCTCTGCCGGCCTTAGCGGGGAGGTTGTTCCCATTCAGGGCAGGAAGCGGTGGGTGGGGAGGGAGGAAGCGGCTCGGTGAACACGCTGGCACGATGCTGCTTTGCCCTCTGTCTTGCAGACCCGTCCGGCCCTGTTGCACGCTCGGCCCCAGGCTCCACAGCCGGGCCGGGAACGGAAACACGTGCAGCGTGTGTGGAGCCAGGGTTGCCCTGGCAACCAGAAATGTGGGAACAGGGTGGTAAACAGAGAGAGAGACAGAGAAATGCTCTGGGAGGAGAGAAAATAAAAGGAAGACGCCCAGCTTCTGCGTCGTCCATGTCCAAAATAGTTCTTGTTTCCGTTTCCAGCAGCCCAGGCCGCTCCCTTCCCCCAGGGCATCTGGAAAAGCCTCCGTGTGCGCTGGCTGTGCTGCCCCCGGCTCGCTCTGCCTCCACAGCCCCATTCCAAGCGGGGTGCAGATTCACTCCAACTCGGGATGCAGATTCACTCCAGCTCGGGATGCAGATTCACTCCAGCTCTTCCAGCAAGAAGAAATGGGTCCTGGACAGCTGGACAGCAAGCCATCCCCTGGAGTGGGGAGCTTTGAGGAGGGGGGGATCCTCCTGCGGCCTCATGGTCTGTGAAGATGTGAGGCGGGGAGCCCCTTCCCAATGTGGGCATGGGGCAGGTGTCCAAAACCCTTGGCACCCTCCCCGGGGCCTGACACTCTCTTTGTGTGACACTTAAGGTCACAGATAGTCGGAGGTGGGCTGGGACACCGGCATCGGGGTGTACCTGCTGTTGTACAGGAGCAGCCACGATGAGGTGACTTCAACATGTTGCAAGGTGAAGGATGGAGAATCTGCAATCCTCCTCAAAGTGTGAAAGAGGGATGCCCTAGAGCCTAATCCTGGGTAGTTACTGGATATCTGGAAAGATAAAATGTGCAGTTATAATACTTAGCACTGTTGTTTTCAGAGCACCACTGTAATCTAACCTCTACTCAGTGCTGTGAAGAAAGCTGACTTTGTTTTTCTCTTTGGACCATCATATTAGAGCTTGGCTTCTCTGACCTGTACTCATTACTATCTCTACTCCATCAGTGAAACCAGCCTGAGAAAGTCTGCTGTGCCTTTTGGACATTGTGGTGGCTGAACCTCTCATCATGTTGCCTTCTTATACATGAATCCTTCCCCTACCATTTGTCTCTTTCTTTTTTTTTTCTTCTAGAATGCCAAAGCAAAGAGTTTTTAATAGCTTATGAACGAAAACACCTCCCACGCCTCACCTCAAAAAAAGCTAACTCTGTCTTACTCACTCTTTTTGATTTCCAAAGCTCTCCTGCTAACTTAGACTCTTCTTTGAAGCATTGGTTCCTACAACACCAGCGTGTGAGTATAGCTTCAATAAACTGTGTAGTTCCAGTGATCTCAAGATGATGACCAGGAGAGTAAATTACTTAGATTGGGGATGAAGACCTGAGGTATAGCAAAGAGGTGACATTTTTCTGTTGGGTAATGTAACTTGGTTGAAGTCAAGATGTTACAAGGGAATATACTGACTTCAGAGTCTGGTAGCATTTGTCTCAGAGAATTTTAAGAGGAGGCTAGAAGGTACTTAAATTGTGTTGATGCACACAGACTGACTAGATCATCTTTGAAGGTCTCTTCCATCTCTTTTTACTGTGATCCACCACAATGGAGTGGAGGAAAAGACAAATCAAAAATTGCTTTGACCTAACTTGAGTTACTCATTTTCATATGTGAAATCAGAATGCACTGTGTTTCAGCTGTGTAGTTTCTCTTTTTTTACCTTTGAAATTAATACTAAATGCTACTTTGACTCTTAAGATTATCTGCATAGGTAATGTATTCTGTGCACGTATTAATTTTATAGCCTCAAGATTTGTTACTAGCAAAACACAATGTCTCTTTCACTGGCTTTATGGCCATTCCAACATCAACAAGGATCAGCTGTGCTGTAGATTTGTGTCTGTGGGAATGATTATGGAGACACAACTTCATAGTGTAGGGAACCAACAGCTATTTTTGATCTTCTAGGCTAGCCATGGCAATGCTGGAATTCAGCTTAGACTAATTCACCGTGTTCCTGGCTTGAGGTTTGCATCCTATGTTGTGCTTCATATTGCTGAAGCGAATTTGCTAGCAACACCCAATTAAAACAAGCATCGAATGTTTACTCCCCATTACTGCCACCACTTTGCCTGCAGTGTAAATGCGCCACTAATGACTTGGCCAATGGGAGAGGAAAATTACGCATCAGAGCCAAGAACAGAACCAGGAATTTGGGCTGTCAGCCAGTTTATTAGATCATACTGTAGGCCTCTAATGAAATGCATTGATTTGTGACTTTCACAATAACATTTTTAGGAAATCACTTCACTGGCTGTTTACTTGTGTGTTGGAACAGTCTGATGAGGTGGGAAAGCTAAAGCTGGCACATGGTGATTACAAATCTAGAGCAAGTTTTAAGAATGAGGTGAATTAACTATTGGAACAGCTTTTCTAATGGTGTGATGGATTTTCCATCATATCTGGTTACATAGTCAATATTAGTTAATTGTATAAAATATTTGATATACATCCAGCAGAAGCTATGTCTTCCATTAGAAATGATTGTCTGAATTTCTTCGGTTTCTGTTACATGTACGATCAAGATACATTGTCATAATGGTCCCTCTTGACATTACAATAAAAAACCTGTCACAGCTATTGGCCCTTGGTGCTTGCTATTCTGTGAAGATTTGTGAGAACTATGAGTAAGATCCTATAGTTGGTAGATTTAAAACTGGCAAGAATTTTCATAAAGAGGACTACCAAATTACAAAGACATTCTGCAGAAGTGGAAGCCCTGCTGATTCTGCAGCTGACACAATGTACCATAATAAACTGGCATGCTTAGAAAACATGCAACCATCAATAAAATGACAAACCTGATTATACATTTCAAAGTATCTGATCAGATCTCATGGAGTTTCTTAATGGATACCTATACAGCCAGAATAAGAAATAATTGGGTGAGTCTGTTCCCATATTGTATTATTTCACTGGCTTGCTCTGTGAAAAGCAACCCCTTTTAGATAGACTTACATTGCATATGTAGAAATTGAGGCATCTAGAATCTCTGCTAAATCTTTTTTTTTAAAAAGAAAAACATTCTATGCCAACTTTTTAAGTCAATGTTTTTGTAAATGGAGCACAACAATGAAATGAAGTTGAAAAAAAATCCATCCAGCTAAGACTTGTTTTGGGAAAATATAGAAAGAAATGTAAACTTATGTCCAAATTGATGGAAGGCTTATTTGTTTATCCTTTAGATGCATTTTTTTGTTCCATTTAAATGTACATGTCTGCTGTGCCACAGACTATGTCTGGCAATGTAAGCTGTCCATGTTTAAAAACAGAATTCACCTTTAAATATGCTTGGACTGAAAAAAAAAATGCCTGGTGAGGTCATTTGTAGAGTAAGAGCTAATGCATCACGCAAACAGCTAAATAAAGGTTACAATCTGAGTGGAATTATTCAGAGCTCAGGAAGAAATCTGGCATTTGCAGTCTGTCACTGGTTTTGAGAAGTCTGGCTCTCTTAGTGTCACTGCCACCCAGAGACAGATGCTGCTTTCTGCGTGGCAGTAAAGGAGGGATCTGCAGGTCGGGACTTTCTTCCTGCAAAAACAGCAAAAACAGGAGTTGTGGGTGGCAGGGAACACAGAAGTGTCATGTGTGAAAAATCTGCTGTACAATAGGTACGTATGAGCGTATCTTTTGTCCAAGTTTCACAGAGTGACTTTATAGTTGTAAATTGCCATTCTTTCTCTTCCTCTTCAGGACAGCTGATGAGACAATGTGAGAACAGTGTGTGATACCTGTTTTCCCTGCAGGCAGTTATGAAGAGCCATGTACCTTGTGACATCTACCAGCTAAGTATTGCTATTCTTGGGCCCTGCTCTGGTAAGGGCTTCTCAGCCTTCTTTTCCATTGATGTTTTTAAGAGCTGACGGGGTCATTTTCAGGCAGGACACACCCTAAGTGTTGATGTGATACATGAAGGATAAAAATGCATCACTGCTAAATGCCCCTGGCTTTTGTAGAGACAGAGATCTTCCTAGAGGTGTTGTGCTAAGACTGTTTTACGTTTCATTTCCGTGTTTTGTTTATATAAGCCAAGCACTTGGCTGATTGCACAGGAAATCAACATGCTATGGGCATTTACTTCAATGGGTGATTTTTAAACGAGTCACCAGGGACCAGCTGCTGTAGAGTTCAAAGAGAGAAAGGCATCTAAAACCTCTAGTGAAGCTCGGCTATGGTGGGAAATGCCAGATGCAGAGAGGAGAAAATTGAAAAGAGCACTGGGGTGAAAGATAGATAGAGATTTGTTTTTCTGTTCAAATTGGTTAGATTAAGGCGAGGTTAGAATGAAGATTTTAAAAGAAATTGGATGAAAGAGGATTGCTAAGGGAAGTTTTATGTTGAATGTCAGGAGATGTGCTCTGGCATTGATGTGCTATGAACTGTGCACAATAATGTGTGGATGGAATGCTGTGGCTTGAGAAAGTTAATATAGTTCATGACAAAATGCTGGAAAATATATTAGAAAGCTCAGTTCTGTACAGGGCAGAAGGTGGAACAAATGACCTACTAAGTTTCTCCAATCATTCCTCTTTTTTTCTTCCTCAATCGTTTCAAAAGTCTCTAGGGCTCAAATAACTCAAAAAGAAGAACTCTCTAAGGTGAGGGAAAGAGAGTGTTCATAGTAATAGAAAAAAAAAAAAAAAAAGAGGAAGACTGAGCAAAAAGAAAAATGGAATAGGAACCTAAACTTGGGTGTTGGTTTCTCCCAATATACATATGAGCAGCAGAGACTCCTAAAGAGAAGATTAGAGAAAGATTGCCATCTTCTGGAAGGATAAATATCTGCCATTGTTCAGAATACTGAATCTGACATATATTTATTGAAACCTTAACACATTTCAGGTAGAAATTATTTTTAAATGTGTATTCCTATTTCTACATATCTAAAATGAGTCTCTCATTTCATCAATATGCATTCATATGACCCTAGCTTTAGAAACCTACCATTCTGAATCTTAATGGACCTCTCAATATGTTTAAAATAGAAAACGTTAAAATACAGTCTCGCATTCAGGATTATCAGAAGTAAAATAGACTTTATCCCTTCTTGAGCCTGGAATACTGGATATTTTTATTGAGCCAAGCTTAAGGTGCTCAGGTGTGGAAATACTGACCAATGAAAAAAATTGCAACTCTCTCTTTTAAACCATGTCATCTCTAAAGTATGTCTCTGTCAAACAGAGCCTTTTTCTGATCAAAAAAACCCTTGCAATCAGTTTATACAGCACACACACATTCAGTAGTGCTTCCAGTTAGCCTGTTTTACAAATGATTATCTGCCTACATTAGAGAAGCTTATGTAGTGACCAGGATTAAAGTAACCGCACAGCTATCAACCACTCTGCGTGAGGGCAAAAGGGGTCAGGAGTCTATGATAGCACTGCCCATGTCAGCTCTGTGAGCCTGGTGCAGGCTACGCTGTCACTAGAGCTATTGCTATACGTGACTCCCAATCCCTCTGTTCTCATGTCAGATCTAGGAGATGAGAGTGTACAGACCGCTATTTCTCTCTGTTTCCTGCTGCAGAACAGCATGGTATAAATGCTGGTTATTCCTCCAACCAGTAGTAGGAGCTTCATCTGCATGGCACTGAGCAAAGCTAAGGGGATCTCGGTGGGCAAAGTGAGACAGGTACCTTCAGGCTGCCTCTCCACCTTGCAGTTTGATTTAGTGGCTCTAGAGACTGTCTGCCAAGTTCTTCCTTGGGAGAGGTGATGCTGTCCATATTACTCTGTTCTGATGCCAAACAAGATGTAAATATTGTGGGATCTTTAAACCTGTAGAACCAGAGAACAGAGGGAACTTGTGAGTGTGATTTTTTCTGTCTTTCCGTACTAGCTTCCCAAATTCATCTGATGTGATCCTGCTGGAGCTGGGATTCCTGGTGAACTTCATGCCTTGATAAAAGCTACCATTACGAGGAACACTAAAAAGTTGACACTGTGCTCTCATCCCTTGAGTATTGGTCTTCTTTGACTCATTACTGTTTCAGACACTTTTAGCATTGCAGTAATGCCTTGATCACGGTCCACCACTTGGCAGTGGTTCCACTAAGGGTTTCCTTTTTTTTTTTTTTTTTTCATTAATATCTCAAGCACTAATGGGAAGAGTATCAAATCTTCAGTTCTCAGAGCAGATTCAGTTGCATAAACTTCCCCCTCCCTATTTTTCCTCTCTGCTTTCCATGTCCAAGAAGATATCATAGGGCTGAAGGTTAACTGATGCCAAGGGTATCGGTATCTTATGAGCTAAGGTCTGCTGTCCTTTCAAGTGTTGGTCAGAGAGCCACTCACTCCCTGCAGTCTTCCAAACAGCCATTGCATGGAGCCATGGCTGGGATCTTTTCGTGCTGTATTGGAACTTTTTGCTCCGTGAATACAGGCCACTGTTTTACTCTTAATCCCAGTCCACAGCACCAATCTCTTCCTATATAATCTCCCAGAACAGCTGTGCTGTGATTGCATTGTGGATTATAAAATGACCATTTTCCACAAAACAGCTGCTAGAAGGATAGCATTTAATAATCATTGGGTGGGGGGTGGGCAAGGGAGGAAGGGAGGAGACAAGAAAGGAGTTTTGAAGCAATTTGGTTTCTTGGAAGAGATGAATGAAATAGAGAGAAGGCAAAGTCTGAATCCAGTTTCTGCATTACTCGCCTAAATTAACAAGACTTCAAGGACCTGCTGGCAAGGTAATTATTTTTTTGTTGGGGGAAAGGGGCTTTCTACATTAACACTTCAGTTATTGTCAGTATGTACCTTGTTTTTATGCAGGGAAACTTTTCTGAAAATGTTCTCATGATGTCATAGTTTAGATTTACTTTCCATTCCCCTTTTCCTCTTTATTTTGGATCAAATTCTTTCTTCTTTTTGTTTCTTTTTATTGCCTTCTTCATATTTTTTTTCTGAAATGATGTCCATTTTGAACTAATATCACAAATCAACTAGAGAGAATTTTTTTTCCATTACTGAAAATTTAAAACAGAGAAATGAATTATGACAATACTATGGGTGGAAGCATTTTTTGAAATAAAAATATGAGTTACCCAAAACATTTGGCAGAAAATCTTATAATACGGTATTGATGAAAAAGAAGAAAAAAAAATGTGTGCAGAGGGTTTCTATTTTGAGACAGAAAGACCAACTTTTTGAAGAAAAGCAATTTTATATATAATGTCCTTTTTAGTTGTAAGCCTGATTTTCCCCTTGAAAAAGTGTTAATGAAGGATTTGCCACCTAGCTTTGCCAGGATCCTTTACATAACAGTGTGTTCCTAAGAAATATTTGCTTTATGGAGATTGTAGTGTCCTGCTTTTAAATTGTGGAACTCATTAGCTGTGGTAGCATTAAGACTACCATCTCCAGTGTCCTGCTATGGGAGCAATGCTGAGAAAAAGAAATACTCTGAAGAAGAGACAAATGAAGCCAGAACACTAGAGAATTTAGGGCATCTTCGGGAGCGGACTGTTTTCTTGCCTCTGCTCAGATTGTTCTGGATCAGGCACTTTTTTTTTTTTTTAAATGTAATGAGATGCTAATCAAATCCTGTTCCCCAAGAGGAGCTTCTGCACGATCTTTGTTGATCATATTTCTGAGCTTGCTGCTTAACAGAGCAATTGCTTCTTAACTACATCACTTTTTTTCTGTATCCTCTTAGCTTGTTTCAAACAATGCCATGTTCAGTCTAGTATCATTTATTTATAGCAGTGTCCACATTATGTTGGGCCTTTCTCACACTTTCAACGTCGGGTGAGTCAACAGGAGTTATGTCGAGGGACCAACAGCCTGCAATGTATGTGCAAACTGAATCTATTCATGGCCAAGTAGATTTTGAGAGTCATAAATAGGAAAGGGTGGGTGTATCTGGATGAAATTGTGCCAAACATAGCGAGTGCCATGTAGGAAGAGGCTTGCGTTGATAATATGAAAGTTGATGTGTGGGAAGATGACATCTAATCAATCTATGGAGTGATAAGAGGGTTCTCAGAAGTCAGTGCAGGGTTTTGCAGGAACCTTAAAATTTTAAACTTCCCTTTGAGTGAAAAAGGCCACGGGAACTTAGTACACAAATTGCTTTTAGAATTACTTTCTTAGATGAGATGAAACTGGAAAGACTCTCTTTGAGAATGTTTGCACTTAAAAAATCCCTTTGACGCTTTGTGTGAGAACACAGACACTGTCATCTGACCACACTGCAAAATTGCTAATGTGCAGTGCAGAACTTGCTCAGATGAGAGGTGCTGCTTTGTGGTTTGAACTCAAGCTGACAGGTCTGGGTAGGTGGGTGCCCGTCTTGACCAGGTCGCTAGTTTGATGTGGAATCTTCAGAAGTCCTGCAATGATTGCTGACTTGCTTTTTCCACTAGGAAATCAATACACTACCAGCCTCTCCAGCTGTGCTGGAAAACTGTTTCGGGACACCTAATAATAAGAAATCTCAAATAGTTGGCAAAGTATTTGTGTCCCACCTAATGACAATGCATGGTGTTTTAGGGAGGTTGATTAACATCTTTTCTGTGCCATCTCTGAGACAGAGTGAATGTGATTGTGACTTTAATGCTGCTCATATGCTCACATACACCAGTGCACTCAGCCCTAGAGGTATGAGGGGTAACTGCTCAACCTTTTCTTCTGTACAGGTGTTCAATGTATTTTGAAGTGGTTGAAGCTGAGCTACCTTTCCATAATCCTGGCTTTCAGAAAATAGATTTTCCTTGCAGGATAAGATGCTAGAGAGTTATGAAAGGGGAGAAGATTTCTCCATCCCCTCCCCACAGGTGCCCACCGGGAAGCACTGGGACTCAGCACTCGTGGCTGGTGTGAAAGTCTCTCCTGTTTGTTTGTTGCAGATGGAGCTGCTGAAGGGGTTGCTCTGGCGTCGTGCTTTCCTGGCAGTCACGCTGAACCTGCTGGCTCTCAGCCTTTCCACTACTGCCTTACTTGCCAGCTACTGGTGTACCGGGACTCAGAAGGTGCCCAAGCCTTTGTGTGGGACGAATAAAGACACCAAGTGTATCGGCGTCCACGTGTCGCCTGACGCCGGGGCTAGCAATTCTTCATCCCAGGACGTGGTTCACTACGGCTGGGAGACGGGGGATGACCGCTTTGCCTTCAGATACTTCCACACGGGCATGTGGCTTTCCTGTGAAGAAAGCATGGAAGGGCCAGGTAGTATTTTGCTCAAACAGCTCCTGCTTTCCATGTTTTTACTTCACAAGAATTTGGGAATGAAAAGCAGGAGTCTGACAAGACTTAGGAGAAAAGCCTTCTTTATATTCCTAGATGGCATCTGCCTTGTACGCTGCCATGGTCGTTATATTCTGTCCCTCACTGGGAAGGATCATTATAGATGTGGCAAGGGAGTATGGTTGTTCCTGGTGCCTGGAATAGGCACATATTGCCTGGAATGGGAGCTGTGGTATACAGAGGATGGTGACAGCAGTAATTTTGTGATAGTTCTGCTCCTCCTGATATGACCTGGAGTGAATCTCCTTTGCCTTTCCCCATGCTTCCATCCATCCATAGAGCTCACTTCCTGCTCTACAGGGCACATCTGTGTATGATTCCTGAGAAGTCAAACGGGGTACTTTGATTCAGTGCTGCCAACTCATAGTTGTCCCTGTGAGAGCTGCAATGTTGTTTGTAAATCCAAAACTAAACTAAGGAGATGTGGAAATTGAGCAGGAGTTGGGCTTTTCAAGAGCGAAAGAGATAGAAAGAGAGGGA
>VZSG01000213.1:109094-138325 GCA_013398315.1 Nothoprocta pentlandii | reverse complement strand
GGAAGGAAGGAAGGAAGGAAGGAAGGAAGGAAGGAAGGAAGGAAGGAAGGAAGGAAGGAAGGAAGGAAGGAAGGAAGGAAGGAAGGAAGGAAGGAGTATATGCTTATAGATACAGAGAAAACCCTTGATTCTGGATGAAACAAAGCTAATAAGGAAATTGGCAGGAGAATTAGAGCTGGAGTGTTGTAATTTTTAAGATGTTTCTGTAATATTTTGAAATACTGACTTAGATTTTTTTTGACATTTTCTTTGTGGGATCTGCACTGGAAGCCCACAGGGCATATTGGAGAGCCAGGGTCTGGTCACACAGGCTGTAGCAGGCCCTTTGGGTGTGTTTGCTTTTACCCTTGATTTCTTCCTGGCCAATACTTCTCAACCTTTTGCTGGAACTTGTGCCATATGGCACATGCAGCTGCTGTATGCTCTGCAGCTCTTCATGCCTTGGCAGACACATCATGGATCAGAACTGACCCAGAAGATGGCCAACAGTGAGATCTGTAACTACAGATACAGTGATGAAAGGGTCTTTCATCGAGTTCGCTTTTCTGAGCCTGCCATCCTCCCTGCAGCTTTTCTCAAGCATAAGCATGTTACTTGCTTGAATTAACTGACCATTTCAATATAACATTTATTATTTTTGTACCTGCTGTAAGTTTCAGCACAAAGAGCTGGTGGTTACATCCAGACAGCAGAGGGGTGGGAGCAGGAAGGCATGTGCTTGAAACACTTGTCCTAATGAGAGGACAGGTTATTTGGGAGTATTTCCAGATATACTGCATGGATATACTGTGTTTGTTTGAAACTGGTTTGGGCTAGGGTGTATTTCCATGGAATTTGTGGGAATGAGATTACATCATTCAGTAACTTTGTCTGAAAGAGATATCTGGCCACCAGAAAGCCCTGGAATAACCGTGATGCCTGAAGGGAGTTCAGGGAGTCCTGTTACATCTGGACTGCAGTACAGCATGGGGTAGAATGCACACTCATGCTCAGTCTTACCCCTATTTTGCACAAGTTGAGTAGAATCCAGCCACTGCAGTGAGTCTCTGAAATAAGTGCTGAGGCAAAATAAATAAAAAAAAATAAATAAAAACCCATCCAACCACCACCAAAACAAAAAAACACCCAAGCCCTGTGATCAGCAAAAGAAGCCTGCAAATCTGAGTTGGAGAGAGGAGTTAATTCAGGCTGATCTCAGGATCAGCTTCAGATGAGCTGTTACAGAGTAACCTCATTAAAGTTCTAGGTGGAGTAGCAAGCAGCAAGTTAATGAAGGTTGCAGATGGCACTAGACTCAGTAGAATCCTATGTGTCTTGAATGACAGAAGTAATAGAGGGGATTGGGAGAGATTAGAACCAGAGATAGAAATTAACAAAATGAGATTCTTATAGGACAACTTAAGGACTGATTCTTCTGGGAGAAAATAATCTGCTAAGTAGAGAATCCTGCAGCAATAATCTGCAGTAAAGAGAACTCTCAAAAGCAGTAACACTCTGAAAGACTTGCATTTAATAATGGATACCCTTCTGAGATAATAATTTGCATCATAATGTAGCCACTATAAAAAGAAAAAATAAATTTGAGCTACATTTTTCTAAATAGAATGTCTAATATGAAGACCTTCTTTCTGTGTGATTCTCTGTCACAGAGAGGGACTTGCATCCCTCTCATGCCGTATTTCACTTGGAAGAGGTCCTTTGCTTTCTTTGGAAAGCAGTGCTGAGAACTGTTCTGACTGGGAGGGGGCTGAGTGAGAATTCAAGTCTTCAGCAGAAGTAGAGAGTCATTAGTCTGTTGAGAGCTGCATCTGTAATAGGCCTGAGCAGCAGTCATCAGACATCTGTAGTAGTATGTGAATAGCAGTGGATTTAAATATTCACTCTGCAAAGGCTGCCTCTAGTTCTCCAGAAAGTCCTTGCCTTTGCTTGCTGGGCCCTACTAAAGGTCCGGAAAGGTGAGAAGATCTGATGGGTCTACTCATTTGACTAAAGAAACACAGAGAAGAGAAGGAGAAAGGGATTTTCTTTTCCCTTCTGTTCCTGCCTTGTTTTACAAACTAATACCTGTCTGTTTGTGTTTCAGAGGAGAAGTGCCGTAGCTTTATTGAGCTTTCCCCACCAGCAGAGAGAGGTAAGAACAAGTTTCTTTCCCTCAGCTTAGCTGCCTGGTTCACCTCCTTGGAACAAGGCACCTGCAACATTTTGCGTGTGTGGGGACAGCAAAGTGGGGCCCTGAAGAGTCAGGGATGAAATCCTTGTCTGATACATGTCTCACAGATGCAAAAAGAAGAAAGAATTCCTGCAGAGGTTTGTCTAAACCCCTGCGATCCATGAGATCCCTACTAGAAACCTCAGTCCCCCTCCCATGGGAAAGTGGGATTTGTCTCATTTAATAGTGCCCAGTATAAGCTTGTCACCTCACTGTAGTCAGTGGGAAGGAGACAGAAAACACCCAAGGGCAGTTCTTCCCACACATGCTGGGTGTTGACTCAGTGCTACAGTCTGGGGGTTTAACACGTTGCTTCTGGGTACTGAATCATCTCTTACTTGCAGTGAATGATCAGGACATCTGAAAGCTACAAAGCTTCCTTAAGCTGGAGAGATCTTCCTCACTGTTTCTGAATAGTCATCCAGAGAACATGGTGCTAGAAAACAGCCATCTATTTTGAACACATCTGCACTTCCGTTTCTGTGAGCTGAAGCTGAGCCTTGGATTTTTTGCCATGGCTAGTCCTCTTCTCTGCTTGGAAGTTTTCCTCTCCCCAGTGAATGCTCTGATCACATCCTGAAAATTATCCAGGCAATAACTTCAATATAGTTATATATATGTGTGCACATGTGATGGAGAGTACTTTTAATCTTTCCTTTGAAATTATTAAAACTGGTGTCAGCCCACTAGATGTTTCCTGAGCTGGAGACTGAAAGCTTGTCAGTTGAGAAGACATTTATACATGAAAGGAAAGGCTGAGGGACAGAACCTGTGTCATGTTTAAGTCATTAGAGAAAGAGCTTGAACACAAACCTGGGAGTCACTACAGCTAGTATGGAGATGAGTCCTTTTGAGGAGGTAGTTTTCTTTGCAAATCTTTCTCAATCTTGTTTCCTTCATTAAAAAAAAAAAAAAAAAAAAAAAAAAAAAAAAAAAAAAAAAAAAAAAAAAAAAGTGATATGCTTTTATAAAGCCATTTACTTTGATGGGTAAGGGGGCCAATGTAAGTAACGTGGAATCACCATGCAGATTACCAGCATCACCCTGCACAGAGCAGGAGAGTAGAATCACAGAATGCTTAAGGTTGGAAGGGACCTCAGAGGTCATCTAGTCCAACCCCCCTGCTCACGCAGGGTCACCTAGAGCATGTGGCACAGGGCTGCGTCCAAGCAGGTTTTAAAGATCTCCAAAGAAGGAGACTCCACAACCTGTCTGGGCAGCCTGAGTAGAATAACCTCTCATGCTGATCCTTTCTATAATAAATATTTATACAAATCAAATAATCTTACCAGATCATTTTGAAGACGTGTAGTAGCAAAGAGAACCACTCTTGCAAGTATCATGAAGTGTTCAGCTCACAAAGTGTAGTAAATCCTTTTCTTACCCCTCTTGATCTCTACTCTCTGCCCAGCCCTCTGTCCTTAATGCTTCTGTTATCTTCCTTAAAGCCTCTTTTCCTAGGAGATTTATGCAACTGGACTATGTGTCTTTGTAAATCTTCCTATTGGCCTCCCTCCCCATTCCTCCTACTGCATATTGAACTCCTACTGCAGTTTTCAACATAAATTTAACAGAAAGGCCATATTTTGTAAGACATTGAGTTCCTATAAATTAATCGGATCATTGTGAGCACTGACGCTGTGAGCTTAACAGCCCAACCACCTGCTTTTGCCCCTGTCACCTGTGACACAGCACCATCTTAACACGACCTGGGTTTGCACAACCAGCTGCCAGGGTGTAGCTGGCCAGTGCTGGAGAAGATAGTGTGACCTTTGAGGGCTACCAAGGTGGGCTGACTGCGCTGGGGCTGTGCTGAGCAGCTCTACATCACAGAGACAGCAAGTCCATCCTACATGGTGAGCATGGACTCAGAGAATAAGCAATGGAGAGGTCTTTGCACATACACTTATGACAGCCTTGCCTCTAATGTGATTGTCTCCATGATGTTGCTGCAGCAAGCAAACCAGCTTCTGTAAGTGGGGAATGCCTCCCATTAATTCATGCTAAAGAGCTGGGGAGCTGTATGGCAATAAAGGCATCTAGGAGTCAAGTCAGTGCCACATTAATGAGTATTTTCTTCACACTCCTTTCCTAGTTGACTGTCTCCTCTGGGATCATACTGTTGCTACCTGGATTGTTCACAGTGCTGCTTTATTTAGCAGATGAATATTCTTTCTCGGTGAATTCTGTGTTCTTCCACAGCACAGAATTACAGAGTGCCTTTTGTCATTTTCCTACAGGCCCTACTGCACAGTGAGCTCGGCTGAGAACTGTGATATCACTTAAGTACCACTTATACTCTCAGTGTGAAGGTGCCTCTACTTGGTTCAAGCCGCAGGGAGAATGATGAATGCTATTGCCCTGGATGGATATCCACACTGAGGAATATAGTCTCGATTTAATTGAGGTTTCAAGAGAAATATATGCCTGCAGGGGGCCTCCTGAATTCCAGAAGCCAAGTCCCATCCCATAACATACAGTTCTTTTCTTAAGTAGTTTGTGTTCTTTTCTTAACTAGTTCACAGTTTGAAAGTCATTTGTTTCTGCTGTTGTGATTAGAAACCTGGTCTTAATGTCACTACAAGAATGATTAAGAACCTTCTAATGTCCGTCTGTGTTCATGGGAAACTGGTGACAACTTGTTTTTTTTGTTCAAACACAGCATCTTTCTTCCTCTGCCTTTTGTCCCATGGCTTCTTTCTTGCTGTTTATGAATAATTCTGGTCTATTTACAGACAGCTCTTTTAGTCCTTTTCAGCTTTTGTTTTGACAGACCGGCCAAGCCATCTTGTATGACAGACTGTCCCCCTCAGCATCCTCTGAGCCTTTGCTCACAGGCTGGGGGGTTGCTGCTGGGTGTTGGTTGTTCTCCTTCTTTCCCTCCCGTACAGTGGACACCCTTTCAGGATTGGGTTGGGAAGCAGGGGGGTAGACAGCTCAGTCTGTGTATTGACTTGAGAGGTCTCTGGTTGCTGACAGGAATCCTGTGGCTGTCTCTGGGGTCAGAGATGCTGTACATCAGCTTGCTGCTCATCAGCTTCATCCTCTTGGTGGTAGAAATGCTACACACTGGCAATCCTGTTTGTGGGATGAAGCTCAATGCCTTCGCTGCTGTTTCCTCAGTGCTGTCAGGTAAGTGCCTCACTGCACATCCCCGGGGTTTCTCTAGGGCCCCGAGATGGGGCCGTACAGACAGGAAGAAACTGAAAGATTCTCAAATTCAGCTGGCTCTGTTGTTGGGAATCAAGAAGAAAATTCGCAGTAAAGAGTATATAGCTAAAGAGAACATGAGCAGGGGCTGGAAGGAGATAGGATGGTTCAGGAAGGATCTTGGAGAGGTAGTGTCCCAGCTGCAGCAACAGGTGAGATTCCTCCTCGTGCAAGGATGACTTGTGTGAGACTGGCCCCTGACATGACTTCCTTGCTCTCTCGTCTTGTGTAGGTCTTCTGGGGATGGTGGCACACATGATGTATACTCAAGTCTTCCAAGCAACAGTCAATCTGGGACCAGAGGACTGGAGACCACACTCATGGGACTATGGCTGGGCTTTCTAGTATGTGTGCTCTGAAATCCTCTTCATCACTCTCAGCTTTTGAGTTTCAACCACACTGCACCTTCCCAAAGCCCTCTTTTTCCCTT
This sequence comes from Nothoprocta pentlandii, assembly GCA_013398315.1. NCBI lineage: Eukaryota > Metazoa > Chordata > Aves > Tinamiformes > Tinamidae > Nothoprocta > Nothoprocta pentlandii. The sequence goes on along the minus strand of VZSG01000213.1, from coordinate 132,476 downwards.
CTAGACCTTCTTTGTTTCTGAAGACAGATGTGCAATGGTTTTCCTTGTGCTCATTCTCCTGTGTTTTCTTAATTCCCTGTTTTAATGAATAGCTGCTGTTTTAAGTACTTAAATGAGTAGTTGCCAAGATTGGTAGTCTGCAAAAGGCAGACTACTCAGGATTTCCTTCTCTAAAGGCAAGAGAAGCCAACCTGTATCTGCTAATTCATAACTGACTTGAAAACCAGTTGGATGAAGCTTGCCTGTGCCCTTAGATGCAGGCTGTTTGTAGGGCATGACCATATTGATCCTTATGGTTTAAACACTCCCATGTGATGTCTCACTGTGGACACCAGGATGGCCACTTGGTTATGCTTAAGTAGACACGCCTCATGTCCAGGAAGATGCTGAGCAGCCCTGTACTGCAGAACTGCTTCCAAGCTGTGTTGCCCTACTCAGAGCAGTGCTTGATTTTCCAGATGCTCTTTTTTCTTTTCTCTGCTCTCTGCCTTTCCTGTGGTGAGGATGACCAGTACTTACCCTATTGCTCTAAGGAGGGGCTGGTGGTGGGACAATACCTGGGAGCTATAACAGTACGAGTCACACACCTCTGGCTTTCTAGCTCATGTCCCTCCCCAGGTCAGTAGATCCTGCCTAGCACCTTAGGATATGTCACAGTGCATGTGGTTTGATTCTTAACCCTCTCTGGCTTTTCATGTCATATACTTTCCTTGTGTCTCTCCTGTAGCATGGCCTGGGTCTCCTTCACCTGCTGCATGGCCTCTGCTGTCACTATCCTCAATACCTATACCAAGACAGTGCTGGAGTTCAAAAGGATCCACATCAAGGGCTACGGTGAGAGTTTCAAGGATCAGGCCCTCTACCACCAGTGCTACATACAGCAGCAGATAAGCAGCTACTACCAGCAACGAGACAAGCCCCTCCGTTCCGTCTCCGAGGGAGTTGACTTCTACTCTGCACTGCAGCGAAAAGTGCTGCAGCAGGAACCAGAGCTGGAGCTGGACGAGGCCTTGGGACAGACAGATGGGGAGGACCAATTCTAGGGAGGTGTGCAGGGGGAAAGCAGATGGTTTTGGGAGACAAGAGGGTCGCAGACTCTAAACTGAACACCAGTGAATTCCTGGGGAGCTCCTTCCTCCTCTAGTGGTTCTAGGGGAGAGAAGGTGAGGGCAGCAGCAGTGCCAGCAGTGTCAGGGTAGATGCACCCTGCTCACGGGTTGCAGGAGTCCTCAGCTGTGAAAGATGCAAGTGGGGCATAGGGAGCACAGAATTGGATGGGACTTCCTATTCATGCCAGCTGTCTCCAGCACTGGTGGACAGGTGCCGAGGGAGGTGTCTCAATCCCAACAGTACTGCAGTGCATGGATAGATACGTTCAGTGCAATCCAGACGGCAAGTTGCAGTGCTGGGTCTCTTTGGATGGTGCCACACGGACCTTCCAACACTCCCCTCAGATCTGCCCTAAAGTAGAGGGTATGGATGTCCACATTGATATGCTGTAGTCCTATGAGAGCTTCCTATTTCTTCATTTCCAGACCCAAGATTCTGTTCCCCCCACAAATGAAAAGGGCTGCTGGAGTAGGGATGAGAGGTTGCTTTCATACGTCTCCTCCTTTCTACTACTTCAATTAACTCCCCCATTCTCCCTTCTGGACCCCCCTCCCTCCTCTCCCCCCATTTTGTAGGAACCTTCTTACCTGTTGTCTTCTACTGTGCTTCCCCACAACCTTTAAGAATCTTTGGCTTGGTTTTTGTTCTATGGTTGCTTCTTTTCACCCCATCCATTTCTCCCACTGTAAAAAATTCCAAATTAGCAAACCCAGAAACTCTCAAAGGTGAAACCGGGATTCAAATGTCACACCGACACAAAATCACAGCATTTATTTGCTCCACTGCAGTTCACAGTTAAGTTTCCCCAACAATATACAGACAGACTCTTTATTCACAGTGGGGACATGGGGGCAGAATTCACATTGTGAGTGAGCTAACATCACTGCACTTGATTATCGGTTCTCTCTAGGAAAAAAAAATAACACAGGAGAATAACAACTTCAGGTAATGGATGTCTCACCTTTCCCAGCAAGGTGGTGGCTACGACAGGAGGGGAGAGGCACCCCTGCCTAGTCCTCCTATGCTACTGGTCCTCACGCTTTCAGTCTGCATTATGCAGCTGTATTAATTGACCATGTACTATAAACACTAACCCCTGTCTAGAGGAAAATCATGGGCCGAGAGCTGTTGCTACAGTTGTGCTAATATATACATAGCTATTTACACAAAAATACCATTGAACATATACAAACTGTTAACAGGCTCTGGCTTTAGGAGGGCCCAAGGGCCAGCCTCGGGGCTTGCAGCTAATCCTGAAGAGGCATCCGGGAAGCATCAGAGAGGCAGCGACGGGGAAGTGACAGTGATGTTGCAAGGAAAGGTGTAAAAGCGAAGTCGGGAAGTGCCCATCAGCAGGAGGACGGCAGAGCAGTTTGCTTTGCTCACCTCAGTCTGGCTCTAGCTAATGTTAAAGGTCAGGCCTACAAAGACATATATTGTGAAAGCACATTCTAGTGCGGTATGGGGAGCTGCTGGGACACCAGTGGTTGGTTTGTGTGTGGCCATGTCTACTGCACGAAACTTCATGTAGATGCACACAGAACCGTGAGCACATAGTTCAAAGCACTAAACCTATCAAGAGCAAATGTGTCCTGGCCGTAGTCAGTTCCTGCTGGAACTGCACTTTGAACCAGGCTGGCAGAGGAACAATAAAGCTTAGTCCCCTGCAGTGCATGTTCATGTGCCTGTTCCAGGGCTGGTCTGTGCAGTGTTGGTTCCCACCGTTACAGCAGGGAATCCTTCAGGCCGGTACAACTGTGGGGTCAAAGTGCACAGGAGAGTTTTCCAGTTCCACCTCTTTGAGCTGCCAAACCCTGAAGCAGCGGTGTGAGAAGGGGCCTTTCTGTGCCCGGATCTGGTGTGATCATCATCTCAGTGGCTGGGATCTGCTGGGAAGCTACTGTGAAAGGGCTACAGTGCATTGCAAAGTGGGGCTCAGCCAGCCCACAGGGCTGTAGTGGGAGAGCGTGAGGTTACAGTGACACTTGGGGCTCATAAAGTGCTTAGGAATAGAAGAGGAGGGGAGGAGGTAGAAATGAGATGTGAATCTTTTGTTTATACATCACCCACATTAACCTGTCTTGAGCTTGGGATGGGCAAGAGAAATACACAAGTGCAAAGGCTGGGAAATGGTATGGGGCCTTCTTGCTCCAGATCAGATAATTCAGACAGAAAGACAATTATTGGGAACAAAATGGAAAAGAGGTATGAGATCTCAGAAAAGGTGGTGGATAAGATTAGTCTTATAGGAGCCAGGCAGAGGCTTCCCTCAAATAATATAAATATTGGTTGCTATCCTTTAGCCACACCATCTGCCTTGAGCTACCATGGCCCACTTCAGGCCTTGAGCTTGTTTGACTGCCAGGGAATACTGTTTGGACATAAAAAGGCTTTCCTAAATCTTGTTCATAAATTAAGCATACAAAAAATATACATATATAAATGCTTATATACACACATATATATATACACCCACTGTTCTTTATATGTGTGTGTATACATATATATGTATATATCTGTGTATATAAGTTAATTCTAAATTCACATTTTCATGTTACCTGGAAGGAAGCATGCAAGAAGGACATATGCAGAGGGAGACGCTGAACAAAGTTCCTCTGGTAAAGGTCTGTCTAGAACAAACCTGCCTTCATCACCATTCCCCAGGGAGCTGAAGAAACTGGAAGTGCTCTTAGCCCCCTTTCCCTCTATACAGCAATATTCACGGAGACCCATGGAGCAGCTTCCTCTGTTCCACCCTTCAGGCGACATGTCTAGCTGAAACCTGAGGAATCATCAGGCTAGAGCTGGAGGAGGAGAGGGAAACAGAAAAACAAAGCCAAAACCCACTATCATACAACCTGACAGAAAAGTACTTCACAGGTCAGCAACAGCATTTATGAATCACCACAGAGGGGGCCCTTGTTTGCCCTGTGGTCAAAACAGGGAATCCATGTCCCACCTCTCTGTTCCCTCTGTGAGTCTCTCAGTTCCCTGTGATCATCATCTCTGATTCTTTCTAAGGTCCCCTCTGCAAATGTCCAATTGCAAAATTACAGTCAGGCCACCATCCAGCTTACCCCAAAGGTGTGATCATCTTGCAAATAGTCTGCTTGTATCTCACCCTATAAAAATCACCTAACTGGGTCTATAGGGAAGAGATTTGATCTCTTGAACCACCTGGACTTCATCAGAGACTCCTGTACAATCTCACCTTGTGAGGAAAATCAACAAATTTCAGCCGGGCAAGAAATCGTCTCACTTCCCCACGGCTGATTTTGGGAGTGGTGTTGTCCTTTAACCACATCATTCGGCCTTGAGTCATCATGGCCCACTTCAGGCCTAGTTTGCTGACTGAGAAAAATCCTGGCTGTTTTTCAGAGGTTGCAGTTGTTGTCACAGTGATGTAAAATGCATCCTTCTGGAGATCATTAATTCCAACTGGTCCATCAGAAAAAGGAGAGAAAATATTGGTGAGCACTGAATGTTTTCTTTCTTCTAAAAGAAATCTCAGTCTATACTTAGTCTATACTCTACACTAGACTAACAGTGGATTCACTCTGATTCTCCAGTTGCAGATAGCTTCACTCATCAAGGAAAATGGTTTTAAGACTTTTATTTATTTATTTATTTTCAGTGGAAATAAATTGAAATGTAGTTCTGGTTTCAGATGACATTTTTGCTTCTCAGATAGGAGATATATATAAGGGAAAATTGGCAAACCATGGAGAAATCAGTGCATCCCAACCACAGCAAAATGATCTGTACAGACCTCAAAGCACGGTTTCTAATAAATGATCTTCTATTTGCTCTTGACTGAACTGAGTTTTTGATACAATTTTGATTAGATGTGTCACTATCTAGCAGCACATCCCTGCCTCCTGGCCCGCTAGACTCAGTACTAGATGAACTGATCTTTTATCTCATATCCTGCCATGCTAAATCGAATGCTGGCTGAACTGCTTTAGGAGTAGGGAAGGATGGCCAACAAAGGCAGAAGTGTATGTGAGATGAATGAGAAAAGTTTAAAAGTGATGCTTCATGTGCTGCATTAAATCATAGATAGTGCCATGGAAAACAAAGGAAATTCTCTGGTATAAAACATACAGCTCACACCTTGTCAAGAATTTGGCAAGTCTTCCATTTGCCTTGGGATTGGACAATTTGGGAGGAAGAAAAATCTGATTTCCTATTGCTGGCCTACACTTAGTGGACCTCAGGTGCTACCTTTGAAGGCACAGCTAGACCCCACGGTCCTCAGCAGCTGCCTCTCCTCTCCTCCCTACTTCTTTGGGCCTATCTCACCTCAATTTATACTCACCCGCTGATGCAATGACTTTGTCTGTTGCATTGGTGAGATCCAGTAGGACAGTAGGAAAGACAGGATGGAGGAAATACAGGTGGTGCAACCCTGGGCGCTCAGTTCTGGGACCAGGTTGCTGTTGGAATGAAGAAGAAACAGAATGTTAGAGTTGACTGTTAGACAGGATTCCAGCTCTGCCAAAGGAATAAAGTTGCTTTATGACACTGTGTCACTCTAACATGTATCAGACAATCAAAAGATTAACAGTTTTACACTTCACACAAACTTTTCATTCTGAAACAGACTATTCCCAGTCTCATCCTGACAAAGTTGGGATCTGGGTCTGTGAAACTCAGCTTGATGGCCCAAGCTAGAGTCTTGAAGTTTGTGCCTCCACAGTGACACGTGTGCCTGTGTTCTGAGAAGAATAAACCCTGGGGCTAAGAACAAATCTACAAAATAAGAATTTCCATGTTCCATAAAAGGACAAACAAGCAAAAAAAAGAAAAAAAAAAACCCTGACATTCCCATAAAAAGTCTTGTTTTTGTGGAATTAAACTTTTTGGCAATAGATTTTTCCGGGAGAGGACTCAGATACAAAAACACATGTGCAGACTCAGACAGGTTACAGTGTCAAAGCAAGAGGCCTGGCAGTCTTTCATAAGGCAGGTTTCAAGTTCAGAATGTTAAGAATAAAAGACAGAGATGGCATGTGCCTCACAGAGAAACCTCAAAGCAAAGGAGGACATTTGCTCACCAGAGTTTGTAACAAAGATTGTCCTTCATCAGCCCAGAAGAGAAAGACAGATTTCTTCTCCAAAGTCATCACTGTCAGTGCATCGAGATCTTGCTTCTGCCACGGAAATTCTTGATTCCAAACAGGGAAGCCTGATTTGCCATCTATCACCACCACCTCAAAGCAGAAAAGAGACATGGCATTAACAGGAGTTTAAGTGTGGATGCACAGAGAGGCCCCTTGCCCTGACACTTCTTCTGCCTGTGGACACACGGTGACCAGTATGAACCACAGAAAGAGGAAGACAGGAGTAGGCAATGACTGCCCTTTCAGCCCAACCTCCCTCACTCCTATACCACACAGACCTTCTTGTCTCCTCTTGCTTTACCTTTTTCTTCCCATCTCCAGTCTGTGTTTGTAGCATGAAGTCCAGGGTTTGGTCAGAACCAAAGTAACCAGGGACAGGCTGGCTGCAAATGTGGACAGAAAAACACTCAACCCCACGCAGAAAAGCAAGGATTTCAGATTGAGACAGCACACTTACTTTCATCTTCCATTCTGCCTCTTACAAAATCAAAATTTGCCATCTTAAGTAAGATCTTTTATCCACCAATACCTGTTCTTACTAGCAAAAGCCATTTGTTGGTGGATCAGAGAAGTGACAAATGATTAAGCAGCCCATGGTGCTTGTTAGTCATTCTTGAGAGTTCTCTGTGTGGCAGGCATCCCTTGCTGCATTGGGTAGATATCTGTTTATCATCTTGTAACATGGCTCTGTGTTATACTTCCCATAGCATTAGAATCTGTAGTTTTGCTATGGATATAAAAAAAATACCCAAGCCTTCAAAATTCATCAGCAAATTTTACCTCTTGCTGGAAGTTTATTTCCTGGGCTGCCTTAGATGTCTGAAACGGCTCTTAATATACCCAGTACTAATATCATCTCCTGATTCTTTGTTTTCTTACTGTTGATGATTGTACAAGCCTTTTTATAACTATAAATAGTTTTAATCAAGTCCCTTCTTATTCTTCCCATTCTGGGTCAAGTCCCTTCTTATTCTTCCCCTTCTGGGTCATGTAATCTCTTTGTAACTGTTTTCTAACCATCTTGCTTGCCTTTGGCTTTCTGAATCTCATCTCTGTCTTCCTCAAGTTCACCACAGCTGGACATAAGGTTCTAAATAAGCACAGATGTTTCTTCAAAGTTCACAGAATCAGAAACTTTAGGCCAAGTTGAGATCATCAGACCATGTCTCTTGCTTATGACAGACTGGTGTATTTCACCCACTAATCAAGTATTAGTAGGCAGAGTTTGACTAGATCTATCATGCAGAAGGAATGAATCTTGCTGTGAAAATACAAAGATGACATGAGTTAATCACTTCTCCTGACCATCAGTTCTAATGATTAACTTAAGCCACAGAAACACAGCTGCCTTTCTGGAACATGAATGGATTTCACTCAAAGGCAGTTGTTCTTGCTATGGCAAGATTAAAATGCCTAGTAGCTTCCATTACTTACACATGCTTTTGAGCTCACCTCTAGGGCTTCTCGTTGATCATCTAAACCCAATGACTTAAATCTCCAGTGCTTTTTCCTCCAATTTTTTTCAGCTTCCACTTTAAAATACATATACGAGAAGGGCTCCAGAACAGCAAAGCCATCATACAGTACTGACATGACTATTTATATTTAATGCATTAACCAATGCTATTTGCTTTATAGATCCTTTCGGCAACTAGTACCAATGCTTTCAAGGCAATATCATGATAGGCTCCCATAGCTTGCAAGTGTATCACTAGTAAAAGGAAGTGGATAGCTCTTTATTATGGATACTAATTTAAATACTCTCCTTAAGGTATCACATCTCAAGTTCCTTAGTGGTTACAATCAGTGGCAGATCCCACAAGCCGAATGGAGAGAAGCACACGTATTGTAGCTGACAGATCCCCTGTGCACCTTCTCAAATGAACCAGAAAGCTAATAATACTTCCTGGCTGACTGTAATCCCCTGTAATAGCAACAACCTGCTATTAATCCTCTCTCATTCTGAAACATCCATTAACAACACAATTTTCAACTGCTTACCCAATTTCATGGTCTCTGAACTTTGCCCTTATTTTGTGACTCCTGACTTTCCTTTAAGATCTTTCAGAGATCTTGTCAATGCTATATGGAAATGCAGCACCCCTGCAACAGTCAGGTTGTTTTTATTGGAAACTGTTCCCTGGCTTCTGCCTGGCTGGAGCAATGTAGTCAGGACAGGTTTACCCAGGGAAGAAGGAAGCTCTCAGCTGGCTCTGTAAGTTCTGTCTCATGAACTGTGTCCAGTTCTGGGCTCCCCAGTACAAAAGGGACATGGAGCTACTGGAGAGAGTCCAGCGCAGGGCTACCAGGATGATCAGAGGCCTGGAGCATCTGCCCTATGAGCAAAGGCTGAGGGAGTTGGGCCTGTTCAGCCTGGAGAAGAGAAGGCTGAGGGGGCCCTGATCAGTGTCCATAAATACCTCAAGGGAGGCAGTGAGGAGGAGGGGGCGGCCTCTTTTCAGTGGTGGACAGCGATAGGACTTGAGGAAACGGCCACAAGCTGAGGCACCAAAAGTTCCACAGGAACTTAAGGAAACACTTCTTGACAGTGAGGGTGACAGAGCCCTGGCACAGGCTGCGCAGGGAGGTTGTGGAGTCTCCTTCTTGGGAGATCTTCCAAACTTGCTTGGACGCAGCCCTGTGCCATGTGCTCTAGGCGACCCTGCGTGCGCAGGAGGGTTGGACTAGATGACCTCTGAGGTCCCTTCCAACCTTAAGCATTCTATGGTTCTATGATGACTTTGGTTTGGGCCTCTTCAATAGGAAGAAGCTCTGTCAGTGCCTGAGCTCCCTTGGAAGTGCTGGGGTTTTGGTCTGATTCCTCTCTCTGGTATGACTGGAAACCAAACATATGTCCTAGCTAAACTAGTTGAGCACTAAAGTCTGCTGTGTGCATGAGAAGACAACCCTGCTTGGAAATCAGGGGGAACCAGCTGCCTTTCCAGAAACTGTAGACTAGCTCTTTCCCCCACGCATCTCTGTAGGTAAGATTACACAACTGGCCTAGGAAGGGCCAGTCCTTGTGAAGAAAAGGTCTCAACTCCATCTCCAAAGCCAGCTCGCACTCCATGTTCTGCAGTCTAGCTTACTTCCTTTTCACATCTGAAGTGCCATATTGGTGGCTTGAAGATTCCTTGGGCGTATTTGTCCCTCTGGAGAATTTGCGGAGACCAATTCTGTAAGACACCCTCAAGTCTCCATGTTGTTGTCTGACTCTGGTCGCAATCCAGAGCTGAGTTTGTCCCCCCACCTTTGTTACTAAACAGAACTTCTAAAATACTAAAATAAGACTACCAGACTTTGTCCCTCTTAACTCAGAAAAAATATACAGTAGAGGACTTTAGTGCAGTGGCCTTGAACAGGACTTTTTAAATTACTTTTCAATCCCTGTCTGGCGCCTTCTGTATATTGTGGTATTCTGTTCCTTGGGATGTCATGGAATCAGAGAAAACAGGGTTGGCATGCAGGAACCTGGAATACAAGTTGCCCACAGAGGCTGAAGAGTCTCTGTCCTTGCAGACATTAAAAGTCTAGGACTAGACATTAAAAATCTCAAACTGTGCTAAGTTGACCCTGCCTTGAACATGAGGATGGCACATGACAGTCTCCAGAGGTACCTTCCAATACCTGTGATTCCTTGAAATGGAACAGCAAAAATAGTTTTCAACCCTTCTTGCTTTGAACACCTAGAAATTTTCCAATTAATTAGTGGGCCCCTTTTAAAAAATTCATGCATAAAACTCCTTTTTCAGGATGGATGTACTGGCTTTGATCAGTGAGCACAACTTACACTCTAAACTAGATCCCAGACACTCCAGAGGTCTGTAGATTCTGGATCAAAAACATTTTCAGTCCATCTCTTTGACCTCATAATAAGATCAACTAGTCATTCCTACAGCCACTATTCATGTCCCTCACCCCCTTAAATGGGGAATCTAATAGAGTGGGTATCTATTTAAGTATCAAACCTAACTTGACAATGTTTTCTTTTGTCTAATGACAATCCCATTATCTTCCTCTTCTTGATGCTTTTCTCAGTTAGGTAACACTGAGCTAAGAGCTGTATTCTTCACTGTAAAGAGAAAAGCAAGCACTGTTCCCCACATTATTTCCCTCTACTGTTATCAGCCCATAAGACCCAGCAAATCGCTTAATTTCCATGTGCAAAATCAGAGATCGAGGACAGGGTCTGGTAATAGATATGCATTAAAGGCCTGCATCTAGCATACAGACTGTGTGCTGACTGCCATCAGAGTGCTGACTTTCAGCTTTCTAAGAACATTAAGATGTATGGGCCAGACTCAGACACCTTCTCTAACCACTTAACATGGTTAATGCAACCGCTCCTCTCCTGGCAATTGGCAGCCGTGGACAGCAGGTGGGCTGAATCATTCACCAACAGTCTCCTGAAATTAGAGCTTCACTAGACATGACATTAACATTGGGTGTCGGAACAGAGTCCCTTATTTTTGGTTAGTCACAAACACACAGTTTAGAAGATTTCCAGCTGTTTGTTCCTTGCTCATGTTCCCCCTTGCTCTCATTGCTAGCACAGCAATGCACCTGCACACCTCGGGTTCTTAGATTTCTCTGCAGCCTTGGGAGAATTCTTCTAGATTGCTTTCTAAAGAGCACATGCTTAGCAGTGAAAGACAGAAAATAGAGACACAAAAGAAAAAAAGTCCCTGGCATGTCACCTGCTGATGTTCTGCATTTCCAGGAACCAGTGGGGCTTCAAGTCCTGTCCCTGCAGCAGCATCAGGCCATTTTTGATGGTGATAAGCAGATTGCTGCAATTTGTGTCAGGTGCCCTCATCGTCTGCAGGAAGTCAACACCTCCACTGCTGCAAAAAGGAAAAGAAAGAGGAGACTTCTGTACTCCTAGGCTTATATTTGCACATCTTATCACTAGTCGCCTTTCCACAGGGCAATTCATCCTACCTAAGATTTGAATCATTCTTAGAGACATCGTTCCCCAGTAAGAGCTGAGCTTCCTAAAGTGTGTTACTCAGTTAAGTGAGATAAATCCAGGCCTGTTTCTTTTTCTGAAAAAATGTGAGTTTCTGTAAAAGGCATGGAATTTGGGAGTTCACATTTGCTCGTTTTACTCTTATTCACGTTCACATTGACAACAACTTGGCAGTAAGGGAGAAGGGGTTGGAAAATCCAGGAACACTTTTTTTTCTTCTACTTCTTCCAGTACGTATATGTGATACAAGAAAGGAACAAGGAGCTGGAGAAGCAATGAGAAGGGCAATATTAAAATTAAAATAGGAGGGTCCATCTCTAGGAGTGCAAGGAGGTGCCCACTCTCCCCTTCTTCTCCTAGCAGAAGTAGGATGATAAGTTCATCTCCTACCTGTAAATGTCAATGAGCTCTGACAGGTTGACAGATCTGCGCCTTTCCCATTCTGGCTCCTCCTGCTGCAGCATTGCAGGGAAGCTGTCCCGGTTTCTGGCTTGGGTAAAGATATCCCTCAGAGCAACTGCTTGAACGTTACCTGTCAGGAAGAGTAAAGGTGAAGTCTTGCCCTCGAGGGTGAATGCTCCAATTGCACAAACAGTCCTTGGGAGCACTGAAGCCAAGGGCAAAGAAAAACCCAGAGCTGGAACTTCCATGGCATGATGTGCCATGGTCAGAACTGTCTTTGGGAAACTCCAAAGTATTTCAGACTAGCTCTTATTGGTACTACTGTATTCTCCCACACCACGGCAGTGACACTCCTTCCCAGACTGTCTACTTGCAGCTTTTACAGTGGAAGGCATGGTAGAGACATCCCAGGGATGTTCAGGGCTGCTTTAGGTAGAATTCATTTTTTTTCTCATTAAGGAGAAGCACTGGAGAGCCATGGCGCATCTTACCAAACCCAAATAGGATGTAGATGGCTCCCCGGCTGGTGATGTGGACTTGGGGACCGATCACTTTCCCTTCTCCATTGATGCTGTACTTCACAGGCCCACCCAAAGCAGTCCCAGTCTTTCCCGACACCAAGATAAAAAACACATCAGGCTGCAAAGAGAGAGAGAGGAAGAGGAAGAGGAAGCAATTCCTGGCAGTGCTTTCACGCATTTGAACTCTCAGAGGTTCCCCTGGCCCCACAGCAGGAAGCACCACTACTCTCTCTCTCCACAGCAAGGTCTGGCCAGTGGTGTTTTCCTCTTTGCTCAGTCTGGCTTCCTGGGACTCCTACATTTATGCTTTTCTCTTGGCTGCAAAGGCATTAGAGATAGAAGAGATGACAAAAATTAAACTCTTCTAACAACACTAATGCTAGAATTGTGGGGAGAGGATAAGCACAGAGAAAATCTACATCAGTATTAATCACACCAAGTGTTTCTTTTCTACAGATAATCTGAATGCTCCTTTCTTCAAGGTTCTCTACATGGGTTCCTACACTACTGCTAAACATTCACTTCAAATCGAGTATCTGCTGAAGGAAAACAAGTAATTCTCAAATCTCAGCCAGGCATAAATAATGACTCTTCTCTCCTGCTCCAGCTGAACAGAAATGCAGATAGATAGTATCATTACTGCTTGATCCCACTGCTCTGATCCACTGAAAGAAGGAAGGTGCTTTTCAGGTAAATCTAAGGGGAGAAAAATTACACAGGGGCTCTTATTACAGCCTTTCCACATCAGGCTCCATGTTCTTCCTCCACGGTCCTTTCAGACCCTGCCCAGGGAGATGCAGTACCTGTGTCTCTTTGAGCGCCAGAACAACCATATCCCAAACCCCATCTCCATCTACATCCGGAAGAATGGCAGCCGGTGCAGCCAGGATCCCATTTGAGAGATGGATGGAATTCAGTGTCCAGATGGTCTCGCCTGCAGGAGGAACAGGAAGAGAGAGACCTGCTGCAGCATTTTGGGAACTGGTGAACATCACCAGAGGGTTCTACAAAACTTTCTTGAAGGATGGAAAAAGGGAGCTTGTTCTCCAGTTCCCTAAGAACAGGAAAGATAAGCCTACACACCAGGGCAAACTGCACTTATTCATGCTAGGAAACAAAGTTTTTCCCCAGCCTTTTTTCAGATTGGCTTTGAGTGTTGCCTCAGCACCTCTATGGTTCCCTTCTTTGATCACTCTAGTCAGACTTAAGCTTACAACACTTCCTGAAATAGCAGAGAGTGTTGTAGGATCATTCTTGGGAGGAAAACCTATATGAGTGCCCTTCTACAGGACAGCAGTTGTCTTCCTCAGCCAACAGGAAAGCCTGTTGGTGGATATGAGGGAAGGAAACAGATGGGCAGCTCTGATACACAAAGTGCAAATCTGTGTCTCAGCTAAATTCCCAGGAGCAAATAGCCACTCCAGCATAGCACGCTCACTCCACCTCAAGGGGAAAGCCTGTTAGCAGACATGATGTCAAACATTTCAGCAGTCCAGCAGGGACCCAGATGTAAACTCAGTAAAACCTGATTTATAATTTGTTAAATTAAATTAAACACCCGAAGAAAGCAAAGTGAAATTTGATACTTTTAGTTCTTGGACTTCCTTTGCCAAGACTTCTGCTTTTTCAAACAGGATTTAAAAATCTTCTCCCTTTTCTTCTGTTATGTGGTTTCCTTGCATGACAAAGGAAACCAAACCCCAGACCTTTAAATGCTTATGCACATTATTAACATTACTACTGCTACTACTACTGCTAAAGGAGACAGCCTATTTTCCTGACCATAAAAACAGCCGTGTGAGTAATCTGGCACCTAAAAACATTTGAAAATTAAGTGGTACTGCTCAAATGATTGGACTTATCATTTCAACCCGATGTTTCTTATGCCTTTCCATTTTCTGTTCAGATTCTGAAAACATTCTTCTGTACTCATCCATTTTATTCCTGCCAGTTAAATAATGTGGCAGGCTTAACAGCAATCAGAGAATGGATATGCACAGAATCAGCATGGTTAAAAATGTTCATGTGAATCATGATACTGATTCACATCTAACAAATCCTTCTCTGGAAGGTTTGGTTGGCTGGAGCACATGTCTTTACATAATTTCTTCAAGAACAGCCTTCAGCTTTTAGTGTTGTTAGGTAGGGGCTGCGGATGTAGTTACAGCTCAGTATTAAAACAGCTGTTATAGAACTTTTAAGCCATGAAGATGCTACAGGATGATATTAATACTTTGAAATGGTCTTAGACTATAGGAGGAAGATGCCACCACAGAGAAGCAATGGCCTGGATTCTCTCTTATCCTGTGTAACTAAAAACTCATCAGTGTTTAGACCTTTTTCTGTATGTTACTACATAATAGACACTATGAAGTGCCAGCACTGAAATATTCTTGCTTATTAGCCCTTTAAAGAAAAGAAAGGAGCAGCATCTTTCTATCATGTTGGTATCTGCCTTTACCTGTGGAGGCATTGAGAAGGCTGAGGAGTTTAGATGTTCCTGTCACGAGGCAGACGGGCTCTGCAGGAACTCCCAGCGACAGCCCTTTGCACTGCACACTCAGAGTCTCCTCAGGAAGGTGGATGGACCACAGGGTGCTGCCATTCATACCAGAAAGAGCCACCAGAGTCACTGAAGGTCTAGAAACACCTAGAAGGGACAGGAGGGAGAGACTGAAATCCCCTGGCATCAAAGGCTAGCTCCACACTGTCCTTGTGCTTGAGTTCCAGATCCATCTTACGGAGTTGAGATCAAACACTGCCTGAAAGCAAACATCAAATCCCACAGCAAGGCTGAGTCTCTGTGACCCTGAAGCCCAGCAGTGACCTCCTGACAAGAGTCGTGGTGTGGGCCAACAAGGCAGGTAATGCTGGAGGCTGCACCTGAGCTCAACCATGAGATGTGGTCAGGTGGGCACAGAGGAACCAAGATCCTCCTGGGGCCAGTCTGCTCAGTTATGCTGATTTCTGGGATGAAACAAATTCCTGTCAAATCACACTAGTCTCCCGATTCTTCCTTCTTCAAGCCAACAGCTAGCACTTTCAGAAAGCCTTAAGTGATTCACACACTCTTCTCTAGGGAGGCCACAGTCTTCTCTTGCAAAGGAAAGGTCTTCGCAAGAGAAAAGAATGGAAGAAGAGGGCCACAGTCTTCTCTTGCAAAGGGCCTAGGTAATCAGTATTTCTGGGGCAGAAGGTGACTTGACAATTTGAGTATTTTTTCTTTTGTTTCTCAAATTATTTTCAGTGTTTTTAAAAACAGACTGACTACTGGAAATTGGTGTAACTTGGCATCTTTTCCTAATTACTACAGTGGAAATCACCTGGCTCATGCTGAGAGGATGGCTCTTACCACTGGATAGGCAGTGACCAAAACCACCTAACTCCTCAATGCAGCTCCTAGCTCTTGTGTACATAAGCTGCTAATGATGCCACAGCTTAGTCCATCAGGTACCTGCTCAAAGCTTATCTCTACCAGGCACTATACGAATGCTCTGGGCAAAAACTAAAGGAGAGCTGATGTCCAGTATTGTGGGTGTAGGATTATGACTTGCTTACACCTGCTTCAATGTCTGATTTTGTCTCCCAGCATAGCTATAGTCCAGGATGCAGCTTTCTATGGCTAGTTCCAACTCCTGGAGCATTTTGAGAACTGTATGTTCGTCTCTGATGGAAGATAAAAAAAAAATAAAATAGCAAAATACAGAGGAGGAGGACAGTCCTTACAAACTGAATGCAGCCTTTATGTCAACAGTAGCTCTATTAAAAGAAAGAAAAAAAAAAAAACTTACTCTGCAGTTTTCTCTTTGCCCATGGGTTTCTTGATTTTCTCTGAAGTATTCACAGCTTACTTGGGCAATAGTGGAGCAACATTTTCCTTTTCCTCTAAGTTTTTATTATCCTTTTCCTTGCAGGCCAGGGCACTGAATTTATTGCCATTTTTTTTCCTCACCAGAGTTCTCTTCAGGCTGTGCAATGTGTTTTTGCTTCCTCAACGAATCTGAGGTGAAACCAGGCTGGGGAGATAGCAAGCTCCAGGGCCTCAGAAGCCCTGAGCACCAGTTTGCCTCCAGACTCGGCAGCCCCTACATGACAGTGCTGGGTATCTGCAGGCTGCTGCTGCTGCATTCATCATCTGTCGAGGAAGCAGAGAGTGCAAGCAGCTAGGATAAAGTAGCAGCCTGCTACAAAGCCAGGCACCCTGGCTTTCCAGCCATCAGGCAATCGCCTGTGAATTAACAGCTCCTGTCTGGAGCCTGGTAAGAGAATGGAGTGCCCTGGAGACAGGAGCGGGAGGGTGTCTCCTGCAGCACCAACCTACAGCTGCTCCGAAAATAAAATAACTCTTAATAATATAATTAAGAGAAAATTTTCCAGCCTTCCTGGGCTCCAGGGAAGACAGGGAGCCAGAGTAGCTACAGGGGGAGAGTATCTGGCTGGCAAGCAGAGTAGCTCAGCGGAACCAGAGTGCTCCAATTGTCAGCTCTGTCATCGCTGCTTCTATCCCCAGTACCTTAGTAAAAGCCAGGACACTAGACTATGGATCAGAAAAGAGACATACGAGTCCACACTCTGCCTCTGGATCTCATTCGTGACCTCTGCCAATCTGCTACTCTTCTCTATATCTCCACTTCCTTGCCTGCAAAATGGACACAGAGAGACAGAGCTCCGTTGTGAGAGGTTTTGAAAGCTACCAAATGAAATAAACCTTATTCCTAGTTGCTATTTTTAGTGTGATGTTTTTCTGGTGGATATAGCCTGACCACTAGATCAAGAGCTGCTCAAATAGAAGACAAAAATACAGACTTTCCTTGGATAGACCTGGGGGAATGGAAGGCTCTGACCAGAGGAATGTACTCCAGGAACGGGAGTATGGCTTGAAATGGAAATTACGAGCAGTGTGGCAAAGCACTGATACAGGACAGCAGCCATTTTAAGGAAATCTGATAAAAGGACAATGTGGTGGCTTTCCAAGTTGCAGAAGCTCTTCCTATGCATAACAGGAATATAGAAAGGCACATACTTAACAAGAAGCAGAAAGAGGAATGGAAAGGAGCTGTGGTGCTTACCCAGGACACTGGCATTCATCAAGGCTGTGAAAACGATGAGGATGTCAGGGAGCCCATCGCCGTTGACATCGCACAGCTCCAGTGGAGATAACACACCGCCTGCAACGTCAGAGAGCATCACCACCCTGTTGTCAAAACAGCCACTGAGCCCAACAACCATTCCAGGCGTTGAGGGCTGGCCCAAAGGAGGAGACTAATGGATAGATGAGCCTCATGGAGTCTGCTAGGTAACTACCAATGCCTGGCAGCTCCCACCATGGTTAGGTCTTTCATTGCATGGAAAAGCAGAGACCCAGCATCTGGGTCAGAGAAAGGAAAAGGGAAAAATGTAGGAACCGACAGATAAAGATGCTTGCTTCCCACCTCACTCTTTGAGGTGAAGTGGGAGACAAACATCTCATAAAAGACTCAGATTTAGAAGCTGGGGGCAGAAAGAGGGGAGGGAGAGACATATCTAGACTTGACAGAAATTATCTCACAAAACCCTGTTACTTTGCTGCAGAAGTCAGAATGAGAAGCACTTTACAAATGTTACCAATAGTCTGTATAGAATGAGGAGAGATCATAAATGTTGATTTATGGATTTGAGCAAGGCAAGAAGACAAAAGAAATAAGGTTAGTTGAGCCAGTCAGGAGACACAAAGACTTCTATCGCTCTCCTCCCAAGTGTACCCACACACTTCAGTGTGGAGATGCTGCTGAAACACAGGAACTAGAGAGGGAGGCAAAATGTTTTAAAGTGGTCTGTTGCATCTCTGTCTGGAACAGACAGCACCATCCAGACAAAAAGGCAGGATGAGGGAGAAGTCAGAATGCTTTTTGGTGCTCACATAAACAAGATTTGGTGGCACTGTTATCTACTGAGGCCAGATCTCACAGGCCTCCATTTCAAGACTGAGCACGACACAGCCGCCTGGGTGTTACCTCAGAGCATCTGCAGTGGTGAGGAAAGGTCTCTGCTCTGAGCTGGCTCTCCCAGATAGGTCTCTCCCGTCGATGCCCTGGGAGCTGCCACCTCCCCCACGCCAGATGTTGCTCCTGGAGCTTTCTCACCTGCTCCCTGACCTAGGTTGCGGTTCCAGGTGTTATGCAAGTCTCTAGGGGGACAGGGAATTAGAAACGCACACACCAACACCAGAATCATTGAGATCACCACAGTGAGCAAAAAGACCGCTGTGCGCAGGTAAGGCATGAGGGAAGGAGCAGCCTTCTGCTCCAGGCTCCCGGCTGCCTCTGCAGGGTAGCCCTCGGGCGCGCTGTCTGACGTGTGCTGCTTTGTCATCCCAACCTCCACATCAGAGTCAGGCTCCTGCACCTCCTCGGGGGGGCTCTTCCCATTCTTGACCCCCCCATTCTTCTGTATGTTGAGCACCAAGTCATCTTCACTTTCATCACTATCAGCTTGTGTGAGAGGATCATATTCTCCAAGATCCGGGCTCTTTTTTCCTGAGAAAAGAGATTGACAAAGATAATAATGCATCAGCTCCTTGCTCTTTCAGGGTCTCAATGAAGAAAAGGCTGCAGTGGACAGCAATGCAGAAAGGAAGAGTCAGCAGTTAGAATTTTGAAATCCTTTAGCATTTGCCAAGCTCTAATCCTGACACAGCCCCTCATCACTTTGGGGCTATATCCTCCAGTGGGGGATTGGAGGATAAAAATGGGTATCATCAAATGGGTATCCCTCCAATGGGGGACTGGAGGTAAAAATGAGTATCAACTCCTTGAAAATGAGAACACAGTAATTGATTTTACCCTGTTGGGTGAGCAACATTCTGGTTTCCAAAGGCAGCAAGGCTGCTTCCCCAAAACGCCACCTTCCCTGCACGAGAAGGAGAGCTCCGTCCCCGGCAGCAGGACCCTCAGTGCCCCGGCGCTGCCCCTGCTCCCCCCAGCAGCGGCAACACGTGCCGGCCTTGCGGAGGTCGTGGAGGTGGCACTGGGGCCTTCAGCTGGTGGCACGGGAAGGCAGCTGAGCCCCGCGGGGCCTGCACCTCTGGCCACGCCGCCAGCGCTGCGTGATGCACAGGGACACAGGGCTGCCACAGGGACACAGAGCTGCACAGACAACTTCTCCCCAAGGCCTTGGCGGCGGCGCGGACAGGGCTGAGGGCAGGTGCAGGGCCCGGCGGCACGGGCTGGCACGAGTCCAAGGCCTTCTGCTTACGGGGGGGAAGGCGAGATCATCGCTGCCCGGAGCGACGAGCGGAGGATCACGTCTGAGGGAGCTGCCCGGAGCCACCAACCTGGGCACGGAGCCACGGCTGCCGCCCTGGGGCCTGCAGGGCCTCAATCCGCTCCTCTCTCTCGCCGGCTCCAGGGAGGGCCTTCGCCTTCGCCCCAGACATCTGTCTCGTTTTCCTTTGAGCAAAGCTGACCTGCGCCAGGAGCTATCCTGTGCCTTAGCCTGCTTACAGCAATGCACGCAAGGCCGAAATAACACGCAACATCACACAGGTTGTAATCAGGCTCAGACATTAAGACGATGGGAAAGCTCTACCAAGCGGAAATTAAAGAACTCTCCTCATCCCTCTTATTATACTAGACCATAAATTTTATTTTTCTATAGTATCATAGTTATAAATACACCATAATATCAGGACAGTGCAACACACTAGAATCTATTTTGCATCATTTGGGTATCTCTATTTTCCCTGAAAATATTCAGGCAACCTTAAAGCCGTCTTAAACAAAAGACCAGCAAACCACTGGACATATCTGACCTTTGCTTGCTGTCTCATGAAGGAGGACGCAGGGAGGGGCCTTCCTGTCCAGTGTTCGGTATCAGCTTTAGAAGGTAAAACTCAACCCCAATAAAGCCGAACAAGTTAGGCCCTTCTGTTCCTAACTGTGTGCTTATACAAAAGGCCTGCATCAAAACAACACACTGCACATATTCACTCCAAAGAGCTGTGTCTGGTGGCAGTAGAGACCAATTAAGATACTAATCCCTATGGGACAGCTGTATCCCTGCCCAACACTGCACTGTGTCACACAGACGTGTCCTGAAAAGCCTTGCATGTGGAGCGTGTGCATTTTGGGAAGAGATGGAGCCTGAAACCTGTTCTTCATCTATGGGGCAACTAAAAGCATTGACAGGAATGAGCTTTATCCTGAACAGCTTCATTTTGCATCTCGAAGAGACAGAACAGACCTTGAAACTGAGGCTCGTCCAGTCTTTGAACTAGCTGAGATTAAGACAGTGGGACAGCTACAGTGGTGTCAGCTGTCACAAATACCTTGTAGCGGGGACACCTTTGCTGCTGAGAACCTGTTAACAATCCCAATCTGTTTGTCACAATCTAAAAATGACGACATAGGCTACACAGTAACAACTTAAGGTTTTAAGTCAGGAAAAGCACCACTGATTTACAGAACTAAAAGGCACTAAGCTGTTCTTATTTAGCTGTCTTATTTAACACCCGACTAGAAACCAGCAACTGGGTTTCCCAAAGGCTCACTGGTATCCTTACAAGGGCAAATAAAGTCATGCGTGAAATGCAGTGCTGCTTTTAAGTCAAAAATAGGTTATTTCCTGCCCTTTAACAACAGCTGTTAGAGCACTCACCTATGTTGTGGGAGACTCAATTGCATATCTAATCTCAGTGGATGCAAACCTTAATCTCTCACTGCTCAGAGAGCATCCTAGCAATCTGCAGCTGTTCTGGGAACGCACTGGGAAGGGTCTGCTCAATCCAGCCTCTTCAGGTGCTGAGAATAACTAACTCAAGATTCGCCTGGCAGGAGACGAAGCGCAGGAGGAACACAGCTCCACTGCAGCCTTAGGTCACTTGGTGCAGGAAGGATGGACACAATACCCAGTTTCCACTAATCACTCCCAAATGATTTTTAAACAGAAAAGCATAAGCAGAAAGACATAAATAGCTATATAGGGTTTGTGAAAACAAGGGCAGTCTCACACCACGCAGACAATTATCATTTATTAAGAAACACTCCCGATGTCATATTTGATCCTTTCCAGTCAACTCCCGGATTCAGGCTACGGGAAAGACCATTGTCCATCAAGAGGGAGCTGAAACTGCTTTTGTTGTAAGGGAACAATTGTTAGAAAAATCTGTCAAATCTTCAGCTTTTCACTGGCAGGACAGTGTTTCCCAGTCAATGGTCTGTGGGTTACAAGCAATGTGAGGAACTCTTCCTTGTGGTTTGTGGCCAAGTTACTGATTATGTGGCCCTGGATTTTAGTTGACAGCAACTGGAAGAAGAAATACTAAAGAATGAGATTTTCAAAGGCAGAAAGGAGAGAAAAATGCCCCAAACTTGTTTACTTTCAAGAGCAGTTGAATCCATTTTTTTTATACCATATCCCTATGTACTTGCCTAATCATACTTTTTGCACAGGCAGCTCTTTGATTATTGCAGCCGTACAATGTGACCTTTCGTAGAAGAAAAGATTAAGTATGTGATCACGAACTGGAAAGGAGGCATCCGTGTGATGATCCGTGTTGGAATCAGGTCCAGATCATAATGAAATACTCCTCTGTAGTGCTGACGACTTGAAAGATATTAAACTGTCATCAGTTGCTTTATTTACTGGAAAGACTTTTCTTTGCACTAGCTTTGGAGGAAAGAGAACTAATCTTGGACTTTAGACAAGTGCAACTTTCATGCGTTATCCCGGTCCCGACCTACTGCTATCTAGTTCTAGTAGACCAGCTCCAGGCTTCTCTTGTTTTTTGTTTTCCTTCTTCAGCTGGGAGTTGGCAGGCAGCAGTTACTGGGTACAGCAGACACGTTTCTAGGCCTGTGGGGAGGTGAGTTGCCACATACTGTAATTAATTTTATGAGATGCAGCAGGAAAAACAGCTATAGAAATAGGCCTTCTGCCTTCTCACTGCTGTTGGAAGCTGTAATTTTAGACATAATCACATAAGCAAGATAGCAGACAAGCTGTTTAACCTAAGGATTGACAGAACTGTTTTTCTAAGCGCAGCTGCAAGAATGGTGTTTGTTCCCAAGTCAGTGCCTCCCAGGCGCCAACACCACATAGTTCATCCCAGCTCTGCAGATCCACATTTATACTTGTTGTTGCACAGTTCCTCGTTGCTCATCGACAGACATGTGCACTTTTACTCACCAGGTTGCACTTTTCTTAATAAACCTCTTGCAAGTCACATTTCTTTCACAGAATTACAGAATCACAGAATGGTTAACGTTGGAAGGGACATCTAGAGATCATCTAGTCCAACCCCCCTGCCCCAGCAGGGACTCCCAGAGCACATAAAAAGTGCTCTAGGTGTCCTAGAGCACGTTTTTCTGTTTCCAGGTAAACCAGAAAGAAACTGAATAGCAAGCAAAACTTCTTAGAGCATAAAACACTGCATAAATTAAAGAATACTACTGATAGCAGAGGACAACTTACACGGATTGATAAATGCTGTTGACATGACTGCCTGCAGACAGGACTGTGACCTTCATGGACAGCATCCCATGTGGTGGGAAGCCCCCCGGCCCACTGCCTGTGACACAACATAGGGGCATCTTTTCGGCATAGCCCCTTTTGGTGGTAACTTGTCCTCCCTCTACCTCAAAGGGCAGGGCAATGCCCTTGGACAGCGGGAACACAATGTGCGGAGGCAACTACCCCGTGCCGAAATTCCAGAAAATACATGCCAGCCGAGCTCTCAAACGGCAGCTATTGTTTCTTTATTCCCTCATTTCAGGACTTATCTAGGAGACATCTCATTTGCCAAACAATAGTCCCTCCAGGAGGAATATCCCTTCATCTCGCTGCGTGGAAATTATCCTTGCCTATTTAGGCGGGTTTTAACATTAGCCCGTCTCACACACCGAGCTCCCGGCCTGCTGCGACAGGGCAGAAGGGCGACAGTGGCGCGCGAGGGTGGCCCGGGCACGGGGCCGCGTGCTCGGAGCCCTCGCGCCCGCTCCCCTCCCGACCCGGCCCGGTCCGCGCAGCTCCGCTCCGCTCCGCTCCGGTCCGCCCGCCAACAGCCGCATCGCCATGGCAACGCCCCCCCCCGCTCCCCGCCGTCCGCGCTGGCGGGGAGGGGGCGCAGGGGAAGACCCGGATGTGGCTCCCGCGGGCGGGAACGGAGCCCCCTTACCTGGCAGCTTCAGCGCCCGGGACAGCACCGTGGCCATGCTGGAGCGGCGCACTGCGCACGCGCGCCGCCTCCCGCCCCTTCCCGCCCTCGCGCGGGCTGCTGGGG
>VZSG01000213.1:83704-98063 GCA_013398315.1 Nothoprocta pentlandii | reverse complement strand
GTTATAATTCTGCCAAGGCTTTCCCAAAGCTCTCCCTGGGCCTCACCATCGCCTTCTGAGGTAGCTACTTCCCCTCTCCCTTGCTCCCATGGGTGAAGTTGAGCCAGGAGGATTTTGTGCCTCTCCCAGAGTCGCATGGACCCAGCTGCCCAACTCCTGGGTTTGTGCGCAGGCCGTGTGGGAACACTGCTCCCTCAAGCTTGGTGTGGGTGAGAGCTCTTCAAGGCCCACTCCTTCCTCGCCAAAAAAGCTGCTTTCAGTGGCTGAATATCACAAAAGAAAGTCCGACTGGCTAAAGAACTTATCGTGTTTTCTCAGCATCTACTGCTGCTTTCCTCAAGTTTGGGTGCTGTTCTTGCAAATAATTTACTTACCTTTTTCTGTCTGGATCTCAAACTCTTCAAACAAAAACGGTAATGAAGGAGTAGAAAGAAGAGAGACACAAAGTGGTCCAGATGAGGAAGAGACATTTTATTTTCAAGATACAAACTGAGAAGAAAGGGAGAATTA
Source organism: Nothoprocta pentlandii (assembly GCA_013398315.1). Lineage (NCBI taxonomy): Eukaryota > Metazoa > Chordata > Aves > Tinamiformes > Tinamidae > Nothoprocta > Nothoprocta pentlandii. The sequence continues at coordinate 97,553 of VZSG01000213.1, read as the reverse complement.
GCTCCTGATCCAAAACTTACTGGTATCATTTTTTCTTTCTTTCTTTTCAGTTATTTTATCAGGGTTCAGATTAGGACCTTCAAGAGAACATGGGGGCAACTCCCAGATGGCAAAATCTGGATAAGCCAAGAGACTTGTTTTTCCTTTCCGCTTTGAGTCTTTCTGAGTACATAGTCCTGTTCCATATGCCATTCCCTTCCTCCACTTTCTGATTTAGGAGCAGTGATGATCCTGTATCCATGTCAATATTTACAGGAACGATCCTGGCCCTTTTTCAAGTCTCAGTAAGCAAATCATGTGACACACTGTGACAAGAGCTGTCCAGCAGAGAAGCTCTTTCTAAGAAAATGCTTCTGGCACCAATTAGAGCTGGGAGCAAGGATATTGGAAAAAAAAACAGCCAGAAGCAGGAACTGGAAAATCTGGTGTCCTCATTTTGATCTCTTAACATCTGGCACACAGATGCTGCAAGATCCCTTGTTTATAATGTTCATATGTCTGTGGGACAGCATGGCTATACGAACATGGCTATACGAGTTCATGTGTCTCCACCAAAAGCACTCTTGCCCCATCCCTGGCATCTCTGTGAGGCTACTGGACAGCAAAGACAAGAGATCTGCAGTAAAAATTGATGGTTTTGAGGGGCAGATGACTGAGCAAAGTGTTCAGTGAGAGTTTAATGATAAAAAAAAAAAAAGCATGAGAAATGTTTTCTTACTTTACATTGTGAATGTAAGCTGATTTGCATATAAATTGGACCTGTCAAGTGTACTAATACCGATCAAAGCTGTGAAAATAAAACTGATGTTGCAAATAAATCATTAATTTACGTGAGTGTAGTGAAGTGTAGCTGTTCATTTTATTTATTTTTTCAGAGCAGTTTGGAGGAGCCAGATAGTGAAAAATTAGGTACTTGGAGCTAAGCTGGAAAGTTTGAGAGCTTTAAGTTGGCAGTATGTTTGTTTAGAAAACCTTGGCATGCCAAAAAGCATCACCACAGGCCCGGCACTAGTGTTAGGCTTGTGCAAGCTTCTCTCCCCACATTGGTACATTGTCTCTATGGTGAAGACCCTGCTTGAGATAAATTTGTTCAGCCCTCCTGAGTACCCGGTTCCTGACCTGACCCATGCGTTTTGAAACCCCTGTGTGGTGGAGTCATGGTATCCGTTTGTGATGGTCAATTGACCTACCCAATCTGCAGCGGTAGCTGGGGCCCACCTAAGGAGCTGGTCCCTGTTATACTGCACTTGGCTCAGGAGCAGCGTGACACAGCATAAGGGTATCTATCTTTCCAGTATAACCTTTTTCAGTAACTTGTTGTCACTCTACCTCAAAGGAGAGGTGCTGCGCCAGGTCCTTCTGGGGGAATGCACATGATCAGGCTGGGTTCTCAGTGGCGCATAGCACAGCCCTGGGTTGAGTAGCTTGCCTTTGGACAGTTAACATTACTCTGTCCCTGCTCTGCTACCTGTGGGTGCTGCAAGACGCCATCCCTGGTGACTCCCTGCTGATCCTGCCGCCTGTTTCCAAGGCCTTTAACAGGGATACTCACTGGTGACAGTTTTTCTTCCTCCTTTGCAGCTCATCATGGACTTTTCTGATCATACCCGTCAAAATATGGTAAAACTGTGTGCAATCTTCACAGGGTCCTTGTAGCAAGAGTGACCTCAACAGTGACCTTCCTGCCTGCTTTGCTGTGCTGGTCCCCTTCCCATAGGGTAGGTAGGGAGGGAACTGGGTCCAGCAGCAGAGAGTTGTGCAGCAAGTGCAGGAGGATCATGAGTGGATGTTGAACTTCAGAGCTGTGAAGGTGACATTCAAGGTCTGTGTTTGCCCCAGTCTTGGTCTGATCCCCCTACAGAACAAGCATACAAGTCCCCAAAGGCAGAGAAGTTTGATTGTGGGCAACCCTGGGCGCTTAGCAAATCAGCTGAGTGGTAGGGTCAGTCTTTGCCTACAAGAGGACAGCAGGTCCAGTGCTGACCCTCCTTCTCCTGGCCGTAGAGGAGGACCTGGTTTTGCATCTGTGGGCTCTGTCTGCATGGACAGGACAGGGCACATGTCACATGCCCCTATAGCCTCCTCCCAGCCAGACGAAACCCTTCACCATGGGGAAGAGCTTTTGCCTTGCTGTGCTGGGAACTCCTCTCATCACTTTTTAGAGCTTTGTGTCAGCGCCTCTGAGAGGTTCAAGGTGCCCAGCTGTCCTGCAGCCCCAGCCTGCTGGTGCCTGCTGTGCGTGTCTGGCACCGGTGGACATGCTGTGCTCTCACTGACCCTGCCAGGCCCTCTGTGCCCTGGGGCACGGAGCCTCCCGCTGCCACCATGGCCTGTCACTAGGTCTCTGTTCCCTCAGCAGCCCACACAGGGCAAACAAATGTACCTCTGGCAGCCTGAAGGGGAAAGAGATGTTAGGGTCAGACTGAAGGGCTGCTTCTGCTTCATGGCAGTATCCTCCTTGCCCATTGTATTTATTTTTTTTCAGAATCTATGAGAGAATAGAAAGAAAATGGTGGCAGGGGAGTCTTAACAGAGTTATGGGCACTTAGCTCTGCTTCAGTGCCTGTGAGAGACAAGATGGCTGTGAAGGAAGCCTGGCTGACCCTTGTATGGGGAACCTGCACACTGCTGCTGTTCAGGGGGAACAATAACCACTGTCTTCATACACCTGTTTTCTCTAAGCTCATGCTTTTGCCTGCTCTTCTCCTTGCCCTACCCTTCCGCTTTGCAGGGGCAACGCTAGCTGTGGCTGTGCAGGCTTGGCCAAGAGCTCCGTGCAGCTGAAACAACCTCTGCTCCCGTGGCTGGCTGAGTCTCTCCACAACAGAGGACTCACATGAGAGCAGATGCCACAGTAAACAGGAAATGCCTTTTCAAACAATGAAATCAAATGTAATCAAGCAGTGAAAGATAATGGAAAGAGATGATAAAAGCATGGAAAAACAGGAAAAGCAACTCTAGCTCCTGCAGCAGGTGCCAAATGGTCAAAGCCTCCTGTACTTACAGCAAGTGCACATCAGATAAGTTTAAGTCATGCAGATGACCCTCCAGATTCTAATGAGCACAGGCAGTAAAAACAGTGCTAGCGCAGCCCTAAGTGTGCCCCAGCACTAAGGCCAAAAGGTGGGCAGGGCTCTGCAAGGCTCCCAGCTGTGCAGCCTCAAGGCTGTGGTGTGCCCATGTGCAGTCACTCACAGGGGCAGGAGCGGCGTGTCGAGGAGTGAGCTGCTGTGGGGGCTGCCCCAGCCAAACCCCGATGGGTCCGTCTCTAGAGACTCTTCCAGCCCCAGTGCCAATCCTCCAGTGCTGGGAATTGTGTGGCTGTGAACCTGAGGGGAAGCACTCATTAATACCTGAACTGGGGATTCAATAAATGAAGAGAATGAAAGATCAGATACTAAGGAGATATGTTAGGTACAAGGAGGGCAATGTCTGCTACAGAATCCTGCAAGCCGCCCAGACTGTGTCGAGCAGCGGCAAAGGCATCTCTTGAAACAACAGGGAACTACAGCAGCGTGTGAGGGAGTGGGGGAAATGAGGACAAAGATTTCTGCAGATGTTCTTCTTGCCAGGGGGATTTTACTGTCCAAGGGCTCTCCTGAATCCTAAGCGACCCACGGACAGACACAAGCAATAGCCCATCTGTTCACTGCAAGCCAGCTCCATGCTGAGGCTACTGAGGTTCAGAAAGGCAATTGAAGGTGGCAGCTCTTACACAGGAGAGCAAAAAAAAAAAGAGTTTCTGATCCTGATCTCTGTTTAGCTTAGTACTGTACAGCATGTTGGTGCTAGGTGTCTGAATCTGAGTGCACAGCTGTGATGAGGGGCTGTGCAGTGCCCCTCTTTTGCATTCCTGGGATTATGACTGGTAGCTGACAGTGCTAGCAGAAGGACAGGCCCCTTAGTGTCCTGCCTCACGCTTTGTAACTCCTGCAGACACACAGGGTATGAGGAATGTCTGTGATCTGTGTTCCTGCTTGCTGAGAGCTGCACTGAGATAACACGCTGCCAGCGTGAGCCCAGGACACTCGGCACAGCCCATGCTCTTTACCAGCACAGGCTGGATCTAGAGAGTTTAGCAAGGACATGCTTGTACCTGTGTGAGCTCTTCCATCAGGTTCACACAGAGCTCAGCTGGACCCCCATTTCTCCATACCCTACCTTAGGGGGAGTCTTGTGAAAAACATTACTCCATCCCATGCTCCCATCCCAAGCATGCAAGCAGTAATTCATATCCTCCTCTCAGAGGGTTACAGTGACAACATAACTGGACTGTGTTTGCCCCATGCTGAATGGGAAACAGCTGGAGACAGATGATTGTCTGGGTTATTTGCCTGTTGCCTAGACATTTTGTTTGCTTGTTTGAGCCTTGACAAAATGTGTTTCCAGGTCCTTCAGAGGCACTGCTGGTCTGCATTAAGCCTGCATATTGTGGACTGCTTTAGAAAACTGGTGTTTTATAACTTTGCAAATGAGTGTCCCACTGTTTCAGTGGCAATGCTTTGTAAGCAAGCCAGTCTCTTCAGAAATTTCCCTGCCACAGAGCCAGCAGTGCTGAGGGGCTCGAAGCAGCCAGAACCATACTTTTCTGGTGTCAGGGAAGCAGATATCCCTAATAGTTGTTGTGAACCTCCCTCTCCTGGGTGGGTTTAAGTGGCCGATTAAATGTTAATGCAGACTGATGTTTACGGGCTCTACTTACAGGGAGGCCACTCAACTTTCCTCGCAGTCTGCTCCCTATCAGGGTCAACTGGCATCGCTCCATTAGGGCAGAGGTACTGAGAGTGCTCCGGCTGGGACCTGGATCTGTGCGCTGCCCTGGCACACACCATCTCACTCGCTTATTTCTGCACTGGCTTTTGTTCTGAGTGGTCCTTCACCTTGTGCGAAAAGGTCCTTCATCTCACTGCTGAGTGCAGACATTTTGGCTATGGAAAAATGGAGTAAAAGGTGGCTAGACTGATCCGGAAGCAGAGAGGGTGTTGTTGCCAGCTGATACTGGCGAGGCAGTATCAGGAGGAATGCAGATTTGGCCAAGGCACTAGCAGACAGTGCCATGGATCTATCTGGTCAGGAGGCTGGGTGTGCAGCAAGCACGCTGCTCAGGGCAGCGGTTGTGACGGCCGCACATCCTCACGTCAAAATGTGAGTTTGACAAGAACACAGGACGGGAGCAAGGGCCCCACCTCCTGTCTCACAAAAGGCTTTGCTTTAACAGCTCACATCTCTCTGCAAATCTCTTTATCAAGTACTGACCAAACCTGAGCCTGTTTAGCTTGGCTGACAGACCTGGAGGGGAGGATTAGAGAAAAAATAATAACACTGCTGCATTCATCTTTCCTTGTTTATTCCACCAGAAATAGATTTGGCAGGGCGCATCAGGAATGAATTAATCACCAGGGAATTAATTGGCATGTTTGTTAAAAGGCAGGAACAACTCGGTGAGCAAATCCATGGCTGGATGGCTCTAGGGTTCGAGCGGCCAGGGAGGAGGGCTGCATAGTGGAAACTGTGACTGTTACGAGCAGTTGTACAGCTGTGCAGGAGAGCCAGCGCTTGCGTGCCGCCCGAAAGGAGCAAGTGGCAGAGACACACGGGTGTCCTTGCGGCAGAGCTGCTCTCAGAAGGGTGTCCATCGCTGATGCTTTCCTTCCCATACGGCTCCCATGTGTGTGGGGAGATGTTTAGCTTCTCTGAGTGGGAGGGAGGGGTAAGAGAGGTGCAGCTGGAGGAGGCTCCGAGGAAAGGCTGTGGAAACGCGCAGAGCAGGGGAATGAAGAGGGACACGTCACGCATCGCCAGCTGAAAGCCAGAGCTTCAGGGTGGCGAGAAGAGCAACAGGGAGGACGAGGTTTGGAAGCCTTATCACAGAAGGACTGTCCTCAAGAGTGCAGGTAATCATGTTTGCGTGCAATTCTCTGCCCTCTTCCTCAGGGGTGCTTTGTTTTTTCCTCTGGAACAGACACATCCATGCATCTAAGGAAAAGCTGGTTAGGCTGAAGGACTCTGAAGGCACCAGTGGGAAGGGCCAGAAGAGGAGGCAATATGTGCCTCACACACAGGCTGGCATAGACCTGGAAGTGGAAAGAAGGTGCATTTCTCAACAGGAGAGGTGTGGGGAGTGAGGGAAGGCGGCAAAAAGGAAGAGCAATCAAATCCTTACAGACAGGCAGGCAGGCAGAGATGACAAGGGCAACGTCTGTCTGTGTGCACCTATCCAGGGACAGCGGTGCTGCTGAAGATGGAGCTCTGGGTTCTGAGGGACAGAGAGACAGAGATAAATCATACCGTGCTAGAGCACGGGCACCTGGAGAAGAGGCAGAGGGTGTATAAACCTCCTTCAGACCAGCAGTGATCTAGGAATGTTACAGTTTGTGGTGGAGCTGTGTATTGTGCCTCGATAGCTTTTGGTAACTTTTATTGCATTTAGTCTTTTTTAATTTTTTTTCATCAGCATGCTGCTTGCTGACAGCAGCACCACCCTGGCTGTCAGTCATCAGGGCTGCCAGTCAGATCCATTTGCTTAACAGGATGGTCAGACTGTTGGAGGGATCCAGTCACTCTCTGCTTTCACACAACACCCAGATGCAATGTGAACGCTTAATTATATGCAAACACGTTGCAATTCCAGTCTTAAATCAGATATGTTGTCAACCTGGAAATGTCAGGCTACTGTTATTCCTACAGAGCCCAAAGGTGTGTGCACATGTCTATCAACACAGAATGTTATTTATACACACACGTAAAACATAAAACAAGGATAACACATTACATTTTTAATAAGGACTTCCAAAATCGGTGATATTCCCAGTGTACCAGCATGGCTGGGTTAATAGGGAAGGTACCATCTTCTTAAGCTGCTTTTGGCATTTTCTTGATTTTTGCACCATTACATAATACCGCAACCATATGTTTATGTTTATTTCCCTGATTTTTTTTCTATTGGAGAGCTAACAATCTCTGCCATCCACTTTGCAAGCAAAGTTTGAAATATTCCTTAATTGGTTTGGACTCTTGGACTTGGCAGCTTTCTCCCCTGCAAAGCTTAGAGCCTTTTCAGGATCCCAGTCTGGGGAGTTCTGACAGAACTGGCATTAATTGGGAAACAATGTGCAACTGCTATACATTCTTTAATGTTAAGCTGCTTGTCGTATAGTATCTAAACCTTTTTTAACTTTATGCATAAATACAACAGCTTAATTGGGAAGGTATAAGTAACATAACCTTAAAATGTTCTTAAAATATTTCACATGAAAATAAAGACAGAAAAATACCATCAGTCTGCAAAAAATATCTCTATTATTTATTGAGATCCTTTACAAAATTGAGAATCTTAAACTTACTTTTATGTTTAAATGTCCTTTACCACTGGAGTGAGAGCTACATTTTAGGTATTTATGATCTACCCGAGATCAAATTTCCCGATTCATTTAAGAGTATAGTTTATTTCTCTGCAAATAACCCCAAACCCAATATCACTATTCACTTTTAGATTGAAAGTAGAGCCCGTAGGAGCTCAAAAGAAACCTGAGAAAATTATGAAAAGAGAATGAGTTTAAATGAAAACCACAAAACTAATTCACTTGCAGTCCAATACAGCAGCAGCAAAGTCAGGTCCTTCATTTTAGACCTCACTATGGCATTTGCTACTTCTGCTAAGCGAAATCTTACCTCAGAGCAAACCTGGGCCTGCACGCTGGGGATATTCAGACATTGTCTCAGGAGAATATATGTACTTATAAGTGCAGACAAAGGTTTTGAGCCCTCTCTGTTAACAAGGGGCAGGCAAGATCTGAATCTTAATGGAGGGCATCTTACACGTTCTTGATAGGAAGAGCACATACTCCTCGGCAGCGAGCTCCCTGGAATGAAGCACGGGGATGGGGTAGCCTAAAGCAATTCCCCGAGGCGTTAGCAGACAGCACAAGTTATGGACAGCAAAAACTCAGCTATCACCCACTTTCCTTCTGCGTGTCAGACCCTGGGAAAGATACCAGAGAAATCCCTGTGCTGTGTGGATGTTCCCTGGTCTACCCAGGGAGGGATAAACACTGGAAATGGAGTACCCTGGAGCAAGAAGGAAAAAGAAGGGTGAACTGGAGAGGCATGTGGAGGTGGGAATTAAAATTCTGGCAGCATGCGTTTGCTTTGGGGCAGGGATTCAGGCTTGGATTGCAGAACTGTCAATCCTGGCAGGGCTGTGCTTGGAATATTGAGCTCACAGAGCTCTTTGATCATGTTGGACCGAGCAACAGAGAGGCCAAAAGATGAAAAAGAAATTGTGTAATAATGACATGAAAATGTCTGTTCCTAGTGCTTTCAGACGAAGGGACTGGCCAATGAATCATTGAGCCTACTGCACACCAAGGGCAGAATAAGATGCAATTTTCTGAGAAAGAACATGCCATAAGATTGTAACGAATAACAGCAATAATAAAGGAACTATATCATTATTGTTATTTGTATTTTGTAAAGCACTTCCCCCCAAGGATCTGGGAGCATTTCCCCTGTTTATGAATATGTTATACTACTGTAGCAGTATTTTTCAATGCAACACTGCAGGAGATCCAAAGACATGTTTGCAGTGGGTTTGGGATATGGTTCCTATTACAGATGAGCCTGCAGGCTCTTCCTGCTCTAAACCTTGCTAGTGAATGGTCCAGTTGCCTTCCATGACTCCAACTAAGAGGGGAGAAATTGCTTCATTTATTGCAAGCGTTTGAGTTACAGGCGTCTATTTTCAAGATAATTAAAGCATGATATTTACTAAGGTAAGAAATAATGATGGATGCTCAGGAATTCAAGGAGCAAAGCTACAAAGAAACTGTTCCATCGGGGACTCTACAAGAGCATGTTGGACTTGTGATTCATCTGGACACTTGATCTTTAAAAAATGTTTGAAATCAAGAAAAGATGGATTTTCGGCACCAGATGTAGGTGGAATTTATCACCATTCTTCTTTTCAGAAATTCAGAAAGATCAAATTATCCCAGCCCTGGGGTACTGAGGCAGGTGGGATGTGGAAAGGGTGAGGAATGGACAATCTCTTCAGGAGGATTTAAAATGAGCTGGAAAGGCACACTGCCTCCTTGATGTTGGCAGCATTTTAAAACTATTTGCAATTAGAGATGCTGGTGTCTGATAAATCCTTTCTCATCAGGGAAGATTAAAAGAAAAAGCATGTGCAGTGCATAGTCATCAAAAAAAAAAAAAAAAAGCTCTAAAGGTTGGAGTATTTTATCTGGAAATGCAGAGACAGAGGAGCTGTGCTGTCAATGAATATGGTTTCAAGAAGGACCATGGAGACATTTTCATTATGTGCCTCAGTGATATCATCAGACTTCCTTAGAGATGTGCATTTTGGCAGCTTTCAGAGTGTTGGAGGAAGAAGTATGTGTATGTGTGAGATAGGAAGAAGGTAATTTATTTTTTTTCCTTTAAATGAGTACTGTAATTAGAAGTACAATATTGAGTACAAAATACATCCTGGCAGGTGGAAAGCAATATTTGTAAAGTAGCATGACATTTTCCATCAGTATGGTTGTATTTATACTGCTGTTTTAAAATATGTAAAAAAAAAAAAGTAGTTTCAATTAAAAACACACTAGTGCTTAAATATAGAGAAGAGCACAAAATAACTAAATGTGTTTATGTTCTCCCTTATCTGATACAGCTGCTAATAGGTTCTGAAGTGGCTGAAGTCTTCCAGATGGTTAGGAGGTGAGGATTATATGATATTGAAAAAGCAATTTAATGTCCTCATATTTTGCAGTGAAGTCGTAGATTTCTGATTTATGAGCTGAACAGAGCAATAATTTGGTTTTTCTGAATGTGCCTGCTTCTCACATGAGCCCTTCCATCACTGTGATTAAGAATTAGACTGCAGATGACAAACCATTGCTAAAAACAAGGAATTTTGCAATGCATTATTTCTGTTTTGTATGTGCAATATGTGCATAATTGATATTTCCAGCCAATTCTTACCAGAACAGCTGTTCATGACACGAGAAAAAAATACCAGATTCATTGCTGAGAGACTACTTAATTAAGACAGAACAAAAAATTAGTATGAGTAAGCCACAGACACTGATCTATTCCCTCGTGTTTAGACAACATTTGTCCAAGAGGGCCTACATTAGAGTTGACTTCCATTGGCTTGGGACCAAGTGGCAAGCTTGAAAGAAGATGATGAGCTTAGATCAATGCTGATGCTGGTTTATCTACCTGTTTCCCAATACCCACGTACCTTCTCTGCATATTAGCTCGGGAGGAACTGACCTTCCAGTACCAGGGCAAGGTGGACAGGATTTTTTTTTATTTGAGGTTCCATCACTGAGCAACATTTCACTTATGTCAGTGGATATTGGATCAGATTCAAGAGATCAGATTTCTTTTCTTGATAATATTAAATCCTGGAAAAAAAATGCTTCACTAATTTATACCTTGATTTCCCTGATTCATTGTTGGGGTGCAGCTATTTCTGTTCTTCCTAGTACGTCGTCACAGACGTTCCTTTATTGCTAAAAGGTGCTATCCCAACATGGCAAGATATGAAGCCCAGCTGCTTTCTAGCTGCTGCCAGTTGATGAAGCATCTCTGTAGCACTCCATGTTTTAAAAAAAAAAAAAAAAAAAGTGGGAAGGATCATACTCGTGAAAAAGAAAAGTCCCTGTGCCTTTATGAAAGCTAGACTGAGTCCCTTGAGACACTTACTAATGAAATACATAATCAGAGAGAAATTTGGTGTTTAGCAGACAAGTGGCAAACAGATGAGGAGGAGAAAGGGAGAAATAAAGCAATTAACAAATGTTTCTGTTTCTCCGCAGAGTAGGGGAAGGGCAAGGCCTTACTTTCCCCCATCATGATGACTCTTCCTCTTTTCCTCTTCTTTGTCCTCTTACCCTGCAGTAAATGCCAAAAGGACTTTGAGGATCAACATCAGAAATGGAACTACAGGGAAGGCGGTAAGAGGTGGTCGTGGGTCAGTCAGAGGAGGCTTTTCTCACACAGGGCTGAACATCTGTTTTATTTTGTCTTTGGTGTAAGACCCACAGAGCCCATCCATGAACATTTTAAGAAATAACCATCTGGGGTGTTTATTCTGGGGTGACATGAGAGAAGTCTGGCAAGAGGAAACAGAGTATTAAGCTGTAAGGGGACATTATTTGCTTTATAATTTAAATCCTCCTTATGTTTGGTACTTGATAGCTCATCATAACTCTGTTGAGGTGAAGGGTAGTGGTATCAAATTCAGACCACTGGTTCATATTTTCTTGTTTTGTCAAATCTCCTTTCCACTTTTCCATGGAAATTCTGCTGAAATAGCTGACAATGTCAACATCGAGGGCGTGGACAGCATTACTCGAACACTTGAGCAATGGGGAAACAGCATCTTCTGGCAAATGAAAAACACCTTGATGAACAACCCAAATGCTTTACTGCCCGAGTTATCCAGGTAATACCCCTCATCTGAAGAAAGGGTGGAGTCTTTACCTGGGCATCCTTCCTTGAGCAGCATTCCTTTTATTTAACTTTCAGATTGTTCAAGTGCAGGGAGCTGAAGGCCCCTCATCCTGGTAGGCTGTGCTGACCCCACACTCCTTCTATTGACTCTCAATATGCACTCTGAACACCTGAGTAAATTCAATATTCTGCTTATTATACATTGGCAAGTATCTCCAGATTGCCATTACTATACTGTAAAAATTATCCTAAAGGAAATTTAGACTATCCCCATCACCTCAGTTCTATGAAAGCTGTTTTTGCGTCTTTGTGACTTTCTAAGACGAAACTATTCTATAGACCATACCCTCATATTTTCCACTTTACATTACAGGAAATATAAACTATTTAACATACTCAGAGAATTTATATTAATCTGATTTTTCCAGAAAGAGAGCAGAAGACGCAATGAAATAGAGACAGAAGAGGGAATAGAAAAAAACACTAGAAGCATAATAATCGCTTATGTTGAAGTTGCTCCCAAATCAAGTGGTTGTCTCCTATAACTCAGCTTTCATTTTAGGAAAAATTTAAAAAAAGAAAAAAAAAACTGTCCCTGAATACTAGACATTGACTCAACTGAAGAAAAAGATCAGAAGGACAATTAGAAGGACAAGGCGGAAGATCACACAGTATCTTACAAATTAGGTTTAAAGAGGTTGTAGTTGATAAGATTATATGCTGACCTTTAGCACTGAGTTGATTTTCTCTTGACCTGTTTGGATATTGTTATTAGTGCAGATTTTATTACTACTTTCATATTGTCAATGCTGAGATTAGCTTGTGCCTAAGGTTTTCAGGGCAAATGTTAAGTTTTATAAAAGACTAACAGGAGGCTCTGCATGTGGCCTCTCTCCTTCTCCACGTCTGCCGCTTCCAGCTGAGCTGGATGCTCCTTCTCTCCTCCCTTAAGAGTGCGAGCTCATAAACCTGCTGTTGTTTTTCAAGGAACCAGCTGTTCTTCAGTGGTGATGGGAGATTGTGTTGCACCCATTGGCCCCATAGATCCCTCAGGCTGGAACCTCAGAGGAGTTCCCACAATCTCAGGGGCAGGGTTGCTTTGGAGGCATCTTTTAGTGTCTTGCTTGTGGTTCTCTCATCCTGAAGCTCCCCCTGCTCCCGACAAAACACAAGGCCATACTGATCTATTTTGTTTGCTAAGGAATATTCACAGCCTGAGTTATTTTCCTGTTCTGCTCTCTCTGTAGTCTGCATCCCATTTCTGCGGCTGTGGACAACCTCCTGAAGGAAGTCCAATCAATAAGGAAAAGGCTAGAAGAACTCAATGAGCGGCTCAATATCATCAGCAGGACCATCCTTCCCCTCCGACTTAATGCCCTGGAGAGCCAGAGACGTGGAAACACTCAGATGCGGAGACTTCCACTTCATAGGAGAAGACTGTACATTCGCAGGAAACCTCAGAGGAGTTAATTCTCTGCCAGAGAAAAAGGAACATCTGCACTTTTTTGTTCACCTGCTTAAGCCTTTCTTAATGGGTCACTATTAGACTGAATAAAGCATTTATGACAGTCAGCCTGACTGAGAAGACCAGAACGTCTTCATGTTGTTGCTGTCTTTCAAGTCCAGGATCATGGGTCAAATCCAGCTGCGTTCTGCAAAGACAGCTGTTTTGTGTCCCATGCAAAATGAGTTGACAAGCTCAGGATAGCTGAGTGTGAGCACCGCTATACTGTACCATCATTCTTTCTGCTTATGAGGCAAAGCTCTTTCTACAAAGATCAGATTAATTTCTGCATTATTTTCATAGCATTCCATCTGAAACAGCTCAGGAATTTGATCTTCAAAAGTGTTGAACTGCTGATGAATGCAGAAAGGTAGATTAATGCTTGTCTCTGCGTGTGGAGAGGGAAAGGAAGGTCTGTTTTAAAATACAGCCTAAACCTTTTCACCATTAGTACAAAGAATGCCCTGTTCACATGTTCAGATGGTGGACAGGGTTGACTATCCTTGGTCAGTGCATAATGTCTCAAGAGGCAAGATGTGTCAGAGTCCAAGAACCAGATTTAAACACTTACCTTCTGCAGAGAGCTTTTTGCAAGTTACCTTGCATTAGTAACTCAAAAGCCTGCATTATCCAACAGATACATCTGGACCTTTCCAACAAGCTGTAAAACATCACACTGACTTCTGTCAAGATCCTTAGAAATCAGCGTATGTTTTTTATCAAAGCTATTTAGGTGCCTATTGGCATAGGTAGGATGACCAGAGATTTTTTCCAAAAATATTTTGACCAATTTTTTTTTATTGGCAACGTGAAATATCCAAACTATCACAGGTAACCAACTACTCTATCAGTGCCTAACTTATAGAGTATCTTCTGGCCATG
>VZSG01000213.1:63477-79496 GCA_013398315.1 Nothoprocta pentlandii | reverse complement strand
AAAAAAAAAAAAAAGTAATGAAGAATGAGCTTGTGAAGAATGAGCTTGTTTATGATGGTCCTTTGAAGTGATTGCCTCTGGTTCTCTGCTTGCTGAAGTGTGTGCATCAGTAGTCACCTGTAACGGAAAGACCACGGAGTAGTTTGGAGGTGTGTATATTTGTTCTCACACCTTCCTCAGACATCTGGTAGAGTTATATGGTCTGTGTGGGAATAAGAGCCAGAAACAGAGGGAAATGGCAGCTACAACAGTGTATTTTGCAAAAATATTGGTCACTGTTGCTGTAGGAGAAGGGTGCCTTTTATGACATGTAGCGCAGAGGCAGGTGTGGCATCAAAATGTACAACTAGATGATAAGGATGCCTTGATCTCAGGCAGTTCTGTGTCTACTTGATACCAAAAGTTGGAGGTTCCCTTGAAAGAGGGAATAGAAAAGCAAATTTCCCTAAGTACCTTTCGGAAGTAATGAGCAGAAAAGCAACATGCGCTTTGTGTCCTGTTCCGTTGGAGGTGATTTGTCAGAGCAACTGAGTGTCTCAGTTGCATGAGCTGTAATAGCAGAGGCACAAAAACAGGGCCACACTTGAAGAGCCCTTCAGAGTTCATCCAAGGGCTTCATCTCCCAGAGTCCAATGTAGTCAACACAGAGAGAAAGAGGTTTGGTCGAAGCAGACACCTAATGGGTGTTTTGTGTGCCCCAGAGGCACATTCTCATCTTCACAGAGTATATAAGGAGACTGAAGCGAGGAGGAGCCTTCCTAGGCTAAAATTAGCTTTAGTGAACCCCTTGTTAATGCCACAAGTTCCCAAGAATGTGGTAATTTCTGTGTTTGTCTTCCAGGGGTTGGTATGGGCATGACTGCCCCTGTCTCCATCACTGCTTTTCCTGCTGAAGATGGCTCCTTACAGCAGAAAGTGAAGGTATCTCTGAGGATCCCAAGCAAGTTTCAAGATAACCCTCCCCATCCTAGTGATGACAGCATTAAGATTGAAGAGAGACAGGAGATGACCATTTATTCCACGTAAGAAATATGTCCGGGGATTTCTAGTCCCCAGTGCCGAGATGTTTAGGGTGTGCTGAAGGGTAGTGTTGGTTTTACCAGGTGTCTTGCTGAAAAAGGGGTACACCTGGTAGAAAGAGATGGAGAGATCATTAAAGACTGAAGACAAGTGGTTTATATCTTTTTGTTATGATTCATGGTGCATGGATCTGTAACATGGGTTTTTTATCACTGGCAAAACAAGTACTGAGGCTAGCCCTACAGGGCTTTTTTGTCTCATCTGGGGAAAAATAGTCCACAGGAGGGTGAAAATGAACGGATTGAGTCATTCCTCCTCTCTGGAAACCATTGCTGTATTCAGTTTGGGGGATCAAGCTTCTTTTTTAGTCATCCAGGATATTCTTTGGCGTGGCCAACATCAAACTACAGGGGTCAACTGAAATCTAAATGCCATTATCCATCAGGGTAATGATCAGCATTGGTTCAAACAGCCTTTGAGTGTCTTTGGCTGTCGATTGATGTTGTGTTGGACTTGGACAAGCATTGTAACGTTGCAAAAAAAACCCTCCATCTATCCTGTGTTTAGCCCTTTGAGTGCTGCTTTTCCTCATTTCTTGAACTATTTTGTCTGGCTTTGGATGGACCCAGGCTGCAGGCTCCTTCTGTGTGGGCTGTGCTGCAAGGACAGGCTGTTTTGTATCAAACTTTCTCCCAAAGACAGGGTGGTGAGGTGCAGCCTGACGTGGAAGCATCTTCTGACAGTGAGAGGTCAGCATAAACTGGACCAGTTTCAGCCCTTTCGAATAGCGTTGGGGCTGTAATTGCTCTCATCTCCTGCTCCTCTCCCCCCAGACCCTTTCCTTGGCCTAGCCAGGTTCTGTCTCCCCCTCGCAGTCTGGCCTCTCTTAGATGGTTGTTCACACTACAGCAAACATGGTTGCTGACAGCGTTGGTCAAAGGACCGAGGGCCGAGCAGGCTTGGAGATAACGTTGTGCTCCAGGAAACTTTTCCTCTGATATGGCACCCATTCAAGGGGTCAGGCTGTGCTGCTGGCTGATAGGTGTGGGGCCGCGGGGGTTCACTGCATGGCTGCCTGCACATAGGCTGGGTGATCTTTGAGACTGCTAATCTCTCACAGACAAACTGTTGGTTCCTGTAGGAGGGTGCCAAGGGCATGCTAGGGCACCTGCATCAACACGTGTGGCTGGTAGAGCTGACGACTGTCTTGTTTGCTCCCTCTCTTCCCTCCCGCCTGCAGGACTGGCTGCTCACCTCTCTGTGTTGGATTTCTTTGCAGACAGTTTGGTGGCTATGCCAAAGAGGTGGATTATGTGAATTATGCTGCCAAGCTGAAGTCGGCTCTGGGAAGTGAAGCCGTGTACCGCAAGGATTTCTACCTCTGCAACGGCTACGACCCCCCGATGAAGCCTTATGGGCGACGCAACGAGGTCTGGTTTGTGAAGGAGTGAGCTTCTGGCTCCTGGTGCTGATAGTCCCTATTACTGAGAGCCTCCCCACCCTAGATCCCCATCTTCTTCAAAAGAAAATAGCGACTTGGTAGAAGCAGAAAGCCATCGTCCCCTCCCTTCACATGCTGTAATGAACCAGCCATTTTAGAAGAACAGCACCCAGCCCTGATGATGCCTCCTTTCCAGGCCTGGCTGCTCCTTCCCTGCAGACCGAGCCTTCAGCCACACGGACTCTCATGATCTCAGTGGCTTGCTCTTATCTTGCCTTATCCTCCTAGCAGGAGCTGAGGCAGATAAAGTACTTAATTAGCAAGGCTGGTGCCTGACAGGAATCATGTCCTAATGCTGGCAGACTTCTAAGCTTGCCTGAGGCAGGCAGGAGGACGTGACCAAAGTGCATACAAGGACTTTTTTTTTTAAGGTTCTTGAGCTTGCTGCAGGTTTAAATGCTGCTTTTATCCGTGCCTTTCGAAAAAGGAGTCTAAAAGGACGTGGATGTTTGCTATAAACACAGTCCAATGAAAATGAGCATCATATTAATTTTCTCATAGTGTGAAGTGGAGCAACACTTTTACTATCTGACTAAGAAATATAATTTAGAAGAAAATCCCAGATTATGTTTACGAAATCTCTTCCGCTTGAGAGGTGGGATACATTATGTCCTGACATCAGCTAGGTGCAGGACAGTGTGAAGACTTCCCGAGCATTTCCTAGTATTTCTATTACTTGTGTGCAATATTTCTTCTCTAAAACTAGCTTACACAGGGGCCACAGTTGAAATGTGCATGTTACTCTGATTAGATTAGAAGATTGCTAGCTGTGAAAGAAGGTAGTTTCTGCTGAGTGTGAATATCAATATTGAAAATATTTGTGGGAATATGGGAGCAACTGTGGTTGCAGCTCCTTTGAAAAGCTCCCTTCTTTAAAGGAGTCAGTTCCAGCAGGTCTGTTCAGAGCACTTATCTATAAAGGACAAAAGCCTGCTTGTTCCTGAAAGCAGGGATTTACTTCTCAAACAATGAGTAGCCACTTCCAAAATTACAAGTAGAATAGAAAGGAAGAGTCTTGTTTTAGGAACCGTGTGACTATTTAACTGTTGTGCATTAAACCAGCATTTTAGCTGTCAACTGTCTACCAGGCAGGCAGCAGAACGATGGTGGTGGGAACGTGCCCCACACTGCAGGGGGTGCCTGTCTCTTGTTAACCTCAGCTATAAGAGGTGTATTCCTGTCCTGCTGAAGTGCCTCAAAGTCCAAATGCCTCCCAAAACCTGTTTTCTGTTTAGAGTGGAAAGAGCCTTTTTTCATATGGAGGCCAAGTTCTGACTAGCCAGGAGCTTTTTGATACTTTGTTCTTTTTTTTTTTTTTTTTTCTTCCCGGAAAGCAAATCTTAAAAGGAGGAAAATCTTCACAGTGAAAGGAGAAAGAGCTTTGTCGTGAGCCTCACAAAAGAGTTTCAGTTCCCTGTGTGTACGAGCATCTTGTCAGTCTGAGAAAAAAAAGCAGATGATTATCTAATTAAAAAAAAAAAAAAGTGTTGGCTGCGGTTAGTTACTGCTGCACAAAGGAGGAGAAATTAAAAGAAAATCAGAGTAGACGAAGAACTCAGGAGTCACAGCCATGAAGCAGTTTTCTGAGGAGCAAAGATTCTTCTAAGCCTGGGTTAATTTTTATTTTTACTTTCATGGGTGAGGATTAGAGGGGTACGCTGCTGCCTGCTTTACATGTTCAAGGATTAATTTGGGACTCTTGAATAGACTTTCTGTAGGTACAGTCCTTTCTGACTTAGAGTGATGAATGTTTTGCAGTAATTGAAATGTCAAAATTTCATTTTTTCTCAAAGTTTCTCAGAATTTACCCAGTGAAATCTTCAAAACTTGGGAAGGCTGATAAAGAATCTAATGTGAATAGAGCCTCAAAGTTTTCACAACACGAATATGCACTTCCTTCAGTAGTAAAAATAATCAAGCCTGTAGCCTGCTGCTGGCTAAGTGGCCTGTCCTTTTGCATGAAGTAAATAGGGCATTAATTTCATAGACATGTTACTAGCATCAAAAGTTATGCAAGCTCAATTACCTTTTCTTCACAAGCGAAGATGCCTTTATTCTGTCTGCACTTTCACAGAGCTAAAAAATTTTAAAACACATTAATATTGTGGAGTACATTTTTTGTGCTAATCACTGACTCCATGAGTTTGGTGGAAACTGTGGATTTGAAAGACCTTAGGTTGCCAGTGTATCAGAATCTGTCTTATTCTTTCTGTTTGTGATACTAATCATGACAATATAAAAAATCAGTATCTATAAATAATCATTTTTGCCCAAATAAATTGCTCTTTTATGTATCTTGGTCTGGCCTTATGTTATGTGACTGTATGTGAGATACGAACTCGTACAATAATCTTTCTCCGGTGGTTTTAGCTACTGAAAGGCTTTGACTCATGATTTTGTACTAATGTGGGAACTGAGGGGCCTACACACCTGAGTAAAGTCATGTGTTCACTTGTATGTTCTAGGGCTGGGAGAAAGAGGTTTGGCAGTTTACAAGCAGTGTTTAGGCATGTATTAATAGACTGTGATTTTCCTCATGGTCTACTACCCCAAAATGGAAGCCTTGCTGTCACATTCAAGATCCACCTAGCTCAGTGTCCTGGTGCCAGGGATGGACATCAGTGGGCACCTCATATTAAAACATCAGGGCAACTGTGTTTTGATACCTCCTGCAGATATTCCCCTGGTGTCTAGTACATTTTGGCTCAGGGATTTTTGTTACTGTGTCCCATGTATTATCCCTTTGTGCTCTGCGTTTTGACCAAAGACTGACATGGTTAGAGCAGCTGTGTCCCATGAAATGCATTCTTTAATCAATGTTAAAAAAAAAAAAAAGCCTCCAGAGGTTCTGTGCCCGTTCTGCATTTGTTCTCCAAGGAATAGGAGCGTGGGACACATTGCCTGCAGATCTCTCCTCTTTTCTTCTTAGGCAGGGTTACAAGAAAACACTGAAATTGAGACATTTTAATGCTTTTCTGATGTTCAGTAGGGAGTCACAGTGCTAGCTATTGTGTCTGGATTTAAGAAGATAATGGAAGGAAATGGAAGGTGGCTGTTTCTCTTGGTTCAGCCCTGTTTGCAACTGTGATGTGGGGCAGTGGGGGTGCCAGAGCCAAGGCCTGTGGCCTCCTCCCTACGTCTGGGAAGAGCTGTGTGCTCCACAGCTGCCTTTGCTGCATGCTGGGCTGCACAGGGGTAGCCAACGTGGGAATAGCTCTGGGCTTCCAGGAGAGCCTTGCTGCTAATTAATTGATAGCTGCTGTAATGTTTCTCTTCTTCAGTGCTCAGCCCCATGCTGCAGAAGTACTCTCCTTCCTTCCCTCTCAAATTAACAGTGACAAGCAAATCCCGTTGTGTTTCAGTGAGGTGTGTGCAGGGACTGCCGTGACAGACACTGCTCCGTGCAGAGCAGCAGCATGAGAGCGGCATGGCCAGACACAGAAAGGGCTGCATTTAAAGGAAGGCAATTTCAAAGCCTAGTGTTAATGGGAATTCTATATACGTTACGTAGATTTACCCAGAAGCTTCCTAACCTGGCTCCCTCCTTTGTAATGTACTTGGTGAGCGTTTTCCTGCTGGCTCCAGGAGGGGCACCGGCTGCATCAGTGTGCCCGTTGCAGCTTGGATCAGGGGTGATTGTGAAGTGGCGGGCCCTGATCAGCAAATCTGAGCACATTTGGTGCAGACTCAGTGCTCACAAACTAAGCACCAGGAGTGGTGCTCCGTGCAGGTTCCACATGAGCTGCTGAATCGGTGCCAGCAGCAGGGACTGAGCAGCTTTGAGCTTGTGATGGGGCTGGCTGGTCCCACAGTGGGCTCACTATAGCCTGAACTTGCAAACCGTCTATAAAAACAAATAAATATAGGTATATACATGTAGTGTAGGTGTAAAGGCCTCAACATCCACTGCTTTGATCTGCTAGTTGCCTCCTAGTATCACAAAATAAATTGCGAATGAAAATCCAGCTACACTGAGAACATTTGCAGAGTGAAGTTTTAAGCATACAAGTAGAGTCAGAGCTTTGTTAGCTTCTGGAAGAAAGACTTTCTGTTTCAGACACATGCCTAAGCATATCTAGCACTGCTAGAACAAGACAGTCTTTATAAAAGAGCTAATTGGTTAAGTTGTCCATATAAATCCGACTACTACAATACTTTGGGCGGATGGATGATGGATGGTGAATGGAGAAGTGGCATCATTATTTTGCCAGGCACCATCAGGCACCATTGCAAAAGGGCGTGAGCAAATGTTATGCTTGTAGTGCTAAATTTACAGCTGTGCAAGGATGCCTAAAGGCAATGGGAGAGGCGAGGAAGATGGTGGCTCCTAGCTCATGTTGTCCGTCTTGCTGTAATTACAATAACACCTCTTTTTACAATATCACTCTAAACAGTGACTCTCCTTCTTCTGTAAAAGCATTTCAGCCACACTGAGATAAAAAACAAATGCATCTTTCTTAACAGGACCGTAAGTAGCCTTAGATGTATAACGCCTCTGTAAAACCGCATGGCAACTTGATTTATCAGAAAAGGATCAGTGGTAAAGTGACGTCTCTGACAGTAACGGATGAAAGACTTCTAGCTTAGCTACTTTGTCTCTGCTATCTGCCAGCGCCGAGAGCAAGCTGGTTTTGTCAGATCATTCATAATCTTTCTACTTCCCTCTCAACAGTGGTTGGTGTACAAGGATGATTTCGGCTATGGCAGATGCTCGTTTCCTAGTCTCCTGCTGGAACTGCTGCTGGAGATGCTGGCTTCATTTCCAAGGGGTGTCTGCCTAAGTGGACACCTGAGTCCATGCTCACCTGGGAACTAGCGGCATACCACCCTCCATCTCCATCCATCCTCCATTTTTTTGTGGAAAGAAACCTGAGTGTAAGAGCTGACAGGAGCCAGGCTAATCTTACATAGGGTTTGGGGTCTGCTTGGTCAGAAGACCACAGCCTCAGGGCAGCCTTGGCCACAACTGCTGTGCCATCTGGATGAGAGGTGCCTCAATTTTAGGTAGAGATATTTTCAAAAGTACAAATGGAAGTGAAACATCCCAAAGCACCACTATGATTTATGTGTTTCAGTATCTTTGAGGATCTTCATGCCTAGAGATCAACTCAGTGCCATGTGCCCAGCACAGAATTCAGCCCCGTGCCTGCTGTCACATCGTTCTGTAGCCCGGCCTGTAGTGCAGATGTTCAAGCCCCCCTCCAAGAGCCCATAAGATGACACAGATGGGCAGCTTAAACTATAATCCCCTGACCAGTCATAATTGCTTTGAGGGATCAAGAAGCCGCAGAGATGCTCTGGAGCTGTGAGGCCATCAAGGGACAACTGGGCTGCAAAAGCAGGTTCCCAGCCTTGTGATTTGTGGCCCTGACCTGTCCCACGGCTCACGGGCTGTTTCATGGGCAGTGCAAGGCCAGCAGTGTGACCTGGCACCGGGGGTTCCTCCACCTGGGGTGCTGGGACAGCAGAGCCTGGTCCCTGTCTCAGGCAGGCAGTTGCACTGCCGTGCGCATGAGGTAGTTTTGAGTCTGGTGAGTACTTGGAGGGAGACTATGTGGAGCACTAGGTGGTACAGGCTGGTGCTTGGGTCCACCTATGGTGGGCAGCTGGGAAAAATGTTGTCTTAATCATATCCTTCTCCTGAGAGAAAGCAGGAAAGCATTGCCATGGGAAATATTCTCCCTTGAATATTTTTCCAGAGCTTTCCATTTCAGCCTAAGATTTACAGTATCCCTAGTGTTTCTTTTTTTTTCCTAATTGGAATCTGAAGAAGCTATTGAAGTGTCTTTTGCCATTAGACAAAAAGTTCATTCACCTTCCTACTTTACTGAGAAAGTGCAAGATCAGCAGAATTAATTGTTGCTGTTAGCAAGAGAAAAGAGGATCTGAAATTTGATATGCATCATACTCACAATTATAAGGCCAAGAAACAAACATGAACTTTCGCCTAAGGCAAAGTATTGAAACAAAAGATAGTGCACAGTGTGACAAGTTTGGACAGACTTCTCTATTGGCAGCTCTCTCCAGCTCTTTAATCACGGGTTGCAGAATTTCTCAATCCTCTCTGTGACTCAGCTTTGTAAGGAAACATTTTTCAAAATCAAAACGGGCTTGCTAGTTGAAATCTCTTCTAAAAACTGTAGTATTATTTAAGCAAGGTACCTCAGAGGGGAAGGTAGTAGGGACTTTGTTAATGCAATACTTCTGCTTGGATCAATTAAGTCCATGTGAAAACTTTGTTCCCATTTTCTAAAGCCTTATTTCCAGTCTGGAGTGGGAAGGAAAAGTGTGTGCAGATATAGGCAGGACAAGGTGGAGGACCCAGGGCAAGGATCATGCTGAGGGTTGGCTGGTTGGATGCAATGCCTTGCATGCCTCATACATTGCCTGCTCTCTCCCTACCCTTGCAGCCGTAGTTGGGCATGGGGAGAGAGGAGAATCTCCTCTGTTAAGAGATAACCGCAGCACAGTTAGACATATAGGAAGAAACAGAATTGCCTTCCATCTTCCCCAGCTCTGCTTTCTACCTAGTTAACCCACCAGCAGGCCCGAATTGATCCTCGCTTCCCTTCTCCCTCTCTTGGCCTGTGCCTGTCTCCAAGACAGCAACTTAGGTCAGGCTGGCCCTTGGCTGTGTCGCAAAGATTGCGTGCAGGAGCCGGACCTCATCTCCTCCCTGCACTGGGGTCAGGGAAGCAAAGACCTCCCTGGAAATCCCCAGTAGTGCTCCCTTTGCTCCTGCCATGCTGCCATCTGCTTTGCTCCAGCCTTTGCTATACGCCTTTATGGGGAGCAATACTCATCCTCTGAGAACATCTTCTGCACTGGTCCCAGGAGGGGATAGATCCTGAGCCGCAGAGAACAGCCCTGAGCACCCGCCCTGCCCCGGAGAGGAGGAGAATGGAAATGGTGATTTTATGAGACATTGTGTCTTGGGAATCTGGCCTCAGACTCCTCCCGATGGGAACCTGCCCAGCGCATTTCAAAGCAATCGAGGCAGACCTGCAGATTTTGGAGTGCTCTCTTCATCCGAATGGACAAGCAGGGTTTGCAGAGGGACATCCGCCCTTCTACAAGGCCAAGGAATACATCTGGGAAAAGCAACTAGGGTGCCAGAGATGCTTCTCCCCAGTGTATCCTTTGCCTGCCAAAGCTCACTCTCAGCTTTGTCTCTCCTGCCACTCTGGACATAGTGGTAGCCCCGATCCCCATCACTGCAGCTCGTCTGGTGTGTGCCCGAGGCACGGACAGTATCAGCTTCCTAAGAGTTACCCAGGAGACCTGTCTGGCCCCAGGAATGCCCCTCAGATCTTAAGCTCAAGTAGTCATTTGCCTGGAAACAGCTCTTCACAGAGCTGGTTTATTACTGGGAAGCAGGAATTGATAATGGTCTCTTGGAAAAAAAATACAAGAGAAAAACTCAAGTTTTTTTTCTAGAGTGTGTGATTTAGTTTTTGACTGTTGAAAAATCATTTATTTTTAATTTTAAACTTTACAGAACATTAAAAAAATGTAGTCACCAACAGGGATTTTTATTACATCTTTCAGGTTACTCCCATTTTGGGTACTAAAGGCAATAGTGTTTGGATAGCCTCTTGAGGTTTCCTTTTCCTTGGGAAAACAAACACACAAAAAAAAAGTGAAAAAAAAAAAAGCAAATTCTGAAGAAATGTTGGAAGCAGCTGCTTTCAGATAGTTTTATTGACAACAAGAAGATATAACCCAGGAGATGAAAAGACTGCCCTAGGAACTGCCAGAGAGTTTACTTGAGCCTATGGCTCCCTGTCATGGGACATGCAGAAACGGGAATTAAAGTATATCTCCAGATAGTTCTGATACAAAGATAAATGCTATAGTTTTCCACAATGTTTTGTCCCATAATCCGCAAATCCATGTATCATAAATAGCCATTCCACAGCCCACTCTTATGACAAACTCTTTTGGAACAAATCCAGCACTAGATTATGACAGGCTAAAAATGATGTCTATTCCCATGGCTATAGACAGGGAGCAGCTACTCAGGAACAAATTAACACAAGTGCCATAAAAATAGCCCCTGTGGAATTATTCAGTGTTTTGGAGATATAATTTCACATGGGGTAAAAATGGATCAACTTGGTCACAAATATGCCTATGTATTCAGTTTTATAAATGGGACTTATAAAACTAGAATTACAAAAATAAATTTATAAAACTATTTATAAAAGAATTTTAAAAGCTATTTATAAATAGAATTTATGAAACTCCACTTATAATTTTATCTTAAATTGATGAGGGGCAAATAGACAAAACAATCATCAAGAATTTTTCATACAAGCTTTGCTCTAAGGAGCCGTTCCTGTTGCTTGTAACACCTGTGACAACCATGGCATTTTTTGGAAACAATCAGAAATGCAGATGTCAAAGATACATCCTCCATGCACACATAGATTTATCATTGCTCTGTCTTCATCTTGTCACAACATGGTGGACCAGTGTGCTTGGAAAAAGCACAAGGACTGTGACTCCAGATGTGCTGACCACATCAGGAGCATTACTTTGGTGGTGTCAGCACAACCTTTAATCAAAGATCTTAAAATAGTACTTTTTTTTTTCTTAGATGATTTCAACAAGGTCAATAAATTATTTCTAGGAATAGGTACATCCCTCTTACCATCTTACTGAAATTATGAAAATAGTTTCCAGGACAACTTTCCAGTAGCTCTAATGTTCACATTTCTACTTCTTGAGGGGTCACAGAGGTCTTGGCTAGAGATTTCAATCAAGGGTTACAAAAAGGAAAATGTCAGGACTGTGGTTTTATGTTTTCCCACCTCTTGCAGGAAGTATCGCCTCTTAATGTGATAAAAAGGGAGTGAGGCTAGCAGGGGATTTATGCCCTCCTGGAGACATGATGTGCTAGCTCTCCTCCAAGTTCTCTCATGCTATTTCCATGGCAACTCTACATAATGATAACTCCCACTGATTTTCTTCTTTTATCTTATTTTGGTCCCAAATAGTGGTGGAGCTGAGGAATATATTTCTTTCATGCCAGCTGATGCCCATTGTTAGTCAAAAGTAAATAATGCCCTAATTCTACAGATCTTCAGGAAGCGCAGTGATTTTGCAGTGTGTTTGGGAGCTTGTCTGCAGGGACGGGTAGGGCTGAGCCAGGAGAGGCAGTGCTGTGAAGGCTCAGGGGGTGCTGCACAGGATGAACGCTCCCCACCAGGGCAAGGTGGCAGACGTACATCCCACCTCCCTTTCTCTTCCCTGTGATCAGGTGCCAGCTGGAAGCTGAGCAGGAGGCGCGTGGTGCTGTGAGAGGGGTACATGGGAAGCTGCATCTCCGCCGTCCTGCCTTGCTAGGCTCTCCTGTGTCAGCACAGAGAAGGTTGTGCTGCCTTCCTGGGAGATATTCCCGTCCCCTGATTTCTGTTTAGGGCTGCAGAGCAGAGCCAGCCCACAGGACAAGTGACATTTCCCAGGCAGAGATGAAGTCAGAGACAGCCCTGAGCAAGGGCTTCCGATCCACAGCTTCCTCCCTGTTACGAAATCTCTGCTGCAAGCAGTTTCTGGCTGGTTTTACACAGCAGAAGCGGTATGCATGCAGCTTTTTCTGGCAGACTTGTACTTGCTTCATCTAGCTAGCAGGAGAGGACACAGTCAGTCATGAGTACTGGGGCAGAGAGTTCACAGAGAGCTTGGAGTCTAGCTGCTAGCGTGGGCTGAAGCCTGGTTTCCAAGTTTGGGCTGCTAATCAGCCATTGCCAGGGAGAACAGGCCTGTCCAGTTGTGGAGATTTAACCCAAATATCCCCTTGATTCACTCTATGAAAGCCCCTGGCCCTCTTTTCTTTATACAGCTAGTCCAGCAAATGGGCAGAGCCAACTGAAAGGGCATCTCCTGCAAGAAGGGAGTACTAATCAACTGATGTCCCCTTCATGGTAAAACTCCTTCTGCATAAGGATGCTGCCCACCAGCAGAGCTGCCCGATGCCTGGTTAGTCCTCTCTCTGACTATTAACCAGTCACCAGCTTTTCTGGGGCACAAGCTGTCTTAACAACGCTAGTTATGCAAGAAGGTATTCAGTTTTCTGCATGTAAAGAGGTTCATAAGCATAAGAGTATGACAAAACTGATGTTTTTCTGTGGTAATAGTGTCTGGAGCCATGGCATAGAGTGGTAAAGAAGCAGGTACTAGATCCCAAGGTACCGCAGATGGTGGCTGAAATCACTTGGCATCTGTGTCACCTGTGACTTTGGAGACAAGCAGGGACACATGCTTGCCCTGCCTGGCTCCCTGCAGCTAAGCTGGACTCCGTCTCTGCTTTACTTACACAAGCTGTTTCGGGACTTTCATTGTTTAATGAGAACAGGTAATTCTAAGGAAAACTGAAAAAGAAGCCATGAACTCAGTGCTATAATTAGCCCCAGTCCCAGCTTAGGCAGTTTGTTTGTGGTTTGAGATTGGTTGCCACCATTGCCAGAGTATTAGTGAGCTGTGTGCTCAGCCAAGACCCAGGCCATTCATATGTTGGAAGGATGAGCACATAAAAGATATCATGCAAGAGTCCTAGAAATACAAGAGCCAGATCAAAAATAATATTGAAGTCCTACTAAGTGTCAGATCTGAGATTTCCAATACAAATTTAAATCCAGCACCTTGTCTGCATATATTACGATGATCACATTGAGATACATCACTGCAAATAATCCACCGTTCCTTGAACAGAAGAGGGTTTGAGGCAGCTGGGGCAAAGGCAGCTGCTAAGGAAGGGGCCAAGAAAATGTTTCCAAACTTCCCATATAAAATGCAATCAAAGTTAATGTCTTTATTTCTTAGAATGTTGCTAAGATACATACACCCATTAAAAAGTTTCTTTCCAGCCTTTGATATACATGTGTATTTAAGGCAAAAAACAAAGCCAAAGAAACGTTTGTGATTTTTAGCAGCAAGAACTTGACTTCCCCCCCGCCAGATTCTCTATTCAAATGTATCATAATGCTTGCATTGACTTCACTGTGAGCATCATATGCACAGAGTCAGAACTTGTCCCCAAAATAGTTACGTTTGAAAAGTGCACTGTGAATGAAAAATCAGGACAGATGGTGTCCATGGTTTCATCTCTTTGGGATCCTTTAAAGGAGCATACAGCATTTCTCCATTCATTCAGTGTAGACATTCTTCAAGTTTTGGAGATTACAACCAGACAATAATGGCAAATTATATTCAAATAATGGAAAATGATATTCAAAACAGATGCCCAATGAAATTGCAGAGGGAAGACTTTCTCCCTCCTCCCACCCCATTTGTTTCCAAGATTTTCAGGGAATTGCTCATAGCTATAGCCAGGGTTGGCTGCATGGTATATTTGGCTTTAGGACTCCTGCTAGATTGCAAATGCAAGGGCCACAAGATAGAAAGCACTGATCTCGTATGAACTTGCTCAAACACTTTATATAGGTTAATATGTTTCATAAGCTACTGTTACATATTCTGGGTAACTCTGCAGAAGTGGGAGCACTTGTCTACACCAGATCCGCTTTAAACTGCTGGTGCAGGTATCCTGCAGTGCCCCCATCTGGTACTCAAAACCAGGAAGAGGCAGCCAGACATGAAGAGAAAACTGATGATATTCCAGCTTTCAGGTCCTCACACAGGACAGGGTTTCTCTTGTTTTTCAGCAAATATATTGAAATACTCTTGGGCCACGGAGCTAATTTCCTCCTAAGAGAAGTAATGTGGGCAACAGGGAGGAGAAATCCCAGCAGTGAGGCACTGTGAGAGCTGGGCCAGCACGTGCCAAGGCAGCAGGACCCCAGCTCATTTAGAAAGTCTTACAATAGTCTTTGTCATCCACTCCTTGTCTAGCAACAGTCCAAGCCTTGAGGAATTTGGAGCCTAAGCCGTAAAAGCCAGAGGAAACATTACCCCCATGCCAAAACATGTCAGAAGGGGAGGTTAAAAGGTTTGTTCGGCAGCTGCAGCAAAGCAGGACAGTGCTGAACAGGTGATGACCTCTCTTGAAGAGCTTCTGAGGGACAGAAAAGTGCTTTTCTTTGTCTCAAGGAGTTATCACTGAGTTTGCAGTCGTGGCTCAGCAATCGAAAAGTCCTGCCACTTTCTGGCTATAATTTCTTCTCTAAAAGACTGCATGTTTCCTGTCTGAAATCTTGTCTTTCAGTTCCACCTCTTTGGTCCAGCTCTGTGTTGTCCAGATTAAAAACACACTTCAGACTGTTTAAAAGCAGCACAGATGACGGCATATATCAAAATCATGTACTTGCTGCATGGCTGTTACAAATAGACTCTGGGCCAGGTGCTGCCAGGAGAAGTCCAGATATGGAGCCAGCCTTTTCCCCACTTACTATTGCATGGAAGAAATAGACAAGGAATAGGGAAAATAGCACAGAAGTCTAGCTTGTGGCTAGAGTGGGAGTGGGACTACTTTCCAGTCCAGATTAGCCATCTCTGTGGGTAGTGGAAATAGAAAAGCTGTCTGTGAAGCATGTTGAGATCCTGCTCTGGAGTAGACATGACCATACATGCCCAAGCATACCCTGGCCCAATACACTCCTGTCCCACAACTTGATACCTTACCACATTGCTAAACACCTTCCATCCCCTCCCAGACAAGTGTGCCATGCAAGAAAAATGCTGTCTCTTCATCTTCCTTCTAGATCACTCAATTGGAGTTGAGTAGATGAGTCCGTACAATTTTATGCCCTCTTCTCTTCAAACCAGCACCCACACCCTTGCCAAAGTCAACATTCTCTCTTTGGGAGGGTCTCTGTGCTCCAGAACTGAGTGTTCACTTTTGGCCCTGTTGAGGTCTCATCTCTGACAAATGATTTGCCACCTGACACCCAAAGGTCTGGCTGTATATAAGGGGACTACATCACATCCTTGTCTTGTAGTGGTGAGAGTGGTCATGGAGAGGGGGACATGGGCAATTCACTAGAGCTCTTGATAGCAGTTAGCTACATCTCAGTGTTATTAATGTGCCATATCTTTGTGTATTTGTTCTGCCCATGCCACTGTCAACCGTCACTGCTCTGTGACTGGGGATCTCTTCTCCTGCTGACTGGATACAGTCCCACCTAGTCAGGCCTGAGAGCTTGGTAGCCTCCCATCTGGAGGCTGTGTAGGATGAGGAGTGGAGGCAGCTGCTCAGACTGCAGGGCTGCTGGCAGAGGAACTGCCTGTATCACTTGCTGCCCTAAGCCCAGAAGCTACCTGTGTGCCACGGCCTTGCAAAGCACTGAGAGACTGTGGTCCAGGGTTTGGGGAATAACTGAGCCTCTCTTCTCACCTCATCACATCTGTGCAAAAGGCTCTCTGGGCACTCATTCCATTCTAGCAGCTGAAGTGCTGTCAGTTAGGAAGAGGCTTCTTGAAATCAAACCAAACAGTGCCTATAATAAAACTAGTTCACAGGCAAGCTTTCTCTGCTGCTTTGTAAATAAGCTGAATGTCATAGTGAAAGAACTTCTTTTTTTAGGTTGAAAGTTAAAGG
>VZSG01000213.1:14056-42355 GCA_013398315.1 Nothoprocta pentlandii | reverse complement strand
AGTTGAGCAAGTGTTCCGCTCTGTCAGGACCTATTATTTGCTTTCTGAAGACAGGTCTAAAAAATCTGCATTCTTGAAAAGCCACTAAATTCAGTGAATGTACTTTGTAAAAATGAAGCACTTAATGGTATAGATTTGAATCCTACTCAGACAGATTAAGTATTTGAGAATTGAAGCTGAGGGACTAATGTAATCCATTTCATTATTCCCCCTCTAATTCCATTATAAGAAAGAGTGGAGATCTCAAGGGGAGAGCTAAATGGGAAGTGCAGTCTACGCATAAAATTCTTCCTCTTATTGTACTACATTTTCTCATAAAGGCAATGAGAAATAGTCTTTGGCATGCAGTTTTACACACACAGCTGCATATATACAGATGAACACACATTCTCCCTTGTTTTTTTAATGAAAAAGCCATCCTACCATCACAGGTTCAAAGGGAAATTTCCTCTGATCATTCAGATAGAAGTGCCTCCTGAGATGGCATAGTTTGTCTCAACCTAAGCTTTTTTTTTTTATCTTCCCTTCTGCTTTCAGATAACACTGTTGTGCTTATGTTGTTATGTTGTCCTCTCTTGCTTTGGAGTCACTAAAAAAAAATTGCGTTACAAGTATACCAGGTTTACAGGATTCAATACCTAGCAATACAACGAACAATACCAGGTTAGAAAAGAACATTTCCCTGGTGAATACAAAATGAAAATTGTCTTACTCCAGGAAGTAGATGTTGTAGCTCTAGTTATTTTTTCCTCCAATTTTCCTAACCAGAGAAGAGTTCCCCTAACCAAAGGGGAAAAGAACGCCTATACTCAGCTGTCAGTACCAAAACAGGTAGAATATGTTGGCTGTAAGGTTTAAAGATATTCTGGTTTGCAGCATAGGAAGAGAGAAAGGTATATTTTTGGTATATTTTGGACTAATAACTTCAAAGTAAAGAACACCTCTAAAACTACAAATTACCTTCGTGTGTGTGTGTGTGTGTTTATTCCTTTCTTCCCATTGCCCTTACAGAGGCATGGCAGGAGCCCTGTGAACTCTACCTAGGACACCCGCTAGGCCCGACGCCTGACACTGGCTCTATAGTCAGCAGCCCTTGGCTGCTTCACTTAGTAAACAAGAATGATACCTCTAAGTGACAGTCATGTCCCAGAGGGGAGCTTAATGAACGTTTAATTGCTAAGTAAACTTCTCAGAAACGTAAGTGCATCTCCTGTTAATTATACTAATGGCAGTAACAACCAGCCAACATGCATGTGAACTGGAAAGAGCAATAAAACACTTTTCTAAGGATCCTTGGTCTTTGAAGGGACCAAGCAGCTCACAGCTGCTGTTTACCAGGCAATGTCACCTCACTTTAGGGCAAATGCAATACCCCATCTCTGGATTTGCTGTAAGGTTTTTTTTTTTTTTTTTTTTTTTTTTTTTTTTTTTTTTTTTTTTTTTTTTTTTTTTTTTTTTTTTTTTTTTTTTTTTTTTTTTTTTTTTCATAGAGAGAAAATTAAATATCTTTCTGTTTAGGTTTTGAAAGGCAAAACAAATCATTATAAATTGTGGCCCTGATCTACTTTGCATACAAAGTGTATGCATAGTGCATACACTATGGCATGTGGGATGAGCTAAGGTATATTCTTGGAAGGAAAAAAAAATGTATTTTAGTGAAAAGCTTCCATACATGTTATGAATTTGTCCAAGTTTCAATGAGGACTTTACTAAATTAAAGGGAAATAAGAGGAGAGAAACTGTCACACAATTTTTAGTGAAATGGAGTTAGAGCCTGGACAATATTCTGAGTTGAGTCAGCTGAATATATTTCTCCCTCAGCAGCCCTCTGACATAATTTTAAATTTCCATAGCCATCTAGAATCCTGCCAGACAGTCACTTGGAATAGTTATCTTTCCTCCAGTCAGAACTAAACTTACAGTTTAACTCAACTGTGGAACTGAACTATACCAAATTCAAGTCTCAACTAAACTCAAACAAAAATGAAATCCAGCCTAAACACTTCACCTCCCTAGTTGGCAGCATGTCTTGACTACAGGCAAAGACAGGAGGCAACCCACACTTGTGATCATACCAAACAAACTACACATCATGATTACTTAACAGTTGGACTTCCCTATCAATCCTAGCATCTGTTACAGTCTCATTGCTGTTCAAAAGTGTTTCTTATTACATAGCAGTTTATAATCCCCATTCTCCAAAATGATTAATCCAGACATGCACATGCTTAAACTCTGCTGGTGAACTAAAATCTGACTTTCCCAACTATTCATTCATAAACACCAAGTACAGAACAAGGGCTACTGAGCGTGTAAATGGTTAGGATAAATCCTGACCTTACAGGAAACCAGAAAATGATAGGTCTGCAATAAATTTAACCAAACTTCTCCTTACACACTAGATAGATTTAAGACTAATACAACTAATGAGTTTAAAGAAGCTGATGAATATAAATTCTCTTCCTAACAAGCAGCCCTGCATTATTAATCAACAAGAGGTATTCCCAATGGGCCAGCAGGATCTCCAATGCTTTATCATTTATTACTCATCTTCTAAGACACCTGTGAACACCGAGCCCCACTGGGCCATGACTGGATGAGATGACACCTGCAGATTTGCAACTGAGTGACATTCACCTGCACAGGAGCTATAGCAGATTCCTCTAGCAAGAGAGTTCAAAGATGCTAAAGAATCTCTAAATAAATAAATAAATAAATAAATAAATAAGCAAACTGGGTGAGAGTCCTGCAGGACCTGCCAACACAGCTCTCATTTTTTCCACTCCCCAGAGAAGAGGAGTAAAGAATGTGGCCCAGGAGAGCATGAGAGGCAGAGCGGAGAACTGTCACAGGGACAACCTATGGATACAACCATGGGCCGCTTGGAGGGGCAAGGCAGGAACATATACAGGGGGATGCACACACGAAGGTTAGAAGAAGGAGATGGGAGATCCCAAAAATGGGACATTCTGGAGCAGGTTGAGTGGCAGGAAGCCCCGTTCAGGGAGGACCTCAGCAGTGCTTGACAGGCTCGTGCCTGCTGAATGAAGTACTCCGGCGCTGGTTAGTTATGTGAATGGAGACTTTATCTGGTGCTTGCAGAGAAGTAATGTCTTGCAGTAGGCTGGGAGGGATGATGCACCCAGGCACTAGCAGATGGACAGGCTTCCCCAGCCCACACCAGCACATTCCCTCTCCCTCACCATGGCAAGGGCGACTCCCTGGCTACGCTCCCCTGAGGCACTGATGTTCCAGGATTTCTTTTACTGAACGCTTCCAGGAGTTCAGGGAGGCCCCTGGTCAGCCTTATCTGATCAGACATGGGAGGGGATGGAACAATAAGGCAATCCTCCAGATGGGTGAGGAAGAACAAAGATACAAATCCTGCTTATTGGGGAAGCGATAGTTCCCTGAAGTGCTGAGCAGGCTGGCTAACCTGCTCTGATAGATCCGTACAGCCTCAAACATCAGGCAACCCTTGCTGCTGCCTCAGAGTCCAGCCCAATGCCCCTTTCAGCCATGGAGAAAAGATGGAGTTGACAGCTGAGCTGGAACATGGGCCGTGCCCAGGCCCACAGGCTCTTGCATCCAGGATTCATTTTAAGGTTCAGCATGGCTTTCAGAGCAGAGTGTTAACTTGGCCTTCACAGAGCAGACAGTTGATAACATATTTGTTTTGTCACTGGGAAGGCTACCAAAGAGTACACTGTCCATCCATATCATAGAAACTAGGTCCCTTCACTGCCAGGTCAACAGCTGTAGTTTGCTTTAGATAGCTGCTTTTCAAAGGTCTTTCCTCTCCAGGAGATAACAGCTCCATTCAACTCACCAATCAGCTGGAAAACAGGGATTTCCACTTTTAGCCCTATATTTTATCCTAACCTTTTCACATGTCAATAGCCACTGCTCAGGCCTTTCCATAGACTTGCGCATATTTAACTCTTCACTCTACTAGCACTCTGGAGGAGAAAATCATCTCCCCACTACATTTTCTGTGCACATATGTCAGTCCTGTAGAGCTTAGGCTGCTCAGAGGAATAAAGGTCTGACAGAGCTTGTAAAACTGAACATTTCTACCTGGGGGGACTGCCCTGGGTCAGGTAAGCAAAGCTAAAGAGGTAGCAAGGACTAAGAGAGGTTTCCTCCCTTATCTGCTTAGCATGTATCAGGCAAATACTGCTGGCTCAACACAATAACTGGAAGAGCTTGTTAAAAAGAACAACAAAAAGTCTTTGCATGTGTATAAGATAAAGAGATAGTGACACTCACCAGCTATTTCATGGAGACTATGCCCTGCAGCAAATTGCCTTCTCTTCACAAAAGAGGTTTATCAGCACTAGAAAGCTAAGAGGGCCCTGCACTAGCTGTGCCTTCCTCCTGCACCTGTGCTTCTACTGAGTTTGGAGGAACTGCAATTGCACAGTACAGGACTTTCAAAGGAACAGAGCATGCATCTTAAACAGTGCATGCAAAGACAGAATTAATCAGATCACAGACAGCAATTACTGAAGTTCCCCTTCCATCATCATAACTAAACCATGACAGAGAGGGCGATTCCTCGCTAACCATGAAGGCTGATGTGGATGAAGTTAGAGAACACTTATTCCCAGAGCTCATTAGCAGCATAAAGGTCATACTCCTATTTTGGTCAAGAGCCAGGAGTGAGTGTCTTGTATTAACAATATATAGCTATTTGATCAGAACACATGCCAACATATAAATGAAAATTAAAAAAAGAAAAGTATGCATATATTCATATATACGTGTGTAGCTACACACGCACATAGGCATTTGTGCGTGCACATGTTCACATACTTATATACTTATTTATGGCTAAGTGAGTGAAGATTTCATTCTGAAACTTGCGGCTGGCCCATCTGATAATGTCCCACTTTCCGATGGCAGGGAGCTGTTCCCAGGTCAGACCAGATGACAGCATCTGGCCTGTGAAATCAGCACTGGAGTTTTCAAAGAGGAGAGGTACCTGGAATTCACTGAGAGGCACCTCCAAAGAATCATCCTCTGAATTCAATAATACAACTAGGCTAAGAAAAGCCATACCCAAGTGGAAACTTTGGAAGAACCAAAAGGTTACAACATGTCAGTGGGCTTTGCTACGAATGGGTACAAACTCAACCTGAGACAGCAAAAGTGGCTTCAACCACTTAGCTAAATACAGGCAGAGAGGGAACTAGATTGGATCTTAGTACAAGTAGACTAGCAAAATCATTTCTGACATTTCTTCACCTAGACAATCTTCACTGTATTGTCTCTTTTGGTCAGCACAACCAGTACTTTTAGTCTGCATTTTTAAACAGTTTACATTTTTAGCTGAACTGGTCTTGGAATTTGGAAAGGTGACTCCAAGATATCTGGGTAATTCTAAAGCATGCAGACAACTTTAAACTGAGATGCAAGGACTCAGCTTCCCAACCCATGAATTGAGCATGTCTAATGGGAAGTGGTCCATAGATCTGCAGCATCTCAATGAGGCATCTCTCAACTTGCAATTGCAGAGGTCAGACAAGGAAAGATGATTCTGTGTAGGCTTGGTTGAAGGAGTTCTCAGGTGTCTACTTCATGCTGTTGATTGTGTTTGGGTGATATCAGTCCATTATAATCAAAAAGCCTCTCTGGCACGCCGCAAGGTAACGGCTTGATATAAGTACGCACATGAGCAGCAGTAATAGGAAATCTGCTCTCAGTGACCAATTTATCATTCTAACCACATATTGAGGGAGATTAAATATTACTTCCCTGCTGATAATGCATTAAGCACAGAAGCTCGCAAGGACAGATCAGGCTGGGCATCGCCTGTTATAAATTCCCCTCAGCTGAGACAATAGAAGACCAAGGATATTCAATTACACGCTTCACTGGGGCACCTTGATTTTTGTTGCTTTAAATAGAACTGAATGAGCCTCCACACATCCTCACCCAGGCTTGCTTCATGAATCCTGCACTTCTTCCCACTGCTATTTCAGAGAAGTTACTTTTGTGACTCTGACTTTCATTGTGCAAAAGACCCTTTCCATGTCAAAGCCAAAAGATTAACTTCTTTGACCTGCTTATGAGATAGGTCATGGGCACAAGAGGAGGGAAAAAAAAAAGAAAAATACAAAGAAATGGGTACTTTCCACACAGCCGACAAAACCAGTGCAATTCAAACTTATCAGGGAACACCCTCCCTCTACCTCATACAGATGATTTACAAATAGAAAAGCTTGCTCCGCCTTTCTTTACACAGAGAAATGTTTGCAGAAGAAAATCTTGGGGAAGAGAAGGGAGTGTGGGGTTTAAATCAGTTCCAATGGGGAAACATGCCAAAAAGCTGCTTTTCCTGAGAAGAATATAAAAGCAATGGAGAAGAATATAAAAGCAATGGAGAAGAATATAAAAGCAATGGAGAAGAATATAAAAGCAATGGAGAAGAATATAAAAGCAATGGACAGAAGGAATAATCTCTGTAAGGTGCCCTGCAGGGAGGTCCTTTAATCTTTCCTCACTCAGATTTGAATGGAAGACAAACATTTCCCCCTGTCTGCATAAAAAACCTAAATTGCATATCCCTTCCCTTAAAAAAAAGGCAGACACAAACATTAAGCTCAATGTAGTGAAAGGTAGAAGCTTTTGACAGAGTCCTGCCTGGAGATTTTACTTCTCAGAGGGTCATCTCATCAACATAAAGCAGTGTGTATATACATATATGTATATACATATACAGGTGCTCTAGCAGAAAAAGCCAGATCAGTCTTCTTCCACGACAGGCATACCTGCCCTATGTCAGCTGCTTATTGGCACAGCACTAGGTTTCCTGACACTTCCCCAAAAAAGCTACACGGGCTCCAAGGGCCCCTGGGCACAATCCAACATCCACCCCACCCTGAAATGTGACATTATCATGTTGAGGATGGCATGTATCTATGCCCCAAGTGGTCTGGGAAGCAGCAAAAAAGCACTGTTGTCATCATCCTAAATTCCTCGATCTGAAGTGCCTCAGGAAGGAATACAGCAGGAAACACACTGTGGGGATGACTGTATCTGCCCCGGGCCATTTCTTAAAGGCCAGAGGAACAAAACACCTTAAGCTCTCCTTTTTAAATACTGTTATTCAGAAGACCTTTCATAGTTAATGGGAAATAACTTATTGAAGACTAAGAAAATGTCTTTTAACTATTTTCCCTGTGAATATCAGAGATTTAACTCCAAGTGATGGCTTATCTTATGTCAATATCTGATTCTTCAAATTTACACTGAGAGATTTCTGTCCCCCACAAAATCAACTGGTAAGTAATTAAACAGGAGACAGTAAGAATTCAGAATGACTTCAAAACTATCTCTGGAAAGAAAGCCAAGTTTTTAAGCGTATTTACTCTGCAACATTTACAAGACTTATAATTGCTCTCTTCAACATTTACAGAAGATCCTCAGGTGCCATTACAAATAAACCACAACCTCACTTTTGTGCAAACCAAATGTTTGGTACATGCCTGTGTCTTTCACGGGTCATCCAGTCAATGCCATTCTTCCTTAAAGACTTTCAAGGGCTTTTAAGTGCTTGGAACATCTTCCTCCTTCAGTGCTTGGCTAAACTGAGGTTGTTTACTAGTTTCAGCCTCACTTCACAAACCAAGTGTGTCCAGCTTCTCAATCACTTGGTATGCTGAGAATTCACTGCTGAACGAAGCCTTTTCTCATCAGAAATTTAGGGACTTTTTAGAAGAAAAATCAGCATATTTAGCTCACCCTTTTGGTCATTCTAGGGTAGGGGTGGTGGGGAAGAAGGAAAGTGTTGCCTGGTCCTTGGGGCAGGATGTGCTCCACAGGCAGTCCTGAAGTCAGGCTGACATCTCAGGCTGCAGTTCTGGGATTATTTTAAGCTGGTTTAAGCTCAAGAAAGACCCCTGGATTTCCCGAGCCTCATGGCTAGCTGTGCTGTCTTGCCTGCAGCCCTTTCCTTGCAACTCCTGCCTAGGAGCCACACCACACTGGGGAATTTATTTAGTCAAATCCATTGCCAGATGGGTCAGTTCAGCTCAGCTTTGATTCTGGATCGACATATGGTTGCAAGGAGAGCTACTTTTTGTAACTAACGTCTGCAAAAGAAGTACCCTCCACTGACCTTGATCTGGACCGATGATACAATGAGATCTCAAGCTTTGGTTTCCTACTGATAAAGGCTGCACACAGATTAATTTCCATCACTTGCACCAGCACTTATTTTTATTTCCCTCCCACTCCATGCTCACCATACAACATTTAAACAAAAGACATGATATCCTCTTTCTTCTCTGCTTAAGGAAGTGCTACATACCTGTGCTGTATTCAAAATAAAACTACAAAAAAAAATTTATAATCTTTTGTATTGCAAGTAAATAAACAATTCCCTTTTCACTACGGACTTTGTGAAATGCAGAGTTATAACTGCAAACAGTCCTGTTAATCATCTTTGAGTAATATAGATTTTGGTGAAACCTTATTTGAGTTTCACTCATAAAAAAAAAAAAAACAGCAAGTTGTTTCAGTCTCACGTCACTAAGGCTGCAGCTCAGCTCCTTGCTGTACTCGAGAGGTGCACGGGGACACGAGATTCAGAATTGCGGCTCGAGAGTCCTCACTGAGCAAACACATTAGCATTAGATGCCATACGAAAACATGCATCAATTCATCTATCAGTACTCGTATTTTCTGAACTTCCTTCCTTGAAGACAGGTTTTGCTTTGTATTTTCCCCTTCATTTCTCATTAGATCAGCAACCAGTTTTGCTTTAGTCTTCCTGCAAGTTCTGTTTTGACAACCAAATTCATCTTTAGCCACTCCCTACATCACTTGAAGTATGCAAACATTCTCCAACTGGTTTTCACCATATAATCACAGTAAGAAACTATTTCCTGCCACTCCAACTTGTTGAGATATTTTTAGCTCACGCCGAGCACATACCTGTGGCAGGTGAGGCACCAATGAGAATGTGGGCGTGGGAAGACCTTTGCTTTTCCAGGGCCGAGGATTTCCACAGCTTGTCATTCCCAGTAGGAGATGACCAACACTCTCTAGGAGTCATTTCTCTCAAGGACACACTATGCATTCTTACAAGGTGCAGCTTTACTGTTGCTCTCCTGTATTACTTTTGCAGCTGCATAGGAAACAGCACAGTTCATCCCAGCAGTGGGGAAGAGAGACCTCCCCAGCTGTAGCAGCCATCTTCAGAGAAGAGCAGGGAGAGGGGCTGAGGACTCTACTCCTCCTCCACACAATCCCCAAAAGAAATGGCCCTGCCCCACCTTCCCCAGCAGGATAGTTGCCCTTCGTATCACTTTGAGGTTGGTTCAGGACTGACTCAAGTGCCTATCACCCAAGTTACGTAGCTGGGAAAGCTTTCCATAAATGCAAAGCTTTAGAAGGGTTTAATCATCACTTGCTGAAAGCAGGCCCAGCCCTGCCTAGCTGGTGACGATTAAGGCAGCTCCATTATCCAGAAGGCAGGAAAAGCAGTCCTTTGGTAAGAAGTGTTCGCATATCCTCCCATTTATCTGCTCATTTCATTCATCTTTCAATTTTCCTTTTCTGGAGCACTCTGCAGACATTTCCTCCTACCCCAGGGGAAGGCCATCAAATGACTCTAAAGGATCAACATGTTCATGTTTTGCAGAGGGGCAGGGGTGAAGACTTAGTAAAGATGCAGATGTTCACAAAAGAGGCACACCATTTTCCTGCATTTAGGATGCTTTCAACAGTTAACACATTTAACGGCTGTACTATACTTGCCTGCCACTTTTCCTCCCTTCTTCCCTCGCTTTAGTTTGCTTTGGATGCAGCACCCTTGAACCTGAGCATTTGGGAAGTCTCAGTAAACTACCATGAAAAGGGGACATAAAAACTCTTAAGTCATGACCACTCCTGTCACAATAGGGAGTATACCATCCCTCATTCAGGGAAATAATTATAAACTGATTATAGAGTAAACGTATATATCGCCCTCAAAAAAACAAACAAACAAAAAAACCCACCACACCACAGATTTGTTAAAACCTATTTTGAAAAATGTACTACCTGAAAGAAGAGCACTGTGTGTAGGTATAATTATATTTTTAACTATTAAAACAACCACTATTTTTACTCTTGACTAATTTTATTCCTGGAAATTTAGAATAATCTTCATTAGATTAGATTCAGCAGATCAAAAAACTCTCAATTGAACATTCCTCCTTTCATAGAACAGGAAGTCTAGTTTGTAATGTTTTGCATTTGCATTAGTTTGGCTTTTTTTTTTTTGTTAAATTGATGGATAATCAATACGTAGCTTCATACTCTTCTCTGGTCAGCAAGAAAAATTACCAAGTTTTTATAATGGTGGGAGAACTAGTATTAAATTCCTAGTCTGATATCAATAAGAGTACATTTATTTCATTCTTGGGGAGTCTACTTATATGACACTAAATTCAGTATAAGTAGAGAAGACAACATAGGAAAAGCCTCCATAGGCTTTTTCCTCTTAATATGAGCCTATATGCTGTTTGACAATGAGAATACCACCCTCTAGTGTTGATGTTCAAATACTACAAGTATCAGAAACAAAATCAAAACGCTTTCAAGCCTTAACTACTCCTTGACCTTGCCAACCACTCCAGACTCTGAACTCCGCTCCAGACAGTAAATAGTTCCGTCTAGCTAGAAGAGATTTACTCTGTTTTGGACTACTCCTTGGCCAACAAAGAATGTATTGATGTCATGTCTGAATCACTGAGAAGAATGATATAAAACAACAATTTTCTGTCATGGTTAAAGTGAGACTGCATCAGTGATAAGACAAGGAAAAGCAGATAGCTTTAAAATTAAGCAAAATATATTTTAAGTTCTCCATAGTACATGTCCCTTAACTAAACCAAAAGCATCACAGACATGCTGTGGTAACTGTTGCTTCTTATCTTTCTCCTCTTTCTTCTGATAGGCCTCTCATATCAGATGCACAGAGCAAGTTGGGTGGTGAGAGAGTACAGCAAGGGGAAAGCTGCACCCACGCTGCGTGCATCCATTCTTCTCTTCAGCATCTCTTCGGGAATGAGCTGGGCCAGGCAACAGCTCCTTCCAAGCCCAGAGAGGATGGATGGTCTGGCATCTCTGAAGAGAAGATTCGGTCCTTGGTATTGTAATAGACCAGACTCAGCCTGTAACTAGCGAAGACACTGCTGAAGCAGTGAAGGGAAAGTTGTTTTCCAGCCA
This sequence comes from Nothoprocta pentlandii, assembly GCA_013398315.1. NCBI lineage: Eukaryota > Metazoa > Chordata > Aves > Tinamiformes > Tinamidae > Nothoprocta > Nothoprocta pentlandii. The sequence goes on along the minus strand of VZSG01000213.1, from coordinate 31,135 downwards.
GATTCGCCCAATTTAATGGTAAATAGTCCTGAAAAGGTCCGCTGGATGTAAATCAATAGATTTTAACCTAATCTCACAGTCATGAACAGGAAGATAAAAGTTCATCCAAACATGAACTAGAAGGCTTTCCTTTTCTTCTTTTTACCACCAGCCACTCTATTCCTGATACCAATAGCTTCTTCTGTGTCATCATCGTCACCATCCCGAGATCGCTTCTTCTCTCCCTGCTCCCGCAGCTCCTGCAATGTAATCAGGTGAATGACCAAGCGTTCTGGCAGACAGAGAAATCAAAAATGCAACTATAAGTAGAGGGAACGAGAGCATCACACACCATTCGCGCAAATCTTTGGGCCTCGGCCACACGTTCTGTCAACATCATGACCTCCTCCTCTTGCGTGGGGAATTCTGGCAGCTTCTTGCCAATCAGGTGTTCAATACGCTGGAACAGCTCTACATCATACCTGGAGGGAGAAAAAAAAGAAATAAGACAAACAGCTTAAATCAGCTCTCCCAAGAAAGCTGCAGCTGTTTTTATTCACAGACACTGCCCTCCATCTTCACCACATATCATTAATTTGTGGTGATGGTCTCTGAAGCAACGTTACTTGCATAAAAGGTGCCATCACTGGTAACAGTTTCACTGACTTGATTATAAAATTGTGTATGTATATTAGGCAATGCATGGGGTAGATTTATTTTAAAAGTTCCTTATTTAATGATGACATATTTAAAGGAAGTCTTTGCCAAATAAATTTGGAAAAGAGTTATTAGCCCTGCTTATATACCAGTTAGCTCTGCTAGTTACATGACTGCTTCTAGAATTTATCCTAGATCTTTTTCTCCCCCTCTCCACTCTTCAAAGATTCTTCCATCTCTGAAAAAGGAACAGTATTTCATTCTCTCCTAGGATGAGATAAAATATAACTTGCTATGAGATACAGCAGGGAAAAAAAATCCACCACACTTTAACACTTACTGCGTAACAAAGGTAATAGACTTGCCAGATCTCCCAGCTCGAGCTGTTCTCCCAACACGATGAATATAATCCTGAAAGCAGTAAGACATGCACATCAAAAGATAGGACCCAGGCACACTGCCATATTATTTTTTTCTTCAGGAAGGAAAAAACTTGGGGAAAATTCAGTTTCAAATATTTAACATTGGCCCTAGGTACAATATTAGGATCTTAAATGATGCTGTCTTTGTAGACTTATTACTGGAAAAGAATTAGGACAATGGCTAAAACTAAAGAGATTTCACCTGATGGTTCAAAACTGGAAGACCGAAGTGATAAATGATTCTGCTAATGGAGTTGTCAGTTCCTTGGGAAGCTAATATTTAAAAGTGGACCAACATTTCCATTTTCAGCCTCAATATCTACCACTCTTTGTCCATCTTCCAGATATTATCTTGCCAGTAGATACAGAATTGACAGGAACAGTGGAAGGCAGAATGAGTGAGCTGTCTTCTGTTTACAATGCCTAGTGCCTTCAACCATTACATGTAACAGCAAACACCAAACTGTGTTGATAATGTGCTTTCTGAACTGAGTAGGGAAACAGTGGCATCCAAGAAAATACCCTGCTTTAAGCAAGAAACTCAGTAACTCACATTTTTTCAGTTTGCTGTACTTTCGTGATAGGAAGGGGATTACTTGAGGATTGCTCAAGTAATCTTTGAGCAAATCCTCACTAAACATTGGGGGAAAACAGTATTTTTAATAAAAGTTTAAAATATGGCAGAACTTGAATAGCAGAAAGATAGCTACCTGTACCCAGCAATACGCACAACTATTTTCAAAATGTAGAAGCCCTTTAATATGATGCAACAGAACACAACAGAACACATATTCCTTGGAAAAATGGAATGACAGTCTGTCACCCTCTCCTGCTCCCAAACATAGGGATCAATTCTAAGATCAGACCAGCACATTCCAAACTGAAATATCAGCTCAGTCATGGAAGCTGCACCTAACTCTTTATCTGCAACAGTATGAACTAGACTTCCAGTTAGCAGAACAAAGAACAAATCTTTGTTCCCTTGGAGAGATTACACTTCCCACTAACAATAAGTCTTCAGTCACCACGCAGACCAGCTCACCTTGGAGTGGGTAGGAATATCAAAGTTTATGACCACATCTACATGTGGGATGTCCAGACCTCTGCTCGCAACGTCAGTTGCCAGCAAAATAGATCGAGCCTTTGCCTTGAACTTGTTTAAGGAGCCCAAGCGTTTATTCTGAAAGAGAATAAAGTAACTTCATTAGAAGAAGGGATTAAAAAAATAAAAGAAAAAGAGAAAAGAATGTTTACTTTCAGTTCACAGAATCTTAAAGGTTGGAAGGGACCTCTAAAGATCATCTAGTCCAACCTTCCGCTCAAGCAGGCACAACTAGAGCATGTGGCACAGGGTGGCATCCAGGCAGGTTTTGAAGACCTCCAGAGAAGGAGACTCTACAACCTCCCTGGGCAGCCTGTGCCAGGGCTCTGTCTCTGTCACCCTCACAGTAAAGAAGTTCTTCCTCACATGGAGATGGAACCTCCTGTGTTTCAGCTTGCATCCATATCCCCTTGTCCTATCACTGGACACCACCGAGAAAAGCTTGGCCCCCTCCTCCCTACATTCTCCCTTCATGTAATTATACATGTTAATCAGATCCCCTCTCAGCCTTCTCTTCTCCAGGCTGAAAAGGCCCAACTCACGCAGTCTCTCCTCATACGAGGAATGACCTAGACCCTTAAGCATCTTTGTCGCTCTCCGCTGTACCCTCTCAAGGAGCTCCACGTCCCTTTTACACTGGGAGCCCAGAATTGCACACAATATTCCAGGTGCAGCCTCACCAGAGCTGAGCAAAGGGGCAGGATCCCCTCCCTTGACCTGCTGGCAACATCCTCTTGATGCAGCCAGGATCCCATTGGCCTTCTTGGCCACGAGGGCACTGCTGCCTCATGGTTAACTTGGTGTCAACCAGGTCTCCCAGGTCCCTCTCCATGGAGCTGCTCTCCAGCAAGTCAACCCCTAATCTGTACTGGTGCCTGGGGTTATTCCTGCCCAGGTGCGGGACCCTGCACTTGTCCTTGTTGAAGCTCATGAGGTTCCTCTCTGCCCAACTCTCCAGTCTGTCCAAGTCCCTCTGGATGGCAGCACAGCCCTCCGGAGTGCTGGCCACTCCACCCAGCTTGGTATTGTCCGCAAATATTGTTCATATACTGTTACAGAAGAAAACGAGGCAGGAGGGGGCAAGAGGAGGGAGTGAGAGAAAACATCAAGAATTCTACTTTTTCTAATGTATCTGAATTATCACAGATATTAGACACAGCATTGATATTAAATATTGAGAGATCATCCAATTCACGAATTGTGGATTCTTTCTCTTCCCAGATAGCTGTGATTCAGGATGGTGAAGCCCCTTTCCCAAGCAATACATCTCATTTAAACCAGACCGTGGCCTGTGCTCATACCTGACTCATCTGCCCGTGGAGAGGGATGGCAGTGAACCCCAGGTTGCGAAGCAGTAGAGCAGTCCTCTGAGTATTGTTACACGTACTGCAGAATATCATGAAGGAGTTTCCAGCCAGTTCATTCAGGATATAAACCAGGTAGCTGTCCTGGATGAGAAAAATAAAAAAATCAGGACAGAGAGGAAAAACCACAAACAAACAGAAAAACAAAGACAAACAAACATTAGTGAGAGAGAGAGAAAAAAAACAGACGCAGAAGAGAGATGCTGATATACATTAAAGCAATGGTAAATTAAGTACAAACTAGAGAAGGGGAAAAAAAAGATATTTGGCAGAGGTAAGAATAGCAAGACACCCAGAAAAGGCAAAACCAAACCAAAACAAACACACAGAAGTTGTATTACCTTGAATCTAGAGGGGATGAAAATATAATACTGCTGTAGCTTTTCAACTGTTTGATATTTGGAAGAAACCGCACATTTAACAGGATTCTTAAGAGCAGCTCGCTGGAGTTTTTGTACCTGAGAATAGCAAAGTAAGTTACTACTAGGAGGCCAGAGATGTTGTCACAAACCTATTTCTAGATGTGTTCCCATCTGTACCAGGCAGCCTACTTGCTAATATAGCCCAATAGAAAAGAACTAAAACCAGGTGCTCCGCTCTCACCTTCTTGGTCATGGTGGCAGAGAACAAGAAGGTCTTTCTGTCTCGTGGAATCACTTTCAGTAACTTATCCACCTGGAGGGGTGTGGGGAGGAGGAGGGGAAAGAAAGAAAAAAAGTAAGAAGGTAAAGGGAAGTGCTGAGCAGAACACAAAAGCAGCGAAGGCACAAGTTTCCTCCAAGTATAATAACCATCCAAATGGAAGGTGTTGCATGTGTGTTGTGTGTAACTTAGGCATTATATAGAAACAGCAGTCAAAAACTACCCCCTTCTAAAGGGGATGCAGGCTGATACTATGCTAACACTTGTACTGCAGAAGTCAAACAGTGTCAACAACAGGCATCATGACAGCGCGTGCTTTCCTGCAGATAACACAGATACTGTGTAACATGGTGTCAGGCACTCTGGAGAAGCTAGAAGACTTCAGAGAGAAACTGTCCTCCACAGGTCAGTTAGTGATCTGTAACTCTCCTGGACTCTATTCTCACTATAAACCTTAGTGCGATTATTAGAATGCAGACCCAGTTTGCTATTAAGTTCCAGAGGATGGCTCTGCACAGCATTTACTTCAAGGGACCCATATGCTGTTTTAAACAGTTTCCTTTAGCAAGTTCCTACCTCTGTCTCAAAATCCATATTAAGGATTCGGTCAGCCTCATCCATCACCAGATATTTCAGAGCTCGTAAATTGAAGCCCTTTGTGTTCTCCAGATGATCAATTAGGCGGCCAGGAGTTGCTACCAACAGCAAATTAAGGATGAAAGCAAGAGAAATTCAAGCAGACAAGTCTCTTATCCTTATACTCAAGACAAGTTGACTGTAAGATGTGTACTAAGAAGAAAGAGACCAATGAGATTTTTAAATATTTGCTAATAAATAGAACATTTGGTATAATAAATAGAAAACTACATCCCAGGCAGAGTAGCAAAAGTGTTTCGGAACTGCTGTGTATTATAGAAACATTAGATAGCACTCAGATCTCAATACAGGATACTCTCAATACAGATATTTTCACTCCTCCTCCAATTACACAAAAGCTTCTGGCACTCTTCTCCTTGGGTAATTACAATTTGACCATATAGATTCCTCATATCCATGCACACTGACTTACCAATTATAATATGTGGTTTCTTGGCTAAGGCCAGAGATTGAGACATCGTGTCAATTCCACCCACAATAACGGCTGCAGGACAAAGGATACAATGAATCTCTCAGTAGCTGACCCCCCCATACCATATTGTGTTTTTTGCTACCCATAATTATAATGCAAAGCTACCTCTCCTAATGAGAATTTCCTTTATGCTTTGTCTTAGCATCCTTGATCTTTTCAGGTATCTTAGGCCATACGCTAGACCGCTTTGCTAACTGCAACTATTTTATTTTCATCATTAGAGAGCTGCAGGCAGAACTTGTTCCTCACAGCCTAACTCAGCCGTAGAATTTAAGAATTCTAAAAATGCTCGATTAGCTTTTGTGCTTGTAAAGAATATTTGAAGCATCAGTGTGACATTTGAAGGAATTTTTGAACTATATCATACTATACAGTTGAACTTTTATGCAATTTAACTGAACAAATGCTTACTATTATGAATTTATCATGAGCTTGAGAAAAATATTTCCTACTTCCATCTATAACCGCTTGGACACAATGCAGAAGAGCTGCAGACCCCTCCATAAGAAAAGACCACGCATCACAAATACTGCTTCTTTCTCAAACTTGATACCTTGTCTACGCTCTAGCATGAAAAGCTTTTCTCATTCTGCAGTCAGCCTTTCCATACACACATTCTTCACCTTTTCCTTCGCACTGTAAGGCTGCTGATTCTTACCCTTTGGGCAAAACTGCTCCAATATAACAAGGTTACTCACCACTGTGGACACCAATGGAGGATCCGAGAGCTTCAAACTGCTCTGAAATTTGGAAGGCCAACTCCCTTGTTGGTGTGAGGACAAGAGCAAACAAACGCTGCGGTGTTTCCAGCAGTGCTTGAAGAATTGGCAAAGCAAAAGCTCCTGTTTTTCCAGAACCTGTTTCTGCCAGGCCAATGATATCTCTGCCTACAAGGAAAAATAAGGAGGAAAAAAATCATTTGCAAATTAGTAGTACAGGAAGAGGCCTACACAGAATTGTGTAAGAAAACATGGGACTTCTCTAAGGCTAGCAGAGAGACCAATCTCAGCGATTACTCAATGAAAAAGAAATACGGAATATTTAAGGAGAAGAAAAGACTAAAACAGAGAATTTTTAAACATTTTAAAGCATTTTTAAAAGGTGACTTCACACATGTAAAAGTAATAACTATAGTTCCATTTCCTTTTGTTCTCAAATACACAGATTTTATGTCCTGGAAAAGCTTTACTAAAATACTGTTTAAATCCTTTGGTCAACAAACAACCTATTGATCATACTTGGTAAGTAACCCTAAACCCATTATTGACGGTTTACCAGCTTATCAGGAAAAGTACCCTAGTGCTCAAGAGTTAGGTCACACCACGTACAAAATAAACACATTGTCAAATTCATATTCCACAAGCTACTGTCTTTTCTGTGCCAGAGATGAAGACAATGTCCTAAAGCAGTTTGCAGTCAGGAAAGGATTAGGGAGCAAATCCTTGGCCAAGATCAATACCCATTCCCTAAAGCTAAGGAGAATGCGTTGCCTTCAGAGCACACGTTCTCTGGTATGCCATTATTACTAAAGAAAACCTAGTATATGGATTAAGAAAGGAGCCTAATAACAGCGAGGCATCAGGACAAAGCAGACACTGAAAGCTTACTCCCCTTTTAGAGTAGCAGCATTACATTTCTGCTCGATACAATTAAAACACACAGTTTCGTATTCCAGAGGCAGAGGTGCTTGCTCACTTTTTTCCCCTCCTTGTAACGGCTTCCTAGAAGTACTCTGAAATTACAATTTAGTTATTGCTCTTTCCAGAAGTCTTGTTTTGAAGAACTGTCTGCTTACAGCAAAGCAGACAGTACAAGCCCAAGCCACGTAACTACTTAAAGCATCTCCACTTTCAGGTGCACACTGCAGAGCTCTACCAGACAGAAATGCTATCCTAGCTTTCCTTACGTATTTCATAAAGAAAGCGGACAACTCTGGCTAGCAACTCAAATAATTAATAACCATTCAAGTTAATACAGAACACTTGAACTCAAAAGCAGAAGTGGACACATAATAATTCACACATCCATTCCAAAATTTGAAATTGCAGGCCAGGTAATATTACAGATATCATTTAGCAAAGGCACAAGGATACACAGACAAGGATACAACTTCTACATAGATCTCTACAACAATAAAGAAATAAGAATGCTCTCATCTATGCCACTAACTTCCCACTCAGCAAAATTTATTCCCATACAGCTCTTGGAGCACCCTCACATTTAGGAGCAAAGGCATACCACTCACCTTGGAGAGCCACTGGAATAGCCTCAACTTGGATTTTTGTTGGTACATTCCATCCTAATTGGTCACAAGCTTCACACAGGACATCTGTCACTCCCTGAACATTAGTGAAAAAAAGGAAAGGAAGACAGACATCATCAGCAAATAAATCTGAATCAAATCACTTTATTTAACACATTGCAAAACTCAAGCTGGCCTCTAAGAAAGACATACCCTAACATACCCTCAATGCAAGTACGTGAAAGCACAGGTTGCTTACACAGATGACTCCTTGTAACATCACAAAACTGCACCAAACTGTTAGAGGTGACTGGCATCAGTAAACTACTAATCAAGCATTTTATTCAGTAGATACACGCAGCCTTCCACAATGCAGCCAGCCACCCTCTTCCCCCGAGGGTCACACGGCCAACATAGAAAGGAAATAAAACTAATAGTAATAATAATAAAGCACTCCAGGGCAAGATAGAGCGATTTAAAGCAAAGGCAGCGGGCTGCGGAGCGCACAGCGGCGCCGCAGCCCCCGCTGGGTCTCCGGGCCTCCCCCTCGCTCCGAGACACGCGCGGGGCCAACCCAGGGCAGGCGCTGCGGGCCCAGGCCCGGCGCGCGGCTGGGAAGGGGGCTGCCCGAGACGGCGGAGGGCAGATGACGAGAGGAGCGGCCCCCGCTTGGCCTCACCAGGTCCTTGAAGCTGCGCGGCTGCTCCTGCTGTTCCTCCGCCGCGGGCTCGGCCTCCGCCACCGGCTCCTGCGCTTCCCCCGCCGCCATTTTGCGCCGTCGCCACCACGCCGGCGTGGCCGCGGAGCACGCCGGGAGCTGCCGCTCTCCCCCCCGGGGAGTCATGGGGTTTGTAGTCCACAAGAAGAAGCCAATCGGAAAGAGGAGGCGGGGCTTCGTCTCCGGGGCGACCGGGGCGCGTGGGGGCGGGGCGGCGGTGGCCGTTAACGGCCGCGGACGCCGTTTCGAGGCTCTTGCTTCATGCGCCGAGACAGCAGGCAAAGCAGATGTGGAATAGAGGTGCTTGTGTTTCCTCGTGGTCGGGAGCCATCTTCTCTGCAACGAGTTCTTCAGAGCTCAGGCCTCTGGGAAGCGAGTTTAATGCTTGAGGTAACACATGCTGTAACTTCCCTCCTCCTGATGTAAACAGTCAGATGTGACAGGGAGGGCTGAATTTCCAGGTCCAGAAACGTCCTGATCCAGCAGACTATTATTAAGCAGCCTGCTTGAGCAGACCTTTTTTTTTTTTTTTTTTTTTTTTTTTTTTTTTTTGGGTGTTTTTTTTAAGGTTAATGCTTTTCTAAGTCCAAAAGAGGGCACACATTTTCACTGAACTGAAGTCTCTAGGGAAGAAGGAATTAGAGCTGTAATAACCTGTGCTGGGAATAGAGCACATGGAATTCAGTGGGTAAAAACCTGCTTGCTTGGCATTACCAATGAGTGGCTATGCCTCTGGCCTGCAACTCAGCTTTCACATCACTTAGGCTGTCTGTATGATGTGTCATTTTCCATACCCTGAAATTCTACAGCTGTGAAGGGACAACTCAAAATAAGCCAGCCAGACACAACAATACATGTAAACAACACATTTTCTGCAGAAATACTGCTATAGAAGTCTTTGAAATGCTGATGTGGAGAAAGAAAGAAAAATCCAGAAATATCATTGTGCCATCTCTCTTTCCATTCACAGTGATTTCCAGTGTGCAACTTTCAGGTGCCAGAAACACATCCCCCAATTCTCTAATCTCTAGGAATATGCATAAAATGATGTAATTAGAAGAGGGCTAAGGAGACAAGCACTTCCCCAGCTGCCTTGGTTGCTTTAGTTGTCATGCAGGACGTGAGCTTGTAGGTACACAATAATGGTGAAAAAGGTGACAGACTTTGTGCTCTGAGCAATAGTAAAATATGATTTAATATTTGTATTTTCTGAGCTGACTGGTGTCTGTCTAGTTTGGGTGTAGCGTCTATAATCTGCAGCCCTAATGCTGACTGCAGTGGGGCAGCCTTGGAGCTAGGTTGAACATCCTTTGCGTTAGGAAAAAGGATGCAAATGTATCAAAGAACTTGTGCCTGGGAGCACCAGTGGTGCTGACTTCAAAGTGGAACTCGTGACTGCATTTCTGAGCACACCTCCCTCTCTTGCCTCTTGGGAGGCCAAGCTGGGTGTGATCACAGTGGAAATGCTGACGTACCCGAGCATCTGCCACTGGGTTCCACGGGTGCCATTTCCGCCACTCCCAGAACAATGAGGAAAGTGAGAGGAAATCCGAACAAAATCTCTGCATGACAGGGGAAAGGAAAGGAAGTCTGAAACAATTCACAGGGCAGCAGTGGAAATGAAATGCTGTGTGTCCCACTGTGCTCAGGAGCAATGATGATTTAAAAAAAAAAAAAAAAAAAAAAAAAAAAAAAAAAAAAAAAAAAAAAAAAAAAAAAAAAAAAAAAAAAAAAAAAAAAAAAAAAAAAAGACACACTGTGGATACTATCTATAACCACTTCTTTCAAAACAAAAGTTTGAGCTGTGGGCTTGTTATGCAACCACAATGTTAAAGGCTATGCCTGACCAGTACTTAGATGTGAAGCCTTGCAAGGGTATCTTAAGGAATGAAGTCAGGGATGTGCACGGGGCTTATGCTTCTTTGTTGGACTCATTGCCCATGTAATATCGTAGATGCTCATTTAGTGGTTACATATATGGCCCATACACTAATGGTTTTAGGAGGATATTTTGTAGGAAAGTTATAGCTGTTCTAGTGAATTACAGTTTGGGTAATTCCCTTTTGTCAGGGAACATCTGAGTGGAAGTTCCCTCCTGTGCTAAACTGCTGGGGAGAGTACCTATGTATGATAAAATACATACTGCTTCCCATTTTGTGCTTGTCAGAACAGGGCACTGCAAATTATATTGGGCTTCAAAACTTTCCCTCCAGGGCTCTTAGGCATGGCTTTTGACCACATACATTCCTAGTACTCCTGTGTGTTACAAGTGCAGTCTTCCTTAGAGGGAATGGAGGTGGGAGCATCCACAGCAGGTGAATTTTAGTGCAAGTAATGCTAATGATTTTATAAGGGATGTGTAATGAAAGAAGATGGACAATGGGTAGAGTGGGGTGCAGCTAATGGCAAAAGATCCTATCCACCTTTTGGGATGTCTAAAGAAAAATTATTGTAGCTACCTTTTATTATACTTTTGAAATATATTAAAGGATTTTTTATTAAAACAATGATCTTATTCCTGCTTCACCATTGAATCATTCCTCCCTGTAATGTTTAAAAAAAGGAATAAAAATTGAAAGGCTAACCTTCATAATTCCTTGTGCAGCCTAAGGAGAGGTGTCTAGAGCAGGGTGAGGAGGTGTCTAGAGCAGGGTGAGGAGGCTACCTCCTTCTTGGCTGCTAATTTCCAGATCAGTGTAAGGAATGTGTGAGGACATGAAGACTAAAAGAATCACTTGGCTTAGAAAGTGTCCAAGACCTTGATTAGGTCTTAAACATATTCACATATGTCCTCTACATAGTATAAAATACCTTCCAGCCGAGGCCCCAGCTTGGTCCTCTGGTGCCTTTCTAGCAAACACAGCTAGAGCATGGTGTGACTGATACCTTACCAGAAGAGAGTGGTTCCTTGGGGCTGATCACACTCCCATGGTGCTGCTGCACAGCCACTCAAATCCTGACCTCAAGGAACGGTTAACCCAGAGAAAGACAGGACAGAAGCAGTTTTTGCTTGTATGGCTGAGAATAGAAGCCGAGGTATGTCTGATTTGTCCTCAGCTTTGGAGGTAATGTCTGTGACTGTAATGCAGGACTGCGCTGAGCAGAGCAAATAAGCCCTTGTGAAGCACTGAGTCAAATTCAGATCCTTCAGCCATCCATATTAGCCCATTCTGAACTATCTTGTTCCTAGGTCCATGTTTGCTCCTGAGGTGTTTGTTCCTTGTGTTTAGACAAGCACCGTATTGTCCAAAAACTGGGAAAGGCATAGGAGAAGTAGGTTATGTAATTTTCTCTATGCTGATAAAAGCAGAGCTATCTCTGCAGTTAAATATTTAGATAAGGTGAATCCTGTTGATGGCAATGCCAAAAGGAATGGAGAAGCTGTGTTTTAGCAGAATTAGCTGGTGGTATGCTGGAGCACTAGCAAAGTTTTTGCATTGTGTCTACATTTGTGCAATTTGCACCCAAAAAAAAGCACTTGCGTGCTTATGCATAAATATATCACAGTGTTTTGCATGTTGTCAGAAACCCACATCTCCAGTGTACACAGGCTGATATATGGCCAGAATATGCTTTCACAAAAACATAAAGGCATATACTTGCACACAAATGCCAGCTCTGTGACGTGGAGCTGATGACCTCACTTCTCATTCTGAGGCCCTTTTAAGCACTTGTAGTGCTTGTATACTGCTTGCACTTATTCCTCAGTTACAGCACCTGGGATGTGAAAATGAGCAGGGTCAGGCAGGGGTAGGAATGTAATCCTTTACATGCAGATGTATAGGGAGACACCGAGGCGAAATTGCTTCATATTCATTTTAATTGAATCAGCAGTATACTTGTTCATTTACAGCAAACAAACATGGATGTTACAGATGTCTGAGTCATGCTCTGAAGGACCAAAGTATTTCTTTTTACTTACATGTAAAAACAAATGTTGAAATCATGGGAGGAGTTGGAAAAAAAAACATTGAGTATTCAAGCTTTGCAAGAAGGAACATTGCCCTTCCCCAAGAGTTTACTCAGTGAATGATTTTCTGATTGTTTTGATTCAGAATGTGCAGAGAAATTTCCCTTATCCATTAGGATCTCTTTGTGGAGAAGGGATTCTCTCTGCATTAACTCCCTTGGTTGTCTCAAGCTAGCTTCCAGGGTCTCTTCCCTGAACCTCTTTCAGGTGCAGACATGATACCTATCATCACAGTGCTTGAGCACTCTAATATTTGTTCTAGAATTCATCACAAGGTAGGAGAGTGCTACCATCCCCATCTTTACAGGAAACAGAGGCATTGAGGATTGCCTGACTTTCCCAAAGTCACAGAGGATATCTTTGGCAGTTAGTCACTTGAAAGTGAGTCCCAGTCCTCCCTTCTGCTTCTTAAGTGCTCTGAACATTGAATCAGCCTACCCCTCTGCACCTCTCTTGATTATTAGTACCAGTACATATTGCTGATGTGAAGCCTTCACCAGGGAGCAGTCCTAGGAGTGTGTGTAGCTCTCTGTGAGTGCTGCCTCCTCCTCCTCCTCTCCCTGTTAAACAAACCCCCCATGAGTTTCACAGGCTGCTCAGCTGTACAGAGAGCCCCCTCACCCACCCCTCACTGCTCCATCAAACTTAGGCTCCAGCTTGGACTGTCAGCACCAATCTGTGCTGCCCTCCCCACTGCACGAGGTGCTGTTGCTTTCTTCCTCCTGTACCCTGAAGCACGCTCTGGTCCTAGGGTCCCTGACCTTTCATTCTCCCTATTTCAATTCCTAAGAGCAGTCACTGGTGACCATAGGTCCCATATTTTATATCTTCCAACATTCTGGTCACGCTTTTCCCTTTCCAATGGACCTTGCTGTCCCTTACGGATATAGAATGGGTAACTTGCTCTCACATGCCACAGACTTGCTTTGCCTCTAATTATAGCTGCTTCCCTTCAGAGTGGAGGCCTTCTTTCAAAAAGAAAGAAAAACATTTAAAAACAATTTCAAAGTCCTAAAATAATCTTATTTAAATAAATAAAATACAAACATTATGTTCTCGGCCTGGAAAGGTTTCTTTAGAAGGCAATGTATTTTCTGGCTCCCCTATTTCACTCTTGAATGATGAGCCATCTGCCAATACAGTCTGTAATTTCTGGGTCTGCTTCCTTCAATAGCCTTTCCAGATGTACCTTCATAATAGAACTGTATTTTACAGGAAATTGTGAGATACTGGCTTGTTGAGGGTGTCTCAGCCCCTTCACTGTTCAGAATCTCATAGTTTATCTATAATCCAGGGTTAGCATCAGGGCTGCAGGGTTTCCAGCAGTCTACTGACTCACTTCTTTCCACTACCATGGGGAAGCAGAGCCAGGAAGGTGGCCCGGGAAATGTGGATCTGGGGGACACTTGCTTGCCCCTGCCTCCCTGTCCTGCAGGCTCTGGGATCTGCTGCCATGCACCCACGGCCAGATGTCCCTGGTAAGTTCGAGGCTCAGCTGGGTGGGTCCTGATAAGGGGGGAAGCTTTGGCTTCCTGGCAGGGAGAAGGTTGAGTTCAGATATAAATAAGCACAAGAGCTCTGAGCACCTGTGTGGATGAGCACTGCCAATGCTATCGTAATAGCAGATAGCAGCACTAACAGTAACATTGGCAATTAATAATGTAGTGTCTCCAAGCTCTGTTCTAATCATGGTGGCAGACACTATTTCAGCTGGATGGTCCTGGGGTCTTAGCAGTGTCCTTAGGGCCAAAGCTGAGGTTTCTTGTGTGTGAGGAAAGCTCTGTCCTGGACTCGAGTAGTTCACAGAGTTCATCCATTGCTCTGGTGCAGGTCTCGAGGTTAGTAGCCAGCTTCTGGATTTTGGCCTTCAGCACAGCTTGGCTCACTTTTGTGACCTCCTTTGTGTATTCTGGCACAAGGAAGCTGTGGGAGCCATAAAATACCATGAAGCAGATGGAGTTGTACAGTGAGATGGAGGCCCTCTTCTCAGACTGGAGCAGAGTGGGGTCCCCCGGGCCCTGCCCCCGGCGAAGGAATTCCAAGCAGCCAAGGATTTCCCTCATCTGTTTCCGACAAGTCATTGCAATTTCCTGGACCTTTTTCACCTCCCTGGAGTTGCAGAGCACTAAGGAGAGATCGGAGGAGATGCTGACAGCTCCCCCTGCCGTGGCTAGCCCCAGACCCACAGCTGATGCTAGGAGAGAGGCTCCCAGGGTGGCTGGGCTCAAGGACAGTCCCACAATGGCCGTGACTGCTCCTGCAGCGGTCAGGGAGCTCCCGCTGATGTTGGCAATTAGAGACCTTTTGCGAAGTTTGCTGATTTTCTCAGCCACCTCATGAAGATGTGCAATTTGGCCATGCAGCCTCTGTCTCTGATCCAGCAGCACTGTGTGGAAGTGGCGTGTGGGGTCTAGTGCTTGAGGAAAATCAGCACCGTTTCTCTCCATGGCTTCTGTCCAGAAAGAAAAAAATGGTTTTGAATTTATATATAAAGAAGTGAGACGTGCTCATCCTGGACCTCCACTCCAGAAGTGGCATCCAGCCAAGTTTTTGGTTCATCCAGCTACATGAAAGGCTTTCTGGCTGCACGCACACACACCCTCATGTACACGTACACATGTGGACATTTACTTACTACTGTAACTACTGTAACTTTCAGACTGAGAAACTTCTGAATGTTTTTCTTGATCCCTGTGGAGACCAAAGTGTCTTAAGGTCTGGCATCAGGAGTACAGTTGTTCTTATCTCTATGAAGACAGAAAATGCCTCTTCTAACCCTAAGGACAGAAACTTCCTTAAAATGAAATGGCCTAGTGTGCAGCCTAGTAATGCTTCCAGAAGCAGCTAGTGTTGCCCCTACAGTGGAATTCAGGGACCTTGCAATATTCAAAGGCATCTTTGACAGAAAGACCGCATTCTCAGGAGGTGAAAGCCTGCAATCCCAGGTTGGTATCTGAGAGTCCTTCCCCCTTAAAGGGGATCAGGAGGAATCAGGATCTGTCTTTCCATCTAGGAGCTGGGAAGCTGCTTGATGTCGCAGAGGGTTATTGTGGACATCCTTCCTCGCTTTTTGGCTCATTAATGTTCAGGGTCCTGCAGCCTTCCTTCTCCTATTGCAACCTGGTGTGAAGGTTTGGACAAAGTTGGGAATCACTGTTCTGTGGTGCTCAGTCCAACCTATGGTTGTGGATCTCCTGACACTAACAAGGAGGTCTGTGGACCTTGCTTAAGAGTTCCACAAAGGGCACATCAGAAAAGCAAGCTAACTATCTGTGTGCACTCCTTGGGAAGGAAAGTATGGGGGCTGTGAATAGAAAAAGTTTGAAAAGTACTGGCTGTAGCAATCTCCCTGACAAGGTAGAAGAGCATCTTCTCCTTCTAGATGGTGAATCTTCAAGGTTTCAATGCTAGGTGATCTCTGTTTAGTTCTCTTTGCTTGCTTTTGTCACAAGGATAGAAGGAAATGGCTTAAGAAGGATTTGTAGGTTGCTGTTAAGCTGCAAAGTGTTTTATAGATGACACAAGCATCATTAACTCTGTTTTACATAGAGGACAATTGAGGCTTGGGGAGGCTATCAGGGTGATGTAGCATCACCAGTTGCCTGGTGTGCCTGCTTGTGTTCTCCGCAGTAGTGCTGTGAGTGCAATGCTGCACTGCCTTTGCACCTAGCAAGGTCTAGCTGTGGAATTAAGAAGTTCTTTGCAGTCCTAAATGCCCTCATAGCCAAGAGAGGTCCTATAGCAGCAGGACCCTGTCCCAAAGCCAGCAAGACAAAACTATTCACTACTTCAAACAGTTTCTGTCTTCCAAATCTTCTTTACTCTGTGAGCTGGTGCCACCTGGTCCCTCACACTGACACACTGGATGTTTAGGATCCTTGTGGCTTTTATTCTACAGAATCACTGCCTTCTGGAAGGAAGAAACCTCCTACCATAAAGAGTCTTTCCATCTTGAGGTTTGTAAGCAAGAATAGGCAATTCTTGCTGCATTTTTCCCTTCTATGCATCATAATCACTCACACAGAACCCATTAGGATCCCCTTTTGCCCCTCGGAACAACTATCCCAGTCTCTCCAAGGCCCACAGCATTGCCTGGCTATTTGAACCACTGGATACACTGCCCTTTTCTTAGTTGGAGGCAGCACCATCTTATTTTTCATACTACAGTCAGCTATGAAACTGAGCGTACCAAGACTAACACTAATCTAAATAATAACAGACATTGAAATGAACAATGAGCATATCATCAGTGGCTTAACTGTGGATCAATATCATGATCATTAAATGTATTAATTCCTGTAGCCTGTGAACAGTGTGTTTGCTGATATTCCTGCTGCGAACATAGTTATAATAATAACAGTGGCCATCTTATGGCACAGTTAATAGAACAATCATTCAATATTTAATATGAGCCTTACATCAATGCAAACCTTCTTTTACACTGATATATTCCAACATAAAGGAAAGCAAACACAAGCTCTGCTTTTAGACAAAAATCTTCCCAATAACAAGATGTAAATTCATCCCAAATCTGTTTCTGCAAATGATTTCCTAACACAGTCCTCGGATGGACTCCAAAAGAATGATGATTTCAGCTTACCTTTAGTTTCCAGCTGGCCTCCCCAAAGACAAATTTTGGTCTGTTTCTGGAGGAGACCAATTTATAGCTCCCGTGGACCAATTGCTGTGTTGGGAATGCTTTGCCTCATACTGGGAGTTTGCAATTTCCTGCTCTCCCTTGTGCAGAAGGATGTGACACACTGGAAAGTGACCTGAGGGACAGCGAGCACACATCATGCTCAGGAAGTGAACCCTGCGAATGAACATTGTGTGTTCGCTTTTCCTGAAGTGTAG
>VZSG01000213.1:0-14017 GCA_013398315.1 Nothoprocta pentlandii | reverse complement strand
AAAAAAAAAAAAAAAAAAAAAAAAAAGATGTGTCTATTCCTGGCTCTGAGCTAGTGCAGTCATGCTCCTTCAGGGATTAGCTGCCCTTCCTTTCCCTGAAATAGCAGCTGACTTTACTCTGTGCTGGAGCCCCCAGTTGCTTGATGACTGAAGTTTCCCCCTACTCCGTATCTAGAGCTCGCCAAGCATCAGCCAATCAGCCCCTCCATTCAAGGCCAGTATACTTTTAAAATCTTTAGGGAAGCTGTGCATGTGAGTAGCTGGAGCACAGCTGTGGAATGAGAGAGTGGCGCTCCGTTCCATAAAAGGGAAGCAACTCCAAGGCAAATGGCAAGGTGATTGTTTCAAATTCCCATTCTTGCCCCTTCTACATGAACAATATTGTGCCATAGCTGTAAAGGAGGAGATCCCTGTGTTTATAATGTTCCCTGTTTATGATCCAGGGCACACCAGGACTGTATTCGCAACACCTTTCACAAGGTGCCTGGGATCCTCATCTTCACTGCCTGCTATTACCTGGCAGCTGTGCCAATATCCAGATGTGACCAGAGGGAGGAGATAATAAGGAAGGTCAGGAAACAGCATCGGTGACACTGCTTATGCTGCCTTTCACACTCACCCAGGCCTAGCTTCAGTGAAAGACAAAAGATTATTTGGATGAGTTCAGAAAGGGGATTTACTTGCAGCACTAAGTAGAGCAACCCTCTTTAGACCAACCGCAGTGGTATGTGTCCCTATTGACACAGAGTCTACGGTGTCAGGGATTCTGCATCCTGCCCTGCCTCCCTGGGGCCAACGCCTGGGCTCACTGACACAGGAACAAGGCAGCAATCATGGAATAGGAGAGGATACAGTGAGGGATTAAGACTCTTGCCTCGGAAATCTGATGTGAGTGGGGTGTCTTATCTCAGTGGAGATATAGGGTGGAAGTCAGTTGTTTAAGCACAGATGTCTAGTGATATTATAGGTTCTGTAGAAAGCCACAGCTGCCCTTCTGCCTTTCCAGAGGGGCGACTTATCTGATAGAGCCATGTGGATGTTTTGGATGCCCTACAACATTGTAAAGAACACTGAATACCTATGGGCAGGTATCTGAACTGAATTTCAAATTGCCACTGACTGTAGTGGGAGGTGGAATATCCAGCTTGTGTGTAGACACTGCCTTTCAGATATCTCAATTGACAAGCTGTTCCTCACACCCACTTCAGTGTGTGACGACTTCTAACTATAAAAGGTGGCTTACTTTCTTCCAACAAGGGTCTAAATAGCAACTGAGGAAGCAAGGGAGCTAGCTTAAATGCTTCAAAAAGATCATGAGCTAAAAACATTTATTGGGAGAATGGTTGACAAGGGGTAACATCTCACCTGGTTGCACATGTACATGGTGAGATGTCATTCTGAAAACATGTTGCTCTGAGGAACACAGGAAGGTTAAAATTGTACAGCATGGTAGTTACTGTTGACTGTCTTTTCTCTCTTCCCTGCCCTGATGGTTTCCCTTTTCTGTATGTGGATGGCTTAACCTCTGGTAAGGAAACTACTGAACTGCCCAAATTGCAGCAATGTGGCCTGCTTAGGGGCTTGGTGCAGCTGCCTGAACTTAGGAGCACAGTGAGGCCTGCAGTGCCATGCGCTATTTGGAACATTTTTATGGGCTGATTGGTAAGTCACAGGTCCCATGGGAAAGCCAAGCCCTTCTAGAACACGGCACTTGAGAATATCTGAAATAGCACCAACCACTTATGCAGTGAGAACTGCACAGAGGCCCAAGAATCTTATTTCTCATAACAGAGCAAGAAGCATGGAAAGAGCCTTGAAACACGGAAGGATAAAAAGGGTAGAAAATGTCACAGCTATATTGACATGGAATTACACGTGGGAAATCACGTCTTCCTGACTGTAACTTGATGTTATCCAGGGCCTAACTTCTTCCTGCCATGAACTTTTCTAAAAGCCTCAATGCTGTGCACATGAAAGCTTTTCTTAAATGTGGACGAACATTTGGAGCAGGGGTGCTTGAAAACACCAGACCTTCTCTCTCACTTAGCGGATTCTTTCTGTTTGGGGCTATGGGTCTGAGAACCTCTGATGATTCTTTGGTGTCCTCCAGTTTGGCTAATGACACAAGTTACTCAACTACTTTGACTAGTGTAGATCACTTCCTCTTGCCACATGGAATACCTGCAGGCTCATGGGGTAAAAGCTTATTCCCTACCCCATTGCTTCAGAAGGAGTTTCATTCCTTTGTTAGATATACCAGATATCAATAGCAGATGAACATGTTTGGGTTCAAGAGCTGCCTCGCTAGTGTGGATTAAGTATTCCAGCTTTCTTTAGGTCACTAACAAATTCAGCTATTCACCTCCAACTCAGGGGCAGATGCTCAATCTTGAAAAAAGAAAAAAAAAAAAAAGACAAAGACATTATTTAAAACAAACCCACCAAGGTTGACAATACTCTGTTTTCATGAGAACTTTTAATAAAGCTCCAATCTCCCAAAGCCTTTAAGCACATTCAAGAACTGAACCTTAAAGGGGCTTAATTTTTCTGAAGGGCTAAACATCCATAATAGTTAGCAATAGCTTTGTGGTTGAGATTCCAGGACTGGAAGGAAATTGTGTTTTAGTCCTTCCCTTTATTTTAACAAATGTATGCTTGAATCAGAGTCCATCTGACTTGGCAAAAGTTTCTAAGTTTATACACAAGAATATACTAGAAATGTCCCTATGAGGGGAAGTGATTTATAGACACAGGAACACTTTTGCTTTCTGTCAAAAACAATCAAACAAATCCTTTTTCTGCACCCGCATTTGGACTTGTTCTGATATAGACATTCCTGCTGGAATAGAGAGTTTTGTTCAAAACGAAACAAAACCGTCTAGAATGAGCCTGAGAAGTTAACACAGTTTTGATTTTCCTCTTCCTGTTCCCAGTGCTATGCCTTCTTTCAGTGTACTCAGCTGCAAAATGTCAGAAACTCCTGCTGCAATGCTCAGTGTGTGGGAGAGGACATGATTAGAGTGCAGAAGAGAGAAACATTTTTGGTATTTTTTTTTCCTGGCATTGATTCAGAGAGTTTTCTGCACTTCACATGGAATGAGTTGTTTTTCTCCCCTGGGATGGTGCCCTTATTCCCACTCTTAAGCATCTCTTCAGTGAGAGCTTCTGTCTTCTCTCCGAGTAGAACTTACGGGTAATGGGAGCAGGCAGCAAGGGGAGTGAGATGGCCAGCATCTTCACAAGCACCTCCTGGGCATGGAGAGGCTTTCAGCACTGTGAGCTCATCTGCCCAGCTGGGTGCACATCTGCAGAGTTATTGAGGAGGTGGCAGGGGCTTTGAGTGGATCTGAATTAATGCCAGTCCTAGCGTTCGTGCTTTGGTCTGCTCTTTGCAGGATGGTCCCAGCAGAGGCCTAACCATTTGCTTGCAGTTTGCAGATGGGGCTCTTTGATATCTGCCCAGAAGAGCAGGGGGTGAGGGCTGGAGTAGCAGGTGTTTCACAATTACCCTGGCCAAAAGCTGCCCCTCAGCTCCACCCTTTCCCATCTAGCCACATCCTCTTGAAATGGTCAGGAGCCAGACCCAGGCAGACGAAATCTGCCCTGTGGGCAATTTGTGGGAACAGATGTCAAGGGAGGGGAAGGAAGGATGTTTTGTTGCCTCCGTGCTCTTCCTTCTAGTGGCCTTTGGCACAAAGGATTGGTCTTTCTGCTCTCGTTCTCTCCAGCAAAGGGCTTTCTAACAGGAGTGTTTATTCAGAAGCTCTCTGAAGCTCTTCGAAGCTACTGCAATGTAATATTTGAAGCCAGATTTTCAAAAATACATTCAACTTATTAATGTTATTTTGATCAAGAGTAAACTTACGTTCAAATATGTCTTTTTAACAAGGGCTGTTCTGTTATGCTTGATACTCTCAATCTTTACTGCTGGATCCTGGGGCTAAAAGTTTTCTTTTTTATTATTATTTGTTTTGTGGTAGATCAACTCAGTGACACATTTCAGCTCTTCTCAGCAAGACATTCATTCCCATTGAATTAGAACTTGGCACAGACCAAAATTAAAATAAATAATGCAAATTAGATGAAAAAGGTCTGGATTATATTTTAATAATCTTACTTAACCTTGTGTTCTTTTTGCATTTTTTATGGGGGGGGAGGCTAATAGGATCAGCTAAAGTTGGATTTGGATTGGAACTGCACTGAGAGGCAGATGGACTTGACTTCTTGCTGAAAAGTGTAAAGCACAAGTTCTGTACTGCAGCATTAGAAAACAACTTGCAGTATAGAAACAATATTGAAAGAAATTACCAAAACCTCTCTAAACCAACAGGGGCAGTACCTCCAGTATGTATCCACTGGGCTTCCCAGAAATGTACAGCGAATGCCATGTTACACAATTACTGTTCAGACAGCCAAACTCCCCCTCATCCCATCTGGACTTTCTTGCATTTGGGGATGTTCAGCTTCCTCTACATAGGCTGCTCATGCCTGTGATCAGTTATAAATGTTTAAATCAATGTGAAGACAACACTGCTTTGCTTTTTTATTCCCAGGCATTCCTCTTTTTTATTCCCAGGCATTCCTTTGTTACAGTCATATTCCGCTTGCAGCCAAAAGTCTCTCAGTGAGATGGGCAGTAAGTCAAAGCTAAGCATGCTGTCTGGTTACTAGCCCACCTTTGACTCTGCAAACAGCTAAACTGGAGAGCAAAACAGCTGGAAGTGGCTAGGAATTAAGGTAGATTCGCACAAATAGGGAGGATTCCCTCGGCTGCTTTCATAAGTCTTGAGTTGAATGCAGACTAATAGGGATAGACTTATTTTGAGAAAGTCTCAAAGTGACTTGCATGACATCCAGGGAACATTTGGATGTGCACGCTGCAAAGATGTGTGGAGGCCAGCCCCAAGAACAGCAGCACAGAATGCACTTGAAGAGAAGCAGCAGCAGCTAATCAGTGAGAATGAGAAACTGCTGGATATAAAAGAGGATAAAGCAGATAAGGAAACTATGCATACACACGAGCTGGCCCTGCAGTAGGGCACCTCCTCTCCCTTTTGCAGGCCGCAAGGCGGGCCCTGCCTCAGGTATATGTTGTCAAGAGGCAATAGACTGCTGTGAGAGTGGCAGCCAGCTGCACTACCTATGCGCGCTAGTTATCCTGTGGTGATAAACCTGAATTAGTGAAATGTGTGTAGTCTTCAGATTTCCTTTCTTGAAATGCAATAGCTGTATCTTGGAGGCATGCAGAGATCCTCTGCTGAGGCATCTGTGTTACAGCACATGCTGGGCTGAGCAGCATTATTTTCAGGCATATGTGACAAGTATGTGTGTTGGGCTGTGCACTGTGGGCTGCTGGAAAAGCCAGGTTCATATCATTGGTGCCATAATATACTTATCATTGGTGCCATAATATACTTACTGTCTGGGTGCACGGTGGGCACAGGCCATCTGCACGAGATAAACCTGGCCTCCTGACTGCCTGAATATAGCCCCTTGAATGTTTCAAATTGACAGCACTTACTTCTGATGAAGTCTTCAGTTTCTCCTGCAATAAGCTCAAAGAAATTAAACTGTTTTAAGTGGTACTCCTGGACACCAAGGCTAACTTCCTAATTACTGGGTAGGGAGAAAAAAAAAGATTCTGAAATACACTTCACTGTAAAAGAGAGATGTGAACTTCATGGGTAACCTCTACTCCCACTACTGGGATCTCAGAACAACATATTTCTATGAGATATTTAATTTATTTAATTTTTTGCACTTGTTACATGTTTTTGTTATGTTGTTTCATAACTTAATATGATGGCCACATGTCCATTCTGCTCTCCTTCCTTCTTCTGCTCATGTCTTATTCAGCAGCTGTTTCATTCATTTTGCATTGAGTCACTACTCCTCCTGCAAGACTAAAATGATTTAATTATGTTTCTGTCTTGTTAGAGCAAGGCTGTATCTCACCCCAGTATTTCTTCTCAGTCTGTCATTTACTGTCTGTCTGGAACATTGTTGTCCTTACCTAGCCATATAGCATACATGGACTCCAGTAAAGCTGTCATGCTTGGAGAGAGGGGAAACTGTTGAAGTGAATGAAGGACGTGTGTGGATAATGACTAATTCTAAGAGTTCTTTTAAAGCAAGTCAGAAATTAGTTAAACTGCTTGCTCTAAAGATCCATCTCTTTAGAGACCAGAGAGATGGATCCATTTTGATGTATTTTCTTATAGAGTAAGTAGAAGCAGAAATTTGGGCTAGTAGGATAAACACAGATCAGTTAAGCTATGTAGTTTTACATCATAGAACATTATGGATGCTAGAGGCTTCTTACACTTTAAAAATTGTTTGGGAAATTTAGGGAAAAGAAAAGACATTGAGGGCTATGAAATACAGGGACATCATATCTGGACTAGGAATACTTAGCTACTGGCTTCAGGAAAGGGCTCAAGGGAAGCAGTGTTAAGTATTTCTTGTATTTTTCTCTGGACAACCTTTGTTTGTCCCTGACAGAAATGGGAGATTGGGCTAGCGGACCTTTGGTCTGATCTGTTCCTTATGCATGACACACTAGTGAGGCTATAACAAGGGCCTAAAACTAGTGGCATTTACCTTTTGGATGAAGTTGTCATGGCCTTGCCTTACAATCTCTTAGATTTTTTTGCGGGGGGAGATGAGGCCAACAAACACAGAGAAAGGTGACCTGGTTGATGCTGTCTACTTGGATTTCCAAAGACTTTTGACAAAATCTTTCTGAAAAGGTCTTAAGGAAAATTAACAGCAGTAGAATAAAAAGGGGAAAAAATCTAACAGAATAGAAATTTGATATAAAAAGAAGAAAGATCATGGGGCTAGATAGTGGGAAGTCACTAGGGATGTTTTGCCGGGGACTGCACTAGGATCAGTGCTCTTAAATGAATTCCTAAATGATCTGGTAAAAGCAGTGAGCGTTGAGGGGATAAGGTTTGCTGACAATATGCCTAGGCAAAATTGATGGAACATTTCCTGAGTACAGACACAAATGCAAAATGAGGTTAACCTGCAAGAGATGTCATCTTAATCCATGTTTGCTCTTAAAGCTTTGGGGAAGGGAGAATAAAGTAATTTGGAGGCTTGATTCAAAAATCACATAGATCAGCCTAGAACCTTTTGTTCTAGAGGGTGTTGAAGATAAAGGAACTTTGAAAGTGTCATGGATTGCTTGGTACAGGTCACATGTTGGCAGCACCATGGAGTGACTGAACCAAAACCATCCTACTTGGCACCGGGCTCAAGGGCTGTGCTTGTTCCTGAGCAGATTGTTTCAGATGTGAGATTAGGAGGCAGGGATAAGCGCAGTGGCCGGGATGCCAAGCAGTGGGGCAGAGTTTACACAGGAAGGGCTTTTGTCAGCAATCCAGCGTCGCAGCACAGACCTCTCTTCTCTCTCAAGGTGGCCGCTTGCCTCCTTTCTGCTGCTCTGCAGCTGCCGACAGCCTCCCACGCCCGCGCCACCGACTTCCAGCACGACTCCATGGGGAGCCGAGCTGCGACTGCAACATCTTCCTGCTCATGAGCCTTCTCCTCTGTGAACAGTCCAATCAATGATTAAGCAAAGTTTATGCTTTGATTTATTAACTATTTCTTCCTCTCCTGTCTTTTTAGAGACCAAATGCTGCTGGCTGCAATGGCCATTCCTCTTTGTTTTTAAAGGATTGCACTTTGCTGAATGGATTTAGTAGTTGAGACAGTTGTCTAATTGGGTGTGTATTTATGCTGATGAGGTGCAAGGAGAGAAGTCCTTTTTTCTTACTTCCGATGTAGGTTAGTAAGGTGGGCAATTTGGGAAGTGTGAGAAGATAAGGAATCAACTGAGTAAAGCTCATCAAGGAACCAAGATGTGATTTGTGCTCTGTGTTACCTACAGAGAACTATAGGTGAAGGTGTCTGTCACCCAGTGCTTCATACCAGATGTGCTAGAAAGGTCTACAAAAGACTACTGAGACAGACTAAACCTTCTGCAACTGAGTTTACACATATCTGGCAGCAGAGATTCCTACTGATTTTCCTCAGAGGTTGAATTTGCAGTGTGTTGCTAGTGAATTCCTTTGAATTGAGATGCTAAATTGGAAAAGGCTTCTTTGGGGACTAGCTATGGACTTTGCCTTTAAGAACAAAATGAATTATTGACATTTTGATCAGATTTTCACTGAAATCCATGAGTCTAAAATTATTCATGCTGACATGTTGTGGAGTATCCTAGGGTTTTATATTTCTAGCACACCAGTGATTGAGTGATTGCATAGATGATGGTAACATTTTCTAACAACTGTTAGAGCTGTAGCAAAATATTTTAACACCTGAGGCAGCTCCATGAGTTTGGAGAAGAACTGGAACTTGGCAGAGAAAAATGGATATAGTTTCTTATTGCTGGCTCTTGCCTGAGCACATTACAGTGGGAGAGTTGGATTAGACGTTGGAAAGCTAATATTTTGCTGTATTTTGAGTCCTCTTAGAGGAGTGTCAAAAAGATGAGCATCCTTCTCCCTTTAACTTTAGTATAAACAAATACTTATTGGAAACACTTCTTTCTCAGCCTTTCCTTAGGAAAGCCTCCAGTGTGGGTGGTTAAAAGGAACTTAGTAAAAAGCAGTCCCTTTCTCTAAAATCTCCTCCACAGAATGAATCTTTTCCTCCTTAGCACGGTAAGCTGTAAGGAGAGGCCTTAGTAACAGGGCTGCCAATTTCTCGATGCCTTTTATATTTCAGGAAGTAAATGATGGTTGACACATTTCCTGATGTGTACTTGAAAAGCATATCTGTTTGAATTGAGGACCTCAGAAAACCAATATGAAAAGATGGATAATCTGTGCTTTCCAGCTCATCTACAGAAATCTTCAAGAGAGAGCTCAAAGCACTTAACAGAAGTGCCTGCGGGTGCTAGTGCACCTTCTTCACAGGGAAGTGAAGACAAGAAGCTGCCCGTTCCATGTGGTGATTGCACGTGCTCATTCCAAAATGATCTGCCCTAGGCGGTCTCAGTTTCAGCTGACTATTTGCTCCTTCAGACTGTATCCTGGGACCCAGTACAGCTTTTGCAGGATGAAGTGGCCATGGTTTTAAAATGCCTTGTTCTGGGCCCTTTCAAGATTGGCAGTTGAGACTTTCCCACTTCTAAATGGGTATCATGCTATTGATTCTAGGTAGCGGGAAGTGAAGAATACTGATCAAGACGTCAAAGCACAACATACTTCTCCTTATATTTCTTGAAAAAGAAAGGCATCAGCAGGAATCTTTCTCAGGTAAAGCCCATGAGCAAAACTTGTACTTTTTAACAAATGTGCAGTTTATGGGAAAGCTATCACGGGAATTTCTCATTTGAATGTTTGCCAGCAATAAGAAAAAAATACTTGCTCATGCAGGTCGTTTTTTAAAGCCTCTTAGAGACTATTCATGATTTCAAATCTGAACTAGATGAAACTAGTAGAAAAGGAACAAGAGACAATGATATAATCAGGATCCCAAATCTTTGACATGACAGACGACAAACTTTACTCATGTTCAAAGAGAAGGTGGCAGAGCAGCCTACTAGGAGTATCCCCCCTCCTCTTCTCTGAAGACTGTGGGTGCAGTTCCACACAACTCTCCTGGTTTTGCAGGTGCAGTGATGCCAGCAGCTATTTTTGCACTTAGCTCAGGACAGCATCTCAGCTGCTGGACATCCGTGCCAAACTACTCCTTTCCTTTGCAAACTCCGCATCCCAGCGGCCTTCTCAAAAAGTGCAGGGAGAGTCATCTGGAGACCTTGCCCTTGGGCCTCACAGAAAGCAGGGGGGGCAAATTCTTCTCCCCTGTGTCTTGAGAGTCTGTAAACTCATCACAGCACTGAGCTGCTGGATCAATAACTTGTGTTTGAGAAGAAGTTTGAGTTATTTCTACACTTGAATAAATCTACATGTTTATTTTAACCAAGTTCAAAAGAGGACTAAACTGAATTTCACAAAAGGTCCCTCAAAAGTGAATAAGGTTATTCATCAGATGGTACTATATTACTTCCCTGTAACTATCTTGGAGTATTTTTCCATTACAAGAAGCCCTATATTTGTAATTTGGTGCGTTCATTTTACACTTTTCCTTCCTCGTTCAATTTATTTCTATTTTTTTTATTATTTTTCTTTTATTTTTAAGTCAAGGAACAGAGAAACATGCTTTTAATGAGATATTTCTTCTTTACTCTCTTTATAATAACTTGACACCTCAGATCAGGTTTAAGTGCTTCTAGCACTGTAACAGTAAGAAAAGATTCATTAGCACCTTGTGTCATTTTAAGCTTAAAACCTCCCTATTGACACAATGGGTTTTATGGTTGTCTGTATGTTTGATTTTCATCTCCTATACTTCCCATAATTAAGTTTTCTTTTGCATGTATAATCAAGTTTATTTTTTGCACCAGCAGCAATGGGGTGAAGTTGCAGATACATGTTCTGCCCACATACAATAATGTCAGACATGCTGAGAAACAAAATGGAAGTTAGTGCTTCAGATCCAAAGTGCCACAGATTTATTTATTTATTATTTATTTTCAGAATCCTCCTCCTTGCCATTCTCCTTTTATGTTGATAGACAGATGAGCTCCTAAGGTAAGATTAGCTCTTTATTCTAAATCCCCTCTTAATGATGTGCACGTATGATGAAGGAGCTGAGGTTTGTGACAAATCAGACATTAAAATCAGCAGACAAAATTCATTGCATAATGACCTTTTTCTTTGCTTGGTTGTTTTTCCCCTATAAAATTAAATGAATCATCTCTGAACTGTTTTTCTCCTGACAGGAAATGGTGACTGTTAACATGTATAGCTGGGCCTCAACAAGAGGAGAGTGGAAAATCTGAACCAGATCAAAATAGAAAAATCCAAATAGCTGCATTTTTAAGAAATGGTGACAGGTGGCTCACTGTTCTTTCAGCTCTGAAATGGTGGTGGAGTGGAGTGGGAAGGATGGGTAACATGAAATAAATAAATACAATGCATTTAAATACTAATTTGGCTGGTGGAAAATTCATAGGGAAGAAAAGGGACCAAGCAATTAATGCACAATTAAACACTGAACCTCCTTAAAGTGATCTTTGCTAGGACTTGTCATGTTGCTGACAATAGGCACTAAGCTTAAGTACCTAGCACAAGGTTAAGTGTCATAAAAAGGACATGCAAAAAATGGAAAATTACCTCATTCCTACAACAATGACCTATTGTCTTACAAGCACTAAGTCTGGTTTGAATTACTGCATTTTTTAATGAAAAGACACATATTATTATTGGCCATAACCACCTATATTTTTCATGATCGTTGGGAAGTGAATTAAAGAGGCTTCCTGATCCGAGTCTGCACTTTGAGCTGGCTCACACCAACAGCAAACATTCTGTGCAGTTTGCCAGAAGTTTGTTGTTTTGTTCCAGATGCCTCTAACCACGTTGACACAGCATCCAGAGATGGGCAACACTGAGTATTGCTGGGGCCCTATTGCTTTGTGATGCCACCTCCTTTAGTGTGAGGTGGCAAAGCTTGCTGTAATTGTTAATGCAAATATATATAAGGGAGAGAGAATCTCTCCTAGCAACTGTCCTCTGTCAGCTACTTTTTGTGTCTGCATTGCAGGGAACCATGTGCTACTTGTGTATATCCTAACTAGGCTTGGTCATGAGTAGTAACCCCTGGTGCATAACTTCCGGCTTACGGAGTTGCTTTTCATGGGGATGGGGTATGGGGGATATGGGGAGAGGCTGCTGCCCTTGTGTATGTGCTACTGAACGGGGCAGCACTATAGTCAGCTCTCCTTGTCATATTAACAATAGGGAAAAGGAATAATGGAGTAAATAAGTCTAAACCACTATACAAAAAAAAAAAAAACCAACAAACACAAACAAGATGCATTTAATTATGGAGCAAGCTTCAAATTGCAAAATGGGTATTTAAAATCTGGTAGCAATCAATAAACTCGAAAGTGCAGTAAGAAAAGACTGAAACAGTGAGCTTCAGCATTGCCCTAAAGAGGGTTGGTGTTGTAGTGCTATATATGATTTAGATATACAGATGTACTCCGTCTGACTAGGTGTGTGAAAGATATTTTATGCTCAGATAAGAACAATCTTGGAATACCAAATTATATGTTGAGGAAGATGTGCTGTACTATCGATTGTGCTGTACTATCGATTCCAAAATTAGAGCTGCAGAAAACAGGGAAAATCATTATTTCGTGGGAAATAATTATTCCATGGCTTCTGCTCCAAACCAGGTCAATAGCTCCAGCAGTGTGAAAAGAATTGTTGGGGGTAATGGGATTCACCTTACAATTGCTGTTTCAAGTTTTGTGTGTACACCAATATATACTATATACTACATATATGTGTGTATACACACACATATATATACATATATACATATATACATATATACACGCACACACATATAGGTGCTTCTGCACCTGGCTGGGATGGAACAGACATGCAGTCACCCACCTGATTTCAGGATGCTATAGGAAGCACGGTCATACTATTGCTATTAAAGTCTCTGTGCCACCTATGAGTGTGTGATGTAAAAAACAGTCCTTCTCTGTAGAGTGAGAAAGAGAAGTATGAGAGAAGAATATTTTTCCCGAAGTCCTTTATAACCTAAAAACAGAAGAAAAGGTTAACCTGCATATGCAATGTTTGTAATCATGGAGTATTTTGAATTATTTGAAGATGAAAAGTCACTCAAATCTTTAAAAAGTTCATCTGCCTTTCCAGTAGTGAAATGAGAGCAGAAAGAGTTATTAACTTATTCTTTTTTACTGAGATCTTCTTTTCTTGAAATAGTGAACTAGACTGGACAACAATTCTATGCAAACTGAACACGCAGTTTGTATACATTCGATACAGAAGCAGAAATATGATTATGATGGTACTAAACATGGCCTTTGCTACTAATAGACAAAATTGAATAACTGAATAAGAAACTCCACTGAGGCGCACAAAAACAAATACAAAGTTTTAATTAATAAAGAAATGGGTGTCAACAATGTAATCAGGACAGATTGGAGGAACAGCTTTGGACCATTTACTGCTTAGTACTGCAGACAAGCTTAGCTTTTATACACAGAACCTGCTGTGACTTGATCTGTAATCTAGCACTAAGGAGTATGAAGCAAAAATCATAATTTTCTTCCAGTTTTGCATCAAAACATGAATATAATGGTATTTTCAGATTTTCTACAGACTTTCCTGCATTTTTCTATATTCCTAAGTTATTCCTATAGGTATTACAGAGCTAAAAATAAATACATATGTATGTGATATATTTCTGCTTGAAAGAGATTTACAGTGATGGGACAGTATTTTTTTTCATATTCGGTCATAGTGCATCTGGTCATAACATGAACTTTAAAAAAAAAAAACCAACTTTGCTATTTTAATTACAGCAAAGAAAGGCACAAAAAGAGGCTCATTCTGATACAAATAAAGTATATGGTGCCTACCATCTCACAGAGACCCTCTGGGGACGTTACCTTAGGAACTGTGGAAAAAACCTCACTAATTGGGATTTGGTGGTAGTCGGAGGTACAGAGCTCGGCAAGCCGAGCTGAGGCGCGGCTCGTGGGAGTTTGTGCTACCTCCGCCTCTTTGAAAGCCATTTATTTTAAACGAGTAGATTCTAAGTGCTCGCTTTTTTCTCTGATGTGAAGAAGACCCTCTCAAGATTAGCACTAAGGTACCTAACTGGTGTAAATGTTAAAGGAAAACTTCTAATTTACAAAGAAAAACAAAACTTTCGCTCTCAGAAGGTCTGTTTTGTTCCAGCACACTGAGTTTATAGCCCCCTATCTCACCAAAAGAAACTGCTTTCTAGACAAGACACCGCTGGGCGAAAATACGCCCTTTCGTGGTCCCTCAGATGAAAAAAAGAAGCGATTTCGTGCCTGATAAGGCACTAAAAAAACATATTTTTATCTCCAAAGAAACACAAGCCGCGCGGCTCGGAGCGCCCGGGCGCCGGGGCGGGCAGGGCTCGCGCG
>VZSG01000212.1:1221437-1231776 GCA_013398315.1 Nothoprocta pentlandii | reverse complement strand
ACCCTGCTCAGACCCTGCCCAGACCTTACCCAGACCTTACCCAGACCCTGTCCAGACCCTGCCCAGACCCTGCCCGGACCCTGCCCGGACCCTGCCCAGACCTTACCCTGACCCTGCCCAGACCCTGCTCAGACCCTGCCCAGACCCTGCCCAGACCCTGCCCAGACCCTGCCCAGATCCTGCCCAGACCCTGCCCGCGGCTGCAGCCCAGCACAAGTCCCAGCCCTGCTCCTGCCGGGGCACCAGCCCTCGGTGCCCCTGGGCCGCGCGGGTCGCAGGGACACAGGGGTTTCACTCTCCAGTTAGGGCAAAATCCGCCCCAGATCCAGGACAGGAGTGACTGGTTTTGCTACGCCAAGCACAAGCTTGGGAGCATCAGGGTGCTGGCTCCCTCTGTCCCGTCCCATTACGAGCTGAAAGGCAGAAGGGCTGGTGGAATCACAGCCAGGCTTGCTGCCCCTCTCCTTCCCAGCCCGTGCACAAGGATCCGCACTGTTTTGTGGCGGATCTCGCCCTTGTCCTGCCTTGCTGGCTGCACGTGCTTGCGTGGGCATGGAGAGCTTGCAGCGGGCTGGATTGGGCTGTGGTTGGTGATGGAGCTGGGGCTGGATCAGCCGTGCTTGGTGATGGAGACAGAGCTGGATCGGACGTGGTTGAGGATGGAGAAAGGGGCTGGATCGGCCGTGTTTGCCGATGGAGACAGGGGCTGGATCGGCCGTGTTTCTGATGGAGCCGTGCCACCTGCTGGGCACCAGGAGCTGCGAGCACAGCCGCTCACCTCGCACAGGGACATTTGTGGCCTCTCTTTGCACAGGGAGCCACAACTGGGGAGGTCTCCAGCCCTGCCAGCCCTCCCCCAGCCCCAGAACCAGCAGCGGCACCAGGGCCTGACACCCCCTTATCCGGAGCTCCGGGGAGAGGCGGCTCCTGGGGAGGCGGCAGCAGCTGTTCCCAATTCCCCATCAGGCTCCCCGGGCAGGTGCTGCCTATAAATCCCCCTGCCCTGCTGCAGGAAGGGCTTAGTCCCAAGGGAGGCTCTGCTGCTGCTGGGGTGTCCTCTGGAGGGGATGGAGTGGAGGCAGGCCGGCTGCATCCAGCTTCCAGAGAGGTAGGAATGCTGCGGTGGGTGGGAATCGCCTTGTCGCGGTGGGTGGGAATTGTCTCGTTGGGGTTTCCCGGCACTGGGAGCAATGGGGAGCAGGGCAGCTTTGGATGCAGGGAGCGGTGCTGGGAGCTGGGCTGCTCCATGGAGCAGGGTGTGGGATGGAGCTCTGGGCAGCGGCGCTTTCCCTCCCTGGGTTGTGTCCTGGAGCTCGGCCTGTCCTGCTGGGACGGGGTGAGGAGCTGCCGAGCTTGGATGGGCTGGAGAGGCTCTGTGCTGTACTGGGAGCGGGTGCTGGTGTCACCCTCGTGTTGGGGCTCCTGGGTGCCCCTCTCTGCTGTGGATTCAGGGCCCCGTCCCTGCAGATCCCAGATCCCTCGCAGAGCAGCGTGTCCTCGTTGCAGGAGGAAGGGCTGTCCCCAGGCCCTGCATGTGCAGCGCCTTCCCGTGTCTCGTGGCGTTGCTGGGGTGTTTTCAGCCCTTTCCCAAATAGGGAAGGCTCCTGAGCTCGTGATCCCGGCTTCCTCCTCCAGAAGGGAACCCAGTGGTTGTTTTCAGCTGCATACACCACCCAGCTAGAGGGTTGGTGGCAAACGGAGGCCACCAAAGCCTGAACATGAGCAGCTTATCCAGTATGAGTAAAGGAAAGAGCAGGGGCTCTTTCCTTTAGCCGGTCTGGGTGAAACAAGAGCAAACTTTTCACGTGACCTCCCATCAGTGTGAGATGTGTTCCTCATCCCGGTATCTGGAGGCGTTTTGGGGTGGTTTTATTGTGTTTGTGCCCTCTTGGCGTTGTCCCGTTGGGAAGCAGAGATGGCTATGAGGTCTGGGTTGTGGAACTCAACTAACTGGATGGTGTTTGACGCTGTGGATCCACAGCTCCTCACAATGACTTTGCAGCTGGGCTCTTGCTTGTTCTGGCAGTGCTGTGAACCATTTTGGGGGAGTTTGAACATCTTCTGTTAGTTACTTCCCTCATTATTCTCCAGGAATGCATTGTACATGGTACTTATGTAATTATAACCAGTTATGCAATCTGCTATTCAAGCTTTGTTTGCTGGGAAACAATATGTGTTTGTTTCTTCATTCCGTGTCCTTTTCAATGTGGAAAAATGATCCTTTCTGTTTGGATTTGTTGTTCTTTGGGTTTAAGTGATAAACTTGGCTGCCAGCCTCATGCTTGAACATGGGCTCTACTCTCACACCTTTATTGGAATGAGGATTTAAGGAAACTTGTCGCAGGTGATGTAGAGGGAGTGGAAGTGTGAGTTGCTGTGTGCTCAACCTGGCTGTGCTGCCTGCATCTTGAGTGCTGGTAACCTTGGGAGCTGCTTCCCACCCACCACTAACTTGGAATTGTGTGGCAGATTTTCCATGTTTTGTCTCTTGTAAGACATGTAGAAAAGTAATTTCTATAAAAAAAAGGCTTATTAACCAGTATGCAAAGTCTTTTGGGCCAATTATGCGTATTATTTGTGAAGAAACCAGAAATGCAGTAACCTTGTGGTGTCAGGAACTATGGCTCTGTGTGTGTCCCTTTACATACATACAGATTGCATACACTAGCTGCTCAAAATGGCATTTAGGGACATGAGGTTGCTTAATGTTGTTAGGACAACTTTGCTCTAGGAGAGGTTGCTGCAGGACTCGTGGCTTTTATTTGATGTCTCAAGTTGCTAAAGTGACCTATTTACAACGGAGAGATGTGTAATGGAGATGGATATTCACCAATGCGAGGGCACAAACTGTGTGCGAGGCAAGGGAACCTGGGCTTTGCGTGGTGTTTTTCCTCGATTAGCACTGGAATTTGCTGCAGATCAGGATAATGTTAACAGTGAGTAAAAGCTAACTGGTCTGGAAAAGCAAAGCAGCTATTGCAGGTACCATAATGTGGTGGTGGATTTGCCTGTGCCTTTTGCTGAACTGCTTGGTGCAGCAGTGGAGTGTTTTGTTAATCCTGCAGCCTGGTGGAGGGCTCTTCTCCCCCTTACCCTTTTGCAGAGCAGGTATGTGACACACACAAGCTTTATTTCAAGCGGTCACTTCACTGGCTGGCCAAGGGCTTTTAAATATCTTGACTGCTGGGTATGAACCCCACAGTGCTCAATACCACTCAAAACAGTGGGCCTTGCAGCTAGCTGAGCAAGTGTGTGACAGAAGGGTCAGCATTTACAAGAACCCAGTCTAAATGCCCTCCTCACCTGCAGAAAAGATGCCTCCTCTATAGCATAAGCTATAGCTTAAGTTTTTGTGTGCATGCTGTATCACAGCTGCATGTTCTCCAAAGCCTTCAGGTAGAAATTCAAACACACCTAAAAATAATCAGCTTCCCCTCATCATAGAGATAAACCCAGCCCCTGGGGTACTGGTCTGGCTTGCACCCATTGAACAGGCAGCACGGCAGCTGGAAGGCTTTAGGTTGCAGACCACTCTTTATTCCAGTAGGCCCTTTTCCAACCACGGACAACAAGCGCTGCTTATGGAGGTTAAATGAAGTAAGCATGAAGAATACAAGTGGGTGCAATGGCTCCAGGAGTTTATTCTCAGAGCTTAGTGCTTCAACTATGATTAAAATGCTTATTAAGAATTTAAAAATGCTACTGACAGGGTACTAGAGCTACACAAGATCAACACCATGACTTTCAAGCACTGACAGACACCAGTTTGCTCATGCCACTGAAGTAGGATCTTTCCCGTTCACTCATCACTTCGAAGTGCAGAGGTCTTCTACAGAAGTTGCATTCAGCTGAAGAGTGGGGTTTCAGCTCCAGACCAACATCCTTCCACGTTGCCAGGAGTTTTTCTGTTATGAAAAACAGGAGTTTGAGACCAAATCTTGCTTAGGATGCCAGATCACTTTAGATAAATGGAACAACAGTGTATATATTTCCCTAGCAAATGAAATGGGATACTTGGAATTCAGTTTGACCTAATCTGGAGTTAGGTGATTGGGTCTTCTCACAGGGCCAGCGAGCACTGAGGCTCCCTAGACATGTCTGTGTTTAAGAGGAGGAAATGGCTTGGGTTAGGAGGGCAATTTTTTTTGGCAGTAAATATTAAGACTGGTTTGAACCATGTAAAAGAGAAGATCAGGTACTGCCCTGGCTTTGTGCTGCACTCTAGCTCACAATGCACTGGTTCTCACTAGTCACGTTCAAAGGAAACCAAGCACAGGAGCAGGAGTATTGCAGCACTCCTAGACATTGCCCAAGCTAGGATTGAGTATTTCCTAGTCTCATCTTTAGCACAGACTGCAGAGTGTCCTGTATTTTCTTCAGTGTTGCAAGAATGCACTCACCAAGGAAATAACTCATCATCTGAGGGGTGTGGTGAGGTGTAGGGGCAATACGTAGCAGCTCCTCTCCCCGGGGAACTGTGGGGTAGTTGATTGCTTGGACGTAGATGCTGTGCTGGCTCATGAGCCTGTCGCAGATCTCTGTGTTTTTAGCAGCATCTGCAACCTGAAATTCAAAGTGGGTAATTAGGAGATTATCCAAAACAAGTTAATAGAACTCTTAACCAATCTAGCTACCTAAAAAGAATCCAGACTGCTCTTCCTTGCATGGGTTAATGGATTGTACTGCAAAGAGGGGCTCAAAGGTCACCACAGCACTGAGGTCCATCACTAACCTCAGCAGGCAGCTACTCACACCTGCACTTTTCAGCAGTTTGTGTGGCCATCTCTTCCTTTTGTACAGTGTTAGACTGCAGGTTTTACACTTGCTTATCGTTCTGCTTTAAAGTACTTGGAGGAGGCTGACGTTAATTTAATTGACTTCCTATTTGACTGATTTCCTAGAATTGCCTCTTCTTTGGGCAAGGAAGAGAAGCCAGACTGCTAGCTGATCAGTTAGCCAGACTGCTGATGAGTTGCACAGGCTTCAATGTGGTGTATCTTTACCAACAACCTGGAAAATGCCCCTACAGGCAGCACGTGTCCCTTGGAGCTCTCCTAAGGACTCACCCTTATGGGAATGATGTGGCTGGGGCAGTGCACCACGGGCAGCCCCGCATCCATGAGCATCTGCCGCATGAGCTTCACGTTGCGCTGGTGCTGGCGCCTCAGGACTTGCCCCTCGGGGCTCTTCAGGGTTCGGACGGACTCCAGGGCCCCAGCCAGCAGCATGGGGGGCAGGGAGGTGGTGAAGATGAAGCCGGCGGCGTAGGAACGCACGGTGTCTATCAGGGAGCTGGTGCTGGAGATGTACCCTCCTACGCAGCCAAAGGCTTTGCCTAAAAAGAGAGGCAGCCAAGCTTAGGCCTTCCACCCTTTAGGATAGTTTGAGTGTAGCTGTACTTTGTTTTACGTGAGCAAATTGTTTTGAGTATGTTAAGCACATGGCAGGCAACGGCTCCAGCCCTCCCAGTACTAATCTTGTATTAACTCAGCACATGTTACAGCTTTGTTTTGAAACCAATCCTGGTAATACAGACCTAGCTACTGCAGAACGAGGACAGCCCAAAACCCTCGATTCCAACTAATCGTGTTCGGATTCGGGGAAGATCTCATAAGCAGAAGCATCAACTGCACCAACTTCAGTGGTGACCCCAAATGCTCAACACTAAGTCTCTCAGCAGATTTAAAGTAATCTGTCCTGGGGATGCTAGAAATAGCCCGTGCTCCTCAGGAGCACAGAGGTTACTGCTGATTACAGGGTAGGCACCAGCTTCCCTTTTCCAAAAGCAGGGGACTGTTCAGGTACCAGAAGAGAAACCTAAATAAAGTAAGACTGTCTGCTGCACTTTTTAAGCTAACATGAAATCTTACCAAGTTGAAAAGACAGGAAGTTCTGTAATAAGTTTTATTTTTGTTTTGGAAGTTACTGAAACAGTGCATCAATCTGCAGCAGCAAACTTACTTTCTTCAGGCAACTGTTCACTTCTTGTCAAATCTATTTAACTCCATCTCCTAATTTCAAATTAGAAACACTCCATTTCACATAAAAACTGAGTACTAAATATAGGTTACTACTGTGCCAGCGTTCCCACCTGGAGTGGTACAATGTGCTGCTGGAGGATTTTGGCTGGCTTGTTGAAATAAAAATGCTACCTCGACTGGTTTGTCTGCCAGTGTAAGCAGCTTAACATAAATGCTTTTGAAAACTTATGGGACATGCACTTAAATCCTTTGAACTCCTTGAAAAATCCACCCCTGTAAATCCCCAGCAAGTTCACTCAAAAAGACTAATTCTGAGTTAACCCACTGGATCTGGCTGCTGGTAAGCTCTGCTGGCCACACATACCCAGTGTCCCCGAGATGATGTCCATCTTGTGCATGATTCCGTCGCGGTCTCCGATGCCACCGCCTCGAGCTCCGTACAGCCCCACGGCGTGCACTTCATCGACAAAGGTGATGGCCCCGTGCTCGTGGGCCACGTCGCACAGCTCCTCCAGGGGACACACGGCACCTGGCAATCAAAGCAGGGGCACGTGAGGATGCCCTGTGCACCAGAGGTACCCAAACACGAGGCATTTTGAAAGAAAGCATTTGATTTTCATGCCAAGCCTTGCAGCATTTCACACTCTTAGATTTAAGATGCAGATAATTTGAGCATGAGTTGCACTACAAAGAGGAGGTGGGTTGATGCTGCCTTACCATCCATTGAGTGAACAGTTTCAAAAGCCACGATTTTAGGTGTAGATGGATCAGATTTCTTGAGTAATTCCCGGAGGTGGTTGACGTCGTTATGACGGAATATGTGCTTAGGCACTCTGCTGTTCCGGATCCCCTGGATCATGGAGGCATGGTTTCCCGAATCAGAGTAAATCTCACAGCCTGGGGGAACAAACCACAGACACTTGAGGTACAGAAGGCATGACATGATTCCCAGCATCATGTTTTATATGAGAAGTGTTCAAGGGGCAAGGGTGGTGTGTTCTAGAAATTAATGCTTTTGATAAAGAGTCCAAGTTACAGGCCATTAAGCAAGAGAGGTATTTAAGGCTTGTTTTAGCTTTTTAACTAACTCAAATTTGAGTTAAAGGAAATACTAAAGAAGGTTTTATTTTTTCTTAAACAAGTCCTTGGTGTTCTGTCTAATTCTTTTAAAAATTCTCAAGTCGGAGTAGACCTGTCCTGGCTACAGTTGGGAGAGAGAACAGGAAAAGCTCATATCCACAGACAGAAAGAACCCAAATCCCTAGTCCCTAACTTTTAGATGAATTCAAATGTCAGAGCAGAAGACCTGGAGCCCTTTTGTCTCTGGCTGTTTTGGGGCTCCTAGGCCCTGGACCTCAGGGTCATCAGGCTGCTACTGTGATTTGCAGAGTTGAACACTATTTCTGTGTGGCATTCAAACAGGTGACCTACTTCACTGGCAGAGTAGAATGAGTTCTCAAGTTTGAGCAGTCATTTGTGATTCCTGCTCCTAACTAGAGTACAGGATTATGTCTTTGCAGTAAATATGGGATGCAGGTTGAGATCTCACCTGGCAGCATTTTAGCTAGAGTGAAGAGAGTGGAGTCATTGGCTACAAAGCAGGATGAGAACAATAGTGCTGCATCTTTTCCATGAAGATCAGCTAGCTCTTTTTCCAAATCAACATGGAATTTACTTGTTCCTGAAATATTTCTTGTGCCTCCTGCTCCAGCACCGTGTTGTTTTAGTGTATCCCTACAGAGTGCCCAAAGAGAGAGGCATTAGTGTTACTGAGCAACACAAGGGTCAATACAGGATCATGGCTGAAAACATTCTACATGGAGAAACAGGTTTTTCTGAAAAATGGGCTGTGAGAAGCAACTGTTACTTTTAAGGTCTCTGAGCAGCTTGTGCAGCTCAGGGATTCAATAAGCTCCTGCGTAAGGTATCAAGTACAGCTTGAACAGCCAAACCAGTTTAAGGTAACATTTAGGGGCTCCTGAGGAAATTGAAGGGTCAGGGACTGGCAGGTTATGTTGTAGCCCTGGGGGAGGCAAAAACCTTAAGTTGCCTATTATGACTCAAGAGGAGAGTAAAAGCTTTAGGACTTAAATAAATAGAAGAGCAATCCCAGAACTAGCTTATGAAATACAGTATAGAAAGAGTCTATTAAATTGCTGCCTATAAAAGTTTCTATAGGTCACTGTGATTGCTCTTAAGAGCACAGCACTACTCACATGACAGCCCCACACACTCGAGGGTGCCGACTCATCCCCAGGTAGTCATTGCTGCACCACACGGACACCTCTTTTTTGGTGATGAGAGAATCAGAGTAGTCATCTGCCATGGGGAAGATCTGTGCCTTTCGGTTCACCGTTTTGAATATTCGATAGGTGTGATCCTTCTTCTTTTCATCTATCTTCTTCTCAAAGAACTGATCATACTGGAAGGTGGACACCGCTGAAATAAGACAGACTTAAGCACCCGGGAATTAACCACAACAGAACAGGCTACAGGGGTTTTGTGAGTTAATCTTACATTTTGGCAAGTTATCCTGGAGCAGATGAGAGACACTTTCTGGCCTCTGCTTTAGCATAATATCCTTAAACTTCTTAAGCAAGCCGCTCTGCTCTTCTCCCTCAGCCTGGGTGTTTTTCACAGTGGAATTAGTTGGTGTTTTGGCAAATTCTGCACCTGCAGATGCTGTAAGGAATTTGAGAGAGCTAAATCCATTTGAAACAAAATGGAACAAGTAAATTGAGTCCAGCACAGCCAATACTGTGACTTTATAACCCATTGTTCTTTAAGAGCATGTAAGAGAATCTGTGTGGGATCCTGTTGGGATCAGCTATCTCTTTGCTTATAATTTTACACTGTAGGAGGCAAAAGGGAAAATCTAGTTTGCTCATTGATGGCAATACAAGATTTAATTTCTTCCACTATATCTGGCTTACACTGACCAACAAACCTACTCTTTAAGGCTACAGCTTCCATCTGGAACAGTTGGTACACAGCTAATTGGAGGCAGGAGTTCTGATTTCAGCTTCCTCTTTTTCCCAGCATTTTGGCCAGTTCACAGGGAACTTTTTTTTTCTGAGCCACAGAGAAAAGCAAAGTAAAAAACTTCCTTTCTGAGAAATGCAGCAAAGTTTTACTGATACGGCTGAAAGTGATTTTCTGCCTAACTGTCATAAGCTTTTATTTGAAGGACAGCCCTTCTACACCAAGACTGCAAGGCGGCCGGCATCCTTTTGTTGCATTAAACATAAAAAAGGCTGCTTGCCCTCCTTCCAGCTTGGATTTGTGCTGCTACTTGCATAGTATCCGTCCTGATCTTTCTCCTATGGATGTATTTATGCTTTGGTAAACTTACTTGAGTCCTAAATGCTTATAATAGGTACGTTAGAGCTTGATACACATTGCAAACCGGGAAGCTCTTCCCACGTCAACCCCCCCGGGGGAAACCACTGCAGAATACAACCCGTCTGGCACGAACACCCATGCTCAGCGGGACAGGGTGCAGCCTCCACAGCCGTGCCCAGAGTTTAAGGGGTGATGGGCAGGACCTGGGGGGGGGGATACGCACCCTTCCTCTCGGCCTGCATCTCCTGCACGTCCTCCTGCAGCTCCAGGCTGGCCTTGCAGAAGACGCTGCTGCTCCCGTGGGTCATCTGGGCGGCCAGGAAGGGGCACTTGGAGGAGCCGGCGGGCGCCGGGGATGCGCTCGGCTCCGGCTCGGCCGCCTCTCTGCTGCCTTTGGCCTCTGTGGTGGGGACAGAGGGAACAAGTCGGTTCTGTCGCTGAGAGTCGCTTAAGCTTTTCTGTTTCCTGAGCGATCTGGCATGAGACAGGGCTCTCGCGCTGACACCTGCCTTATTAATATAGCCTGGAATTCCAGCCGGGCCCAGGGGCGCGGGCTTGAGATCCCGGCGGGTTTAAGCTCCCCTTGAAGGGGACACGCTCCCACCCCGCGTGTCCGGGGCGGGGGGACACGCCGTTTCGCGGCGTTTCGCGGCGTTTCCCCGCGGCCGCAGCCCCCGGCCCGGGGGAGCGTCCCCTCGGGCCCGGCGCTCACCGTGGCGGGCGGCGGGGGTCTCCTCGGCCTGCTGGCGGCGGGCGGCCGAGGTGGCGACGGCGCGGGCGGGCGGCGCCGCCTCCATCATGCGCGGGCAGTGCTGGGCGTAGAGCAGCAGCGAGGGCCCGGCCTTCTGCAGGAAGGCCTGGGGCACGCGGGCCAGGAAGGGGCAGCTCCGCACCACCGCCTCCATCGCTCCGGTTCCGCTCCGGTTCCGCTCCGGTTCCGCTCCGGCTCCGCTCCTCCCCGCGGACGTGGCGTCAGCGGCCGCTCGCCACACACTGCGGCGCCGCGCGGCGCGCGC
>VZSG01000212.1:1145892-1221322 GCA_013398315.1 Nothoprocta pentlandii | reverse complement strand
GCGGGGCTGTCGCCGGGTCCCCCCGGTCGCTGCTTTTCCAGAAGGATCCGAGCCAGGAGAGCCGGAATCCGCCTTTCCATGAGGGAAAAGCGCCTGGCCCAGAGCTGGAGAGCGCGCGGTGCCGCTCGTGGGGCTCCTGAGACTCACCCCGGGCCCGCAGCTGGGTTGTCAGCATCCCCACATCAATGTGGCGGGTGGGTTTATCTGTGCATCCATTTGCAGGGATTTTATACGTTTTCCTCTCTCTGTTTTGCTTCATGCTTTGTGGTGCCAGGCGGGAGCTCTCGTGATCCCGGCCACCTCTGTGGTGCTGGTTGTGGGAGCGCTCCCAAGGTGGCACGAACCACCGAAGCACGGAAGGAATCGGGAGAGGAAAAACATTATAAAAACAGTGATATCACCCCAAATGGCCTCCACGTAGTGTAAAAGACAGCAGTGGGAAACCCCACGAGGTTTCCTGTGATCACTCTGGGTTCGTGTCTGCCTGTCATTAAGGTTTGAGGGACTGGTTGGCATTTGGACGCCACAGGCCATGGAGACATCAGCTCTGTGCAGGGCTGGGACTCCAAACGTTCCCGTTCAGAGGCACAAGGAAGGCAGCGGTCAATATTTTCCTGCCGCAGAGGAGTTATGTGTGGATTAAGCTGTGAGAGGGCAGGGGAAGGACCAGCAGAATCGTTACCTGATCCCTGCCTTCATCAGCCGGTCACAAACCAACTTCGTGGCCTGAATGAGCAGCCCATGAGGGAGCAGAAGGGTCCCGCTGTTGGCTCTGGGGTGTCCCCAGGCTCCAAATGGGCCCTGGAGCGGAGTTCAGCCCTTGCATTCCCCTTTTGGAGCCCTCCTCTTGCTCGTTAGAAACTTAAAATAGCATCAATTAGTGTCTTAACACACAACATTGACTCATTATTTCAGCAACATTATCTAGAAGTTACCATTAAGTTACAATCTGCTTTTTTTTCCAGTTGGTGTCATTAAACTGTGGCTCTATAAATAAATGATTAAGCCAAGTCTATGGGATTTAATCCAAGGCTGTACAACGGTTGTGATACCAGTCTTGGTCACTCGGTAATACCAGGCCAGTGCTCCAAATTACTGGCCAAGTCTGTTAATGAAGAGAGCTCTTTTCCTCATAACTGGCTCTCGGTTGCTGTCACATGCCTCGAGTATTTATATTTTGCAAAAAGTAATAGTGATTAAACTATTAATGAAGTTTAAAGACACCTGATCCGTTTGGGTTGGCGGCTCCCTCACAAGCACATTGGACTGTCGACCCTTGAGCTGTTGCTCACATCAGTTGCATTAAAAATTGAGGAAGGAGATTATTAAAATTTACAGTGCAGATACAAGGTGAATTTCATCAGAGCACAGAGCTGCATTTCTGAACCTAAGGGATCATTCCCCTGTTTTTTGGATTAATCTCAATATTTTAACACCAGAAACTGAGTCTGATATGCTTGACTTAGAGTACATTGGTGGTATTTGTCCTTCTTTTCTCATACTTCTCTTATTCTGACCCTGTGCTACTTAATTCCAGAGGGATGGAAGGAATATTTCCCTAGCAGCAAGGTCTTGTGCAAGTCCCCTGGCAGAGCAGCCTGCCAAGCTCACCTGTATGGGTCCAATCCCACCCAAATCTGATAATGCTGCTTTATCCTAATAATCTCAGAAGCAGCACCTTGTTGTGTTGCAAGGTTGGGGGTGAAGTTGGCTGCTCTCTTGCCACAAAACTTGTGCTCTTAGGTTGAGAAAAGCCCATGTAAAGTCTGTAGAGCATCTGCTTGTTACCCAAGATAACTCAAGGTTGGGAGCTGAGGCAAAGTGACCTTCACTGAGATACTGAGATCTCCAAATGGTGCCAAACTCTTAGCTCTCCTGTCAAACTTTCTTAAAATCTATGATATTCATCGGACGCTGTAATAACAGTGTTTTGAAGCTTGTTTCTGGTAACCTAGCCTTGTATGTGACAAGCTGCGCAGAGCAAGATAGCAACAAAATGACATAAATTTAACCCTTATCTTGGGGAATTGCCCAAGCAGAGTGTAACTGTCAGTGCACAGAGATGGTTATAAGCTCTAGGATGAGCAAAACGGTGGGAAAATAGTGGTAAAATTAGGGGGAAATGGTGTCTTCTCCACTGCTCTGCCAGTTCACTCACTTCGGGAACTCTAGGTAATGAAGTAAACGCTACTAAATGTATCAGTGATGAAATTTTCTTAAGGCTTTGGTGGATCAAATAAATAATAGGTGAGGATTTTAATTGTGGGGCTGTATTGCCCTCGTGGTGCAAGGCTGAGGGGAGACCAGCAGCAGGGCCACGCAAATGCTGCTGGCTCTGCCCTGCGAGGAGGCTCTCGGACCCGCACGCGATAGTACCTTAATAGCAGGGAATTCATCCCAAGCGGGAAAACCTCGGCGCGTGCAGCCTGTCGGGAGGCGGATGGTGGGCCCGGGAGAAGCAAGTTGCTGCCTGTGAATAAATAAAGGACAGGGCAGCTTGTACCAAAGGAGGAAAGTGATTTAAGCTGTGGGGATGACAGTGTTGTGAGGAGAAACTCTTACTCCGCTGGCCAGGAGGAAGCTGTGCTTGGAATCGGAGTGGTTCCTGGCTGTAGCTGTGCTTGGGAACAGCCCCTGGGTGACAGTCATGGAGACCGAATCCCTGCTGGCTTTTTGCAGTGGGAGTTTGATCCGCTGGAGAGGCTCGTGTGATGGAGCAGCGCAGGAAGAGCTCAGTTTCCCTGAGGGTCTCTTCTGATTTTAATTTCCCAAAGCTCATTCCATGCTGGTGATTTGTCTGTTTGGTTGCTAAATAAGTTGCAAGAGGGGGAAAAACGTTGAATTCCAGCAATCTCAAAGGGGGATGAGAGGCAGTAGAAAATTCTTCCCTCATAGAAATCTAAAGGGGGGGTGAAAAAATCCCCTACCACAAGGTCAAGTTGATTTCTGCAGATGTCCAAGAAAAGTTGCTGTTTTTCTTACTATATGACCAACTTACCATACAAGCTGAGATGGAAATCACCCTAACACCTCCCTGCTGCCCCTCTCCTCTCTAACGAGCTTTCCTAATATTCCTAGAAACAGAACTTGACTAGCAGTTTGTAACCATAATCCAGGCTTGCATCCGTCAGCAATTAGCATTTTAGCTCTTCTGTTGAAATTTGGATTTTTTTGATCTCTAAGAAGCTTTTAGGTTCTACAGGAGAAAAGCAGGAGTCAAAAGCCCCTCTGCACCCACGTTATCCAAAGGAAACCACACAATGGACCATTAGGAAACTTAACCCCTTCCCAAGCTGCACACGTTTCCCATTTCTTCTCACTTTTAGTGCAACAAAAGGGCAAGTTGGAAAAACA
Organism: Nothoprocta pentlandii; assembly: GCA_013398315.1. Taxonomy (NCBI): domain Eukaryota; kingdom Metazoa; phylum Chordata; class Aves; order Tinamiformes; family Tinamidae; genus Nothoprocta; species Nothoprocta pentlandii. Next base: position 1,217,968 of record VZSG01000212.1, on the reverse strand, counting down.
ATCCCCTTTCCCTCCCACACGAATCACTATCCGTGTGGAGTTCAGAATTTTCCAAAGGAGTGGATGTGATCCTGACATCTGGACTTCGTCCAGACTCAAATTCCAGGCGTGCATCTAAGAATTTCCACTTCCAGTGCTGAGACCAGCAGTTCTTAGAAAGCCCTGTTCCTTTTAAGGCAAAATTCTAGGGCTGCAATGGTGGCAGCACAAGAAAAACTTCTCCCACAGTGAGTTCCTGCAGTGTTTTTCCCCTTCTCCTCCTCATTTGGCTCGAGTGCTCTCCTTGTCTTTGGTGACAGAAGAGGAAGGCTCCTTTGTGTGTAATCTCATGAGGATTCCAGCAGGCAGGAGGAGATGCTGCATGCTGAGCTGTGGGATATTTGGTGGCCACTAAGCGAGCAGCAAACCCAACTTTGAGCCACTGCATGGGCAAGCTCCTTACCTGGGCTCCTACAAGCAAGTGGCTTCACTCCCTGGTGCAGCAGATGGGTCTATAAAGCCCTGAGCTGCCCGTGGGTGCTTTGGGAGCAGGTTCTTCCCTGCCCACGGAGCCCAGGTGCTGCTGGTGGGTGCAGGGAGCTCCCGCAGCTGGGTTGGAGCAGGGTGACTCAGGCGCAGGTGGGATGGGACAAGCTGCTGCCACCCTCATGCAGACACCCTGCCCTTCTGCTGCAGGGCACTGCTCCCACAGCGGGGCTGGGGCCCATCTCATCAGCACAGGCAGCTGCTTGTGGGTTAGCTGTGCTGCAGAGCATCTCCTTGCCTCTCCTGGAATTGCCTCAGAGCTGGGAATTGCACCTCGCGCTCATTTGGCATCCTCAAGTTGGTCCTGCTGTTTGGAACTGGTGCAGGAATTCTTCCAGCTAATGTTAGACTTGCTTCACCTGCAGGGTTTGCAATCACACCCTTATTTGTTCTCTCGCGTTCCTTCCTTTTTCTTAGAAAGGACTGAGAGGTTCCAACCGGAATATTTTTGTTAGGATTACTGAGGGTTTCAACCTGTCAGTCTTCTTGCATTTTTCAGTCCTCCTTTTTCCTTGTCACCTCCTTAGGCAGAGATGCCACCTTGCGTGTCCAGCTGAAGGGCTTGGGCTCTGCGTAGTTGCCAGAGAGGAAGTTTATTTCCAGAGAGTGAATCCCAGTATTTCTTGTGCAGGGCAATGAGAGGGTAGGGACTCAGCTCTTAAATTAAGCTAAGGGGAGTTCCAGAAAGCGAACCAAGAGCTCTCAAGCGGAGAGGCCCTTGAAAATCAATCTACAGGAGCACTGGAAAATGCAAGACACTAGTGGAATTTCAGGCCCGTAGGAGGTTGATGTGATGGGGCCCATGGGCAGTCTCTTTTAAAGCTCTGCCATGTTATGACTCTTCTGTCTATCGGAAGGTTGCCAGACATCAAGGACATACCTTTCTCTGCCAATTCCCGCTGGAAAAATCGTATCCCTGTCTTCTGTATCCCCTATGCAGACACCCTACAAGGCAGTAGCATTTCCAAGGTCTCTGCTTCCTCCCTGGTCACTGCCCTGTGTACAGTTTTATGCTAACCCAAATCCTACCTACAAATTGCTATGGTTTGCTCAAACTGGAGACTTCCTGACCAGGTTTTCATCAGTGCTGCTGTCTTGTGCAAAGATACACACTGCTATCTTTGTCCAGGTGGAGTAATACAGATAAGATGGCCTTTTCAGCCAGGAAATAGGGATAAAGGGATCCTAGAGAGGCCTGGCTGTTGCTGAGATGTGTTGGGCAGATGGAAATGAAAGGGCTTCAAAAGGGCTGTCACCCCAAAAGCCTAAGATAGGAACAGTGCAGCTACAAGCAGGGCAAGTTGTGGTCTGTTTTAGCAAAGACTTGCTCTTAAGCACGGAATATTTTCTGCAGGAATTCAGGATTCCTCGGTGAATAGAAGGAAAAGCGTTTTGAACTGAAATACCTCTGGGTGATGAGAGAAGGGGGCAGAGAATCCCTGTCCTTCCAAGCCCTAAAACGTGAATTCCTTGGTGGGTGTTAGCTTTCCTCACCAAAGGGTGAGCAAAGTGGCCGAGTGGCAGGGAAGAAGGAGGGCTCTCTTGTGAGAGTAGTTTCAGAAGCTCCCTGTTTCTAGTGATAGGGAGTGTGGAATATCCTGGATCTGAACCCCATGAGCAAGAGGAGCTGCTCCATGGCCCCTGTGCCATGGGAAGCAGCTGGAAGGAAGAGCTACGGCCCCCTCGGCGCCTGGTCCCTTCCATTGCCCCCTTTCCTGGTCTCAGCCTTGCTCCTGCTGGGCTGCTCTGCTTTAGCTCCTGTTGCTTCACTTGGAGGCAAAGAGACCCATTCCTTCTCCCCGTCCTCCAAAGACTGCAGATAAAGCTACAAGGGTGGAGATAAGGTCTTAAAATGAGCAGAGCGTTGGCAATAGCAGCCAAGGGGCCAGTGCCTACGGATGAAGGGAGGAAATTAGAACATGGGATCGCCAGGCCAGAGAAACTGCAACGTATGTGGGTTTCGTGGAGCTCTCCCGTGCTGGTAGCTCCACGCAGGGAGCAGCACGAGGAGCGTCGGGGCCGCGCTGACCCGGGCAGCCCGTGCTCTGCAGAGGCCCCTTGACCCGGTGCTGTTCCCGCTGCTTTGAAGGCCGCTCCAGGTGTCCTCTGCAGCATGGGAGGCCCGGAGGAGCGAGCTTTTGAAGTTGTGGTGTCTTGAGCAACTGAGTTGAGCCAAGTTTTGGCTTGGGGAGGTGGGAGGGGGTTGGAAAGTTTAACGTGGTGCTCTTGTATCGCTAGGAGACGTCTGATAAGAACACAGAGTCTCTAACATCTTCTGTAAGGAGACCCTTTCACTTAGTGTTGGGCAAGATGCCGGTATTTCCTCATGGAATTGCATGTTGCTGCAGCCCCGGGTGAAGAAGAAAAGCTGATTCCCTGGAATCCCCTAGAGAGGGAAGCGGAAGCATCGCATGGCAAGGAGCTGGAGGGGACAGCACAAATAAAAACAGTACTTCTAAGTCATCCTCTTTACTTCTCTTTACTCTGGCAAACAAGCCACTCATGTTAGCTGTAATGAGCTGCCTCCTCCATCACGTTTCCCGTGGCAGATGGGGTCTCTCCGGGATTAATTAAGGATCATAACTGTGACCTAGTTAGCAGGCTCGCGCTGTCGTGCCGGGAGCTCGGTGCCACCGGGCTGGCCGAGAGCCGCTTTCCCTGGTCCGCTGTGTTGCTCGCCCTGCCTGTCCCCCCTGCGCTGCCTCCGGGTGGGATCACGTTTCATCCATTCCCTGATGGCTCCTGCCCTAGCTGTGAGTAGGTGCCTCTGCAGGGCGCCCATGAGAAGTGAGGCTAAATGTGCCTCCACATGTCCTGGTGCTGTCCCTCACTGGGGGAGATGGAAGCTCCTCGTGGCTGGAGATGGAACAGGATCAGATACAAGATTAGGGAGGTTGGTGCTGGAGACACCTTGAGATGCTGGGCTCCTTGGGCCAAAGTGTCGCTGCAGGGACGTGCCTGGGTGTCTGTTCTCTCAGGGCTGCTCAATCCCTTGGAGTTTCCAGTTGGTCGTTCATGGCATTGAGCCTGCAGGAAGGCTGCCTGCGATGGAGCAGAGATGACTTGGGAGCTAAATGCAGACCAGAGCTGTCTTCTCCTGCGGTTAGGTGGCACCAAGGGGATGGCGGTGGCGACCTTCTCCCTTCTTGCACCCATGGGACCGCAGTGTCCCCCTCGTGCCTCCTTTGTGCTCCCTTCTCTTTGCAGCTTGCTTGGTGAGAGGCGGTACTGCACAACCCACTGGCCATGGGGAGGCTGCATGTGGCACTTCACGGGTGATGTGAGGAGCACCTGAGGCTCCCCATGGTCCCCGCTCCCCACAGCTCCTCCTTAATAAGCCTGAGGTTCTGCTCAGGGGTCTGGGAGCATCCCCACTGGGATCCTGCTGGTTTCCAATAGGAAGTGTGGGGCTGTGGAGGCGGCTGTTGGATAGGCCCCCCGGGATGCAGGAGCACACGCGGTGCGGGGGCTGCCTGGCTTTTCTTCCTCGCCTCCGAAAAAAACTCCTGTGTTCCAGTGACCTGTTTATTATGTAGGTCACCACCAGCTGGAAGGAGAAAAACAGTTTCAAAGCAGGTGAAATCTAATAGGGCTCCTGTAGTCAGCGGCCCTTTCTGGATAAGGGCAGAAGGTTCCCTGCAGGGAGGTGGGATCCTGGATGGAGCAGTCGGTGGGAGAAGGCCCTGGAAGCAGGATGGCTCTCCAGGAGCTGGCAAGCGCGGGGGCTAGTGCATGAAGGAGCAGGCAGGACTTGGCTCCTGCTGTTGGTGGACCCAGTTCTTGTCCTTTCACGTCTCAGGCTGGGTTTGGGGATGAGGAGGTCAGTTCTTACCTTGGGTGCTTGTTTCCCACTTGGTTTTGCCTGCTGGAGACCTGTGCCATGCGTGGTGGAGGAGTCATCCCCACTGGGAGATGAGCCTGGGCAGTCACAGTGACAGGGGGACGCAGATCAGGGAAATATGTCTGGATGCCAAGAGTAAAACCGGGACCAAAACCCATCGGAGTGTTGTGCTGGTGCCGTTACCTAGGGCTGCCCTGCTCCCTTTCACGCAGCGGAGCCGACACCTTGCGACACCCACCAAGAAACCAAGGCCTTGGTGCAACCCCTGTGTGTGACCTGAGCAAGGACACACTGCTCTGCAAACGAGAGCTTCGGCCAAGTCCAGCTTCGCTCACGCCTCCCTGTGTTGCCAAAACTCTGCTACGTACCCCTTGGATAGCCTCGTTTCTTCCTCTTATCCCTTATCTATCAGCTGGGCTGCAGACACTGTAAGCCACCCACTCACCCTTTCCCATCTAAACAGTCCTGCAGTCTTTGGGTGGGAGGATGCCTGATCTTTTTTGCAGAATGTAGTTTCTTGTGGAGCTGTTTTAATTCACACACCCCTTTCCTGCAGCTATTTGCCTTCATTTCACATCAGCGTACCCTGTGCTCTCTGCAAACAGCAACATCTCCTTTCGTCTCCCCTCAGAGTCTCACGGGCTGCTGCTAAACCGAGTCTAGGTCTTGTTTTGGGACAGAAAGCCAGGCTTTTTCTGACAGACCGCTGAGGCCTCTCCTATATGTGAGTCCTTAAGTCGGAGCTGTGTGGCTCCCAAGGCATGGCCTCTTGCTTGTAATGTTTATCAGCTGCAGGCAGTCCTGCTTGTCTTATCAGGCTGCAATAAAAGAGAATGAAGGCCACCCTTTGGGTTGGGGGTAGGAAGCCATATACCGTGTGAACTCGCCTGACCTGCCTGATGTGTTCTCCCTCGAGGCAAAGGGATGGCTCCGAGCCTTGTGTGTCCACATGGAAGAGGGCATTAGGAAGCCCAGTTCCCGCTTCCAGCAGCATTGGTGGCAGCAAGTAGCTACCCAAGACTGTGAACCTCTTCTTTGGGTCATGGCTAAGGAGAACCTTCAGTTTTCCACACCTGCTGGTCTGGGGTTTGTGTCCGGGAAATGGTGGGACTTAACTAAAGGGTTATTGGTCTGTGAACAAAACATTTTGACCTCCAATTGACTGAGCCTACTCGTGTGAACCTCTCTGACTCCAGAAACTGGTGAGGCCATAAATTCAGCAAGATGATGGAGCACCTGATTCAGGTTATTAAGTGGGAAGCAGGGCTATGTTGCAGTGAGTGGTGATGCTTTCCTGAGGCTTAGAGCAGTCCCGAGGTATCGGAGGCCAGATTGACACCTCTGTGAAGCACGTCAGGGCTCTCGCCCCTCCTCAGGAAGCATCAGGAGCTGCTTTGTGTGGGACACGAGGCCCCACATCACTGGGACTTGACTTTGTGCAATGGAGGAGTCTGCAAAGGTCTGTGTAGCCTGGGGCTCTGCTCTGCTTTCTATTGCGAGAGCAGACTGCTCCTTTGCTCAACTTGGGTTAGCTCATCTCAAGATAGGTCTGAGAGATTTTTATCGTAGATTTTCACCCAAACCACAGGGTGACAGTTTAGCAGTTACTATAGCCTCTGCTGTTGCTGGTCCTGGGGCAGCTGTGTTGAGGCACAGAGGGTCTTTACCGGCATGAACACCAGCGTTGCTCCTGAATATCAATCTGGGCTGGTAAGCAGGCCCTCTTTAGTCCTGGAGTGCCGCTCTAGGAGCAGCGTGTAGCCCTCCAGACTACAGCTCTTGTGCTGGACCAGCCCCGCAGAGCAGCTGCAGGGTCCCCGGCGTGCACGGGGGCTCCAGCGGCTTTGCGGCAGGCTGACACGGCGCGCGGGGCCGAGAAAACAGAGCAGTGTCACAGCGAGAATCAGCAGCCCATTTAGCCAGAGCTGCGGCCGCTCCTGCGGTGCCAGGCAGCCCAGCAGCGCCGTGGGCTGCCGCATAAAGGGCTGCCTTTGCTCCCGGGACAGGAGGCTTCGTGCTGGGCATCAGCGGCTGGTTAGTGTTCGCAGGAGAAGAACAGGGCTCCAGATTAGGACCAGAATCTTTGCCCGCTGTTTGGGCGTTCAGAGCGAGAGAGCTTGTAGCTGGAGCACGGTGGTTCAGGCTGTTTGGTGTGCAGGTCTGGGAAGTGAGGAGACAAGGCCACGCGTGTGCTGCACCAAGCGGTTGCTGATGCTCTGCTTAAAACTTGTTCTATTTATACTTGCTTGTATTGCATTTGGGCTCTGAAGGGATTTTTGCTAGACACCCTTCTGTTGTGTTACTTGCTGTTGGTTTCTTTTTTTTCTCTGTTTTAAACCACACTTTGTAATGACAAGCGACTTGCCAAGAGAGCTGTGCTGATTATCTGCAGGTGGCCTGAACGTGGTGGCCACCTTCAGGGAAAGCAAGAAGGACAACAGGGCTTTTAAAGGTGCCTGTAGGATTCCTGTAGCTGCGTAGTCAGAGGATAGAGGCCTAAGAAGCCATAACAGACTCTGATCTAGCAGCTACGAGGGGAAAAATACACTGAATCCATAGGAGGCAAGCACAGGCAGGAGGACTTGCCCTCGCATCCAGGTTGCTTCCTCCCTGGACCACGGGCAGTCCCTTTAGACCCGGTATCTTTGGTCTGATGAGAAGCCGATGACTTGGCTTGTGTTGTCACCCCTGCCCGGCCTTGCCGAGCCCGTGGCTTGTGAGTCACTGTTTATTTACAAAGAGCGCACGCAAGGGCTCTGTGCTCGGGGTGCTGCGGTGAGCGACGGCTCCGCGGGCATCGTGCCGTGCCCGCGACGCTGCCATGCAGCAAAGTCGAGCGGCCCTCCTGCCCGGGAAAGAGCTGAGCCCTGCTGCAGCCTCCCGTTCCTCGTTTAGAGCTGCCTTGGGTCTCTCCGTGGCCTTGTTTCGAGGCAGACACAGGGAATAGCTGGAGGGGAAATGAGAGTGTGTCTTTGCTGCAGCAAGGAATGGTTCCAGGAGCTGTTGAATAAGCAAATAAAGAGCAATTGCTGTAACTCCAAACAACAAAAGCATAGTTTTTCAATAGCACGGTAGCCCACGCTGGAGATGTGTCAGAAAATCTACTCCAGTGCCATCCTGAGCTAAGATGAGCAGCAAAAGGTCGGCATGATCAGTTTTTGGGCTAGCCCAAGACAGTTAGAAGTCTGTTTAGGATTAATATTAATGAGCAGTGACGGAAGGTTCTCCTAGTTCTCCTCTTTGGGTCGTTTTTATCCATGATGTCAACGATTGCAACACGAGTGTGACTAATATAGGGCTTTATCTTAGAGGCTTCTCTCATCTGAGGTTAGGCTGTTTGTTTCTGCAGGGTGTTGTAATACTCCCCAAACACGAAGCAGAGCAGCAGCCCTGTGTGGAGGTGGCTCTTCCCCGAAGACGGTGGCCTGTCTTCTGCTCGGGAGGGACACAAGGAAGAGCTGAGCACAGAGACAGAGCAAGCCTGTAAAATCCCACAGCTCTGGGCCAGCTTTGCTTTCTGTAAATAAAGCTAAGCCTCAACGCACTGAGAAGCACAGGGAAAAGCACCGTGTTGCATCTCGAGTCCGCGCAATGCATGAGTGGGACCGAAGGCCCATCCAGCGAGCAGAAGACACCAGGGGAAGGCTGTGTGTGCTCTGCTTTTGGGGAGCCCGGAGCCCTCCGAGGAAGCTGGGCACATAGACCTGCTGGACCTGCTCTCCAGCAGCCTGCCGAGCTCTTTGCGGGCTTGCCCAGGCCAGTTCCAGCGCCTGGCAGGGATTGGGACAGCTCCGTATCCTTTGGAAAGGGACTTTCTTCAGGGGCTGATGTCAGCTGCGCTTTCTTGCCCTTTGAACTCTCAGGTAGCATATCTCATTGCACGGTGATAAAACCTGCCAGTCTTTTCTGCAGCTCTCTTTGGAGGCGTGAAGCTTCCTCTTGGCTGCGTTTTCAGCAGGGCCAGTAACTTGCTCCTGACATATTTTGTCGCTGTATAAGTAATTGTGGCAACTGGGTTATGTTGGAAGGGGTTTTATTTTTTGTTTTCTCCCCTCTGAAGGTCAGGACAGTTGCAAATGAAATAGCTTAATCCTCCCTATGCCAGTGCCTGTGTTTTGTGCAGTTTTTAATAAACATTTATTAGAAAAATTAAGCAGAATCTTTCAGCAGAACTCAACAGGAAACAATGAGCACGGTGATGGGCTCTAGTCAGAGCAGGGCTCAGCTAATTCCTCTGCTTGGCAGAGTTACTGTCTTCTCCCAATGAAGCCCTTGCTTTGAAACAGAGCTTGGTTCTGTGCTTCATGTTGTGTGATCCCATTTGGAGAAATCCATAGGCGGTGCCAGTGGGATATGGAGATAAATACGTGGTGCAGGCTGAGCAAGAGAGCTTGTTCCTGTCTCTCTTTGGGTTGCATTTGGGGTATGTTTTGTCTCCCCTTCCAGCACGTTTGTAAAGCAGGCTATAACATCGCTTGCTTTGGTGTTTGGAAGGTTGAACAAAACAGAGGGCAAAAAGCCAGCCACTTAAAACACATTCCTCAGCTGGTGACTGGAAAAACTTCCTACTTCAGACGGAGGCGTCCGCTGTTTGCCTTGCTCGTGCTGCTGGCGGGGTGATGGGCTTGGTTTGCGTCACTTGGTTTCAGCCTGACCTTTATGTTTTGGAGAGGGTTGATAAGCTGTCCCTTCCTCCCAAGGATCCTCAGCTCCAGCTGCTTCCCGCATCCCCAGCAGTGGATAAAAAAGATTTTGTGCGCTGGAGCAAGGTACAGTGATACGGAGGAATTCGCTTGTTCCTGATAGGGCACGATTTATCTCTTGGGCGTGTTGCAGCTGTGGCATTGAGCTATAAGGCAGAGATTGCAATGACTCTGCTCCCAAAAAGGGAGGGAATTGGACTAGGAAATGTTGGGGCTAAGTAGCTTGTAGTGGAAGAGCAGGTCTGAGTGGAGAGGAGAACCTGCACCTCAGAAATCACTCACAACAGCACATCTCAAGCTCAGCTATATCATGTTCTACATACACCTGCAGCATGTTCTTTTTTATTATTATTATTTCTTTTATTTGTCCATCTTCCTGAGACACCAAGCTCCTTTTCTCCTGTCTCCTTTCCCAGAAGAAAAAGGGTCAAGTCTGAACTTAAACAGCAGAATATCCTCCAGCTTCCCCTTCCCTGGCTTCTAACGCAGCGCTGAAGCTCTTCTAGTGCAGCCCAATGTGTTTGGAGAGACACGTGTGCAGATATCAGCCGTTCTGTACAGGCAGCCGCACACAGTGACATTTGTGCTGCTCTTGTGCTACTGCTTGTGCCTCTCCCTGTCGACAAGTTCTTTGTTTATTGGCACAATAAAAGCACTGGGGTTCTTTTCCAGCTGCAAGGCAGATTTGGGGCTGCACGGAGGGTCCTTGTTCACAGATCTCTAACTGCTGGCCGAAATGAGCTTCATGGATATCGTGCCACGGCCCTGAGTACTGGGTCAATACAGCTTGTCACGCACGGAAGCTGGCTCAGGAAAAGCTGCTGACAGCTCCTCACATTCCCAGAGGGCACTTGAGGGCAAACTGCCTCTTGCAGCCCCTTCCTCCTCTTGTCAGGTGCAAGTAACGGAAGCCAAAGCGAGCTCCTGCAGAGCCAGGGAGCCCCAGCTTGAAAGGCATGTGGGGAGGGAGCGTGTGGGGAGTGTTATATAATGCCCTGTGGCTGTTGCAAAGGTTAGGAGGGCCCGAGGGTGTGGAGAATTGTGTGCTGGGCTCCTCTGAAAGGTGCAGTGCAGCTCCACGTGGTGAGAGGAAAGGACACTCGTCCATCACGAGCTCCTTACTCATTTCTACTGCACGAGAAGCTTATTGAGGTGACTGCAAATCACTGTGCAGCTCATCTGTCTTTAGAGATGGGAGAACTGTGCCTGATTCCTTAAAAAGAAGACTGTGCAGTCAAAAATTAAGACTTTCCTCTTGGATCACAGGTGGGCCAACATCCAGCTGCCTTCCCTCGCTTGCACCCCTTTCTCCAGCTCGGCTGTGCATTGCCTTCCTGCTGCAGCATGGGGAGCAGGAGGACACCCTGTGTGGAAGGGACACCCTGGAGTATCCTGGGCTTGAAAGGCTGGAAAACACAGCTCCTGGAGCTGTGAACTGAGCTGAAGGCATCCGTAAGCAGAGATTAGAGCAGTAATTGCCCTAGGAAATGCTGAAGGAGAAGCTTGGCCTGCAATGACCTTATGACGGAGAACTGGGGGCAAATGTATTGAATCTTTCGGCATGAAAAGGCAGAAAACGTGACAGAGGTTTGGTCTTGTCTTGCGGTCTCTTCTGGAGGTGTTGACTGGCCATTCCCCTCCACAGGGAATGGGAATTGTGTGGAAAGGATAGCAGAAAGCGTACATGGGTCTCGGGAGGAGCAAGGTCCATGGGGACACAGTGTCAGAACAGGGAGCAGGTTTGTTTGTCTGGGCTGACCAAATTTCTCTAGAAAGCTCTATGTTCTTCTGCCCATGTGGCTTCACGTGGAGCCTTTTTGCTCTTCTTATGTAATATTTTCCTTGGAAACTTGATGCCCTTTAGGAGGGACAGGTTGATGCTGTCCCCTAGGCTGCAGGTTTAATATGCAGACTTCAGATGTCTCAGGACAAAGATTTTCCATAAGACTATGGACGTCAAAGCTAAGGCTAAGTGTGCTAGGAAAGTTGTCCAGTGTAAATACCAGGCCCTTTAGGAAAACCGAGCTAACGATTAACCCCCCCGCAGTGCCCGGTTCAGCCCAGCGATCAAAGTTTTTTTGTTAATGAGCCTTGCAGAGGGCTGAAAAGTGTTGAGCAGGTCCCTGCGGCCCTGCTCAGGCTGAGAACACGCTTGCAGGGCTGGCGTGAGGCGAGGGGTTGTTGGACTGTGCCCGTTGCTTGCTCTGCTTGGGTCTGTCCTGGTGGTGGGGTCTGTGTGTCCCGGCCATGCGTGGATGGGAAGCGAGGACCTGGGGGCTCCCTGCCACCCGGGACGGGATGCTCCGCGTCCCAGCGGCGCCGGCCTCGGTCCTATGAACCTGCCTGGCCTTTGCCTGGCGCTCAGCTCTGCCCTTTGGGTCCCGGGTGGATGCACTCGCGTGCTTGGTGTGCCCTGAACCGCTGTCACCCCTGGGGCTGCACTGGAGTGCATGGGCTGTGAGCGCTCGCGTGGCCTTGCTCCGCGAGCCCGGCACAGAGCCTGTTTGATTAGCGAGCACCCAAGGTTAAATAAAAGCTAAATGTCTCCGGAGCCAAGCTGTTCTGAACTCGGCCTGTAACGTAGGGAAGGGTGAAAATGGTGCAAATCTGTCTAGAAGCAACAGCTGCACAGCTGGGGCCATGTGTGTGCGGCAGTATTTTGAAGGTGGTTTTGCTCTACCTTCATTTAATGGGGTTGAAGATTTGTCAGTGACTCAAGACACTAGGAGCAGTGCAACTGGTCTGAGATGGCTCCATAAGGCCCGACAAAGAGCTCAGCCTGGGAAAGCCGCTGCTGGGATTCAGGCCGGGTCCAGCCTTGGGGGCTTCTCCTTCGCATCCTTCTCCTTTAGGCCAGTTTGGGAAGCAGACGTGTGAGAGTTCCCTATGGGGACCGCGTAGCTCCACCAAACAGTGCCAGCACATTGCACGCGGGGAGACCTGCAGCTCCATGTCACCATGTCCCCATCCCCTTCCCCAGCGCTCCAGCTACCCAGGTGAACAGTGAGGGCAGTAAAAACCCTCTTGGAAGGCCAGGCCTCCAAGAAAAGATCCCTGGGATCCAGGGAGGAGCAGGTGGCTTTGTCAGGCTCTCCGCAGTGTCACTCAGCCGGCTGATGGGACCTTCCTCCCTGTTCACAAGGCTCTGATAACAGCTAGGGCAGCCTGGTGACCTTTGCCTGAGCTCCCTCTTTAATCTCGGCTGGCTTTTGCCTCATTGCCCCTCATTAACGAGCAGCAGAGATCAGTTCTGATAGCAGCAGGTCTGCTCCCCTCCCTGGGTGCATGGGATCAAGTCTCTCCATGGCTGCTGGATCGAAAGCTAAGGATCTCCCTCCACTATCACAGCTCAGCAGGTGGCTGAACGGAAACTGTTTTTATTTAAAAATACCACAAAATACGTACAAGTCCAGTGTGTTTAACAACTTATTGAGCAGGAGGGGGGCAGTCTGCGTTGGTGCGTCTTGGGATGAACTTAATTGTGACCTGTGCCCAGCCCTTCATGCCTCCTGCTCCTGGGCAGGGCATAAACTGTCCCCCAAGGAGAACTTCCAGGATTTCTGAAGGGATTTGGCCTCGCCAAGAGACTCCCGTTTGGAGGGAATGATCCCAAAATTGCCCCGCTTCCCCGTGCGAGCCCTCTGTGGTGCGGGCTCCCAGCAGCGCAGACACAACGGGAGGCCAGCACAACCGCTCCCTTCCTCCGGAACCGCTTCCCGGGGAAGCGTTCTCCCGGGGAGCCGTTTCCTCAGGCTGAGGCGGCGCCCTTTCCCGCTCCTCGTGCCGCGCCTGCCCCTTTAAGAGCGGCGACCGTTAGGAAGGGCGGGAGCGCGGGTGTCATGGCGGCCGCCGGGCTGGTGAGCGCCGCGCGGCTCCGGGCAGCGGCGCCCGGACGTCCGGTTTTATGTAAAACTCCCTCTTTGTATCGCAAGGTGTAGCGGAGGGGAGGTGGCGTTGGAAGGCGGAGTGGTGAATCCCCCTTGGAGGAGCCGGGCGGGCCACGGCCTCCCTCGTCCTGAGGCTGCCGCGGGCTGGCCTGCCTGCCAGAGCTGCCCTCGCCGGCTGCTTCCTGCAAGGAGCTGGTTATCCCGCTCCCTGCGTCATGGTAAGGGAGCCTGGCTCGTTTTGTGCCTCGGGGGGATTTCATGGCACGGGAACCGGGCTCGTTTTGTGCCTCTGGGATTGCAGAATCCATCTGGCACCGCTGTGAAAAACACAGGAGAAAACCTTGGTTCCCTGGGCGCATATCAGCTCAGGTTTGGGGAGGAGGAACCTCTAAACAGTCCTGGGTTAGCGTGCTATGAAAATCTGATTTATTTAGCTTGTCACAAAAATAAAATGTTTTTGTTGTGTAGAGGTAGTTCTTAATCTGTAGTCTCTAAACATTATTATTATTATTATTATTATTATTATTAGGATGATCCATCCCTAGAGAGACACTTCAAAGGCCACAGAGATGCTGTCACTAGCGTGGACTTCAGCCTCAATAAGAAGCAACTGGGTAAATCCTCTCTCTGTTTTGATGGGCTGGAAATAAAGAAAGAATGTCACGGTTAATGGAGGTTACTGTGAAGGTACTGTGTTATAAAGGACAAAAAATAAGCAAGTTTATCTTGTACCACCTGTCTTGCACTGTATGCTGTTGTTTTTATTGTTATCTGCTATCTCTTTCTCTCTACTGCCTCTGTTTTTACTCGTAGAGCAATTACTTGTTTTGCATGGGTGGCTGTGTCTGTGGATCCCTGAATGTTTATCCAGAGGGCACAAGGATGGTTTGAATGCAGTTCAGCACTGCTCTCCACTGGCCTTCCAGAAGTAGCATGTGGGTCTTGGTCTCCCCTTACTAGACCATGAAAGTATCTTAGTATTCATTATCCATGAGCTCCAGTAAGAAAGGAAACAAATTCTAAGAACGGGTTTTCTGTAGCTACTATTACATCAGTCATCACTCTGAAACTTTTCTTATGATGTTTTATGGTTTTTTTTTAATCTTCTTCATCTTATCACCTCCTAAAATAAACCAGCCAGACCTAAGGGACTAGCTCTTTGTTACTCTGTTAGATTATTTGCTCAATCCAGTAATGATAATAGTTATTGTCAACATGTCATGTCTAACCAGCATCCTACTTAAGTGCTTGTTTAAGATGGTAGAGCACTCTTTGCCTTAAGTTACGTACCACTAAAACCAGGGCAGCTGTCATGCTGTAATTTAGTATCTTCACCAGTGTGTAGTTGTAACTAAAGTTAAATGTCTTGATATTGTCTCCTTGTAAATCTTGCTCTTTTTAAGGAAAGATATTGCGTGTGTGGCAGGGGAGGGAAAATAAACCTCACGTGACAAACAGATAAGATTTCTCTTCTCCCCCTCCCCAGGGGACATGCGTAATGAATGGCCCTGTTTGATAAGGACATATATTAATTAATGACAGAAAAAGAGATAACTATTATTTCTGTCTCAAAATGACTGTGAAGTAAAGGGATATGTCCAGCAAAAGCTATTTGGTATTTTGCTATAATGCTAATGAACTGAAATGTCCTCATACGTATCATGCTGCAGTATCAGAACCTACCATCAATTGATCCTTTCTTTCCTAGAAGCATTTTAAGCTCTCCCTGGACTTATGCCTTACTTGGCTCTTGGGCAGAGAGCTGCAGATGCAGCCTTGGTTTGTTGAAGGCTAAGATGAGTATAAGGTGAAAAATCTACAAAGTTTTCTGTTACTTGGGCATAAAAGTGATTTCAAGTGGTATTTTTACCTTCCCTGTTTCTGGGACTTGCCATATAGCATTTTTCTCTTTAAGTTGCCCCTGGTCTATACTTGCTCTTCTGCAAGTCACTGGGATGCCTGTGTTGCCCATCTGCACAGCGTAGCAGTGGGAAGAGCACTCCCCTGCTCTGGGAAGAGCAACTCCTCAATTACCTCCATCCTGAGTTGTCTGTGGAATCTGAGCTGGGGAATTTTAGACTTAATGAAGTTACATTTAGCCTTTGTTGAATGATTTGGGGTAAGTTATGCTTGTAGTGAGTATGGTATATGCGCTGGCTTCTGCTTCATGTACGACCCTTTGCTTCTGCTGCTGAGAGAGAACTTGGAGCAGCACCATCTGTCCCAGGGAACAGTGTTTCTCCCAAAAGTAGAGTCTGTTCTCTGGGATTTTCCTCCAGCCTCTTCTCTCCTTCGTTTGGTCCCTTCTACTCTCTGGCCTTTACACTCAAAGCAGGTCCCTGCTCTGTTCCAGCCCTTCCTCAGGAGCACAAGAGTAAAGGCAAGGTGCAGATAGAGGACTGTTATCACAGGTGAGGATAGAAGTAGCCGGAAGGCACATCCGGTAGCCACTACCCACATCCAGAAGACTGGATGTGGCTAGGATGATGTGGGTAGATGGACTGCTTCTCAGTCCCAAAGCACAACTATGAAATAACTATCCTGCTTGTGTGGTTCCTCAATGTATTTTTATTTAGAAGTTTTGCAATTTCTGTGTGACATCTGCCTCTGTGACTGTTGCATGAATTGACTTGGCAGTAGCAATGTTGGTGCAGCCCAGTGTGTGACTCTGTTCAGATCCTAACGAGACGTGTAACATGCAATGTGTTAATGAGGTTTAGTGCTCGAAGGACAAAGTGTTTGAGATTGCTGGAAGCTGTGAAGCTGACCTGAGTGTGAAAAATAGCTAAAGTGTAATTGGAGAAGAACTAACACAGGCTTGTTTTTCTGTATTTTTTTTTCTTTCCATTTTGAAATCAGCAAGTGGCTCGATGGATTCGTGCCTGATGATCTGGAGCATGAGACCTCAGATGAGAGCCTATCGCTTCATGGGCCACAAAGATGCAGTGATGTGTGTTCAGTTTTCACCCTCTGGTCACCTCGTGGCTTCAGGCTCTAGAGATAAAACAGTTCGTTTATGGGTTCCCAGTGTGTAAGTATGCATTATGTTTAACTGTGGCTTGAGATTTCTCCCTGTTTCTTGATAGCAGTTCTCCATGTCTGGAATTGGGAGTTGTTTAAAGGAGAGGTAACTTGGTCTTGAACAAGAGTTGAAAAAGAAACCAAAATCCTTTGCGATATTAACTTTCACTAATATAAGGACTAATTTAGTCTAACTTAGTAACAGCTGTTTAGTGTTTCTTCCCCTCCCTTCCTTGTCTGTCGTCTTAGCAAATTGCGAGAGTTTGGTTGGCTTAATGAGTTAACGCTAAGTCCTTGGTAATCATTAGCTGAAGGGTCTTGTAAATGGTGTTGTTCCAGTCCACATTGTTGTGTTTTGCATGATATATCTTCAGCAAGGAGCATTTAATTGAAATACAAAACAGTCAGGAGAGAGCTGCAAAAAAAGACACAAAAGTTAGTAGCCTGGCTCTTGAGCGTATTCTGCTTGAGAAAGTTGTGTCTGTTGAGAAATCACATTTTCAAGCAATGTCCCTATCAGGCTATACAGAGAAGCATTTGAAGAAAAGATTCCTAAGCTGCTTAAATGGCATTGGTTACCTGTTCATGGAATTACTGAGACTTGAAAGCCAGTGCAGGGAAGGAACTGAAAGCCTGTGGTGTATCACGTTAGTTCCTGCTGGAACAAGTGCAGGCACAAGTTACAAAGGGACAGAAAGGCTCTCCCTGGTGTTTGCAGAAGTGCAAGCTCAAGTTTCGAGGGGTGACATGTACATAGCCCATTTGGGGGGCAGCACTTGGTTTGTGAAGGCTCTGAGATCTTGCAGTCCCTTTCAAGGGCAGCAAGTTAATGCCGTCTCATGTGGGGATTTCTCTTTTGGAGTTCCGTGTTTTTACAAGACACGTTGACACATTTTTGTCATTTTCTCTTTCTGTTACAAATGTTCAGCAGAATTGGGGATGTCCTGTGTTTTTTGACAAAAAGAAAACTTCCCATAGAGGCAGTTTTTTATGTTCTTTGCCTTCTGGCAAATAATTAAATTAAGCTAGGCAAATCTGACCTTTCTTTTGAAAAGGGAGGTAATGTTGTTAGGAGGTATGGAGTGCTTAATTTTCTGCTTTTAGAGCTTCTGTAGTCCTGTAGAATTCAATATGTAATGAGAGACTCTGGTTTTCCAGCAGCCTCACTGTAAAACTTGGCTGATGATTGCTCATGAGACAGGGACCAAACCACGAAGTGACTCTTGGTCTGAAATACATCTACTGGATATTGAAATCCATTACATCCTGTGGTGCATCTGTTTTCAGGAAAAGTAATCCCCAGTGTTTATTTGGAAATGTTGGACAAAGAATTAGTAATACTTTTCCAGATAGTGGTGTTTTACGTTGCACAGATTAGCATTTTTGCCTCTTTATGGGGCATTTCGCTTATTTCAAGTTGTTTTGGACTCCAGCAGCCGACTAGAACAACGTTTCAGCTGTTTGTTCTGAACAAACTCATGGAACTATATAGACTTGAATATCTTGTTTCCTAATGTAAGCATATAGATTTCCAATAGAACAGTTTCTAATAGTATAGATCAGCATACAGAAATGTAATGTTTTCATTTCATGTACATTTCATGTACATGAATGTACAAAGTGTCTTTGCTGTCTTGTTCTGCAGTTTTAACATATATTTTTTTTTTGTTCTGAACAGCAAAGGAGAATCCACTGTGTTCAAGGCTCACACGGGAACCGTCAGGAGTGTTCATTTCTCCAGCGATGGCCAGTCCTTGGTTACAGCTTCTGATGATAAAACCATCAAAGTGTGGACGGTTCACAGACAAAAGTTCCTATTCTCACTTAGTCAACACATAAACTGGGTTCGCTGTGCGAAGTAAGTACAGATTTCTGTCAAATAGGAGTGATTTGTCATTTGAAGTCAAACATGATGGTGAATTTGTGTAACGTAACTACTTAGACTAATTCAGATGTCCTTGTTGCCTGAAATACGTTGCTAAGTGCAGAGATGCCTCAGTTAATGGTTATGTAGCCATTTTGTATTTCTTTAATGATCTTTTCTAAAGCACGCTTTCCTGCTTAGATATTTGATCCTTTTTTAGTTAATTGAGAATTTAATATATCAAAATTGCTGCAGAAGCCAAAGAGAAGCCCTGTACGATCTCAGTTTGGTTACTGCCAGGCTTGTTGTGCCTCTCTTGAAAAATGATTATCTGTGCTTATTGCCTTCCTTTATATTGAGGAGGAGGACAGTTATGAGAATGTGAAGATAATCATCTGCAACCAAGTTACTCATTGTAGACATTCACAAGGACTGCCTAATGATGGTCTTTGGTTATTCTAGCAGTGAACAGAGTGCATAAAATACTGGAAGTGCTGCCAAATTGAAGCATTTTATTCCTGTCAGCTCTGTCTTAAAAACTTGGTTTTCAAGTATCCATCTCAGATTTCTGAGGAACTTTTATGTATGTGTGTGTTTAGAGTAAAGACACGTTTTGTCTTAGGTGATCAAAATTTAGGTCTCCTGAGAGTTGCAGTGGTCTCTGGTGTCCTCTTGTGTATGGAAGTTTGAGATGGGAGCTTAACACTTTCTTTTGAGGCGCTAAAGTGATGTAACTTATCCTGCTTTTGCTGCTCTCTTGAGAGTAATTATTGTTCTCAATACTTTTGGCAAACACAGGAACTTTGAATCAGGGTATTGAAATAACTTGAGAGGCACTTAGAATCTAAGTGCTATGTTAGCAGATCTTAAGTGAAATTGAAGACTTCTGTGAGGGTCGTGTAATACATTTGTCGACTTAGGATAGTTTGAGGCCTTACAGGTTGTTTTCTTCCTGAGCCTATGGCAATTGGAAGAGTGAGGTTTGTTTCCTGGCATGATTTGACAGTTTTCCAAATCTATTTGACCCATTGCACTTTTTGTTGTGCAGTTTTTGAGTGCCGTAACTTTTGTCCTAGGTTCTCTCCTGACGGACGATTAATAGTGTCAGCCAGTGATGACAAAACTGTGAAGCTGTGGGATAAGACGAGCAGAGAATGTATACATTCCTTCTGTGAGCACGGTGGGTAAGTACCTGCCTGGTCGCAGCCCTGCTGTCTTTTAAGTGACAAGTTCTCTCTTAGAATTAGTTTGAGGTAGCAACAGATGAACGTGGGTTTTGTATGTGCTGATCTAGAAATACTACTAAGTGAAAACCATGTATTATGTATATTTTAACACTTGAAAATGTTGTAACAGTTGGACCCATCAAACTTCAGGAGTTTTTAATCTACAACTCTTACAATTGTAAAGTAAAACTTTCAAGATAGCTCTGTTTAGATATGATCCTGTGTTCTACGTATTGCTCTAAGCAAGGTCTTGAAAATGCTTCATACTGCAAAATCCCTCATAAGTAATTTCTTCCTTTCCATCCTGTTCAATGTACTAAGAAATCCCTTCACTCCTTGAAAAGATCTTTTCCAATCTTAAGCAAGCATTGAACGTAAATCATTGGGTTTAACTGCAATTTACAGGTTTGTGAACCATGTGGATTTTCATCCCAGCGGTACCTGCATCGCTGCAGCTGGCACAGATAACACAGTGAAGGTGTGGGACATTAGGATGAATAGACTTCTCCAACATTATCAAGGCAAGTTAAGATTTTGGGAAAAAAATCTTATCTTTCCATATTTTAATGGAAATATTTTAATTTTTTAAACCAAAAAATGGAAAAAAAAACCCAAAAAACCCACCACCCAACGCTGCAGCATGTCACTCTTGCTGCAAAGACTTTTAAGGATGCTACAGTATTTTATAAATCCATGCGTTCTCGGGCACCATTTTTGGTACGAATGGCTTAATTTTCTGTTAGCTTTTCACGTAGGCCTCTTCCAGCATATTAGTAAATCATACCAGAGGTAAGGGTTGGAGCTTGGTACCTTGTTCTTTCTGCCATCTGCAGATCAGATAACGTCAGGTTGGGAGCTCCTGCTGTTGCAGCCATCCAGCAGGATGCTGGGCAGAAATAAGCAGAGTAGTAACTTAGTCGGTAGTTGAATCTTTCTGACTTGGTAAGTTCAGAGGCAAAAATGGAGCTCAAATTCAAAGCTCTTGATCCTGGCTTTATACACTTCTTTTTGAAGTGCTTTAGATGATACGTGTGTCTTTACTCATTCAGGCAGTGAAGGAATTTGCATTTTCTTTCAGTGCAAGTTCTCTAGTTTCTCTCTATCCTGATACAGAGGGCAGAGTGAGATGCAGCTATGTCTGAAAAATAGAATTCTGTTTGTATTCCCTTGCAGTGACCTGTGAAAGACTGTACCTCTTGGTGCAGGTGAGAGCAGTGGGAGTTACTCATCCCAAGGCAAATGCAGCTCATCTGCAGAGAGACTATTAAGATTAGGCAAGTCCTTTGGGTTCCAAAGAAATTTAAAAAGAGATCTGCAAGAACTTGCAGCTTGCTGGGAAGCCTGCAAAGCTGGGAATCCTTTAATACTTCCGCCCTGTATGGAGGGCTGTCCTTTTGCTCTTTGTATATGGTAAAGAGCAATAGTAAAGACAATAATTGAAGCAGTTTTCTTCTTGGTTAAAAATCATGTCTTATTTTTAGCATTAACTTCTTGCAGCTTGATTTTGTGTTATTCTCTGCTTCCAAATTTCACGTCCTTTTATGATATTATTTCTCCCTGTGTAGTCAAACCAAGGACTCCTTAAGCTCTTTTTCAGTTTTAAAGTGGACTGAGACCTCCCCTATAAGGTAACTTTTAAAAACTTCTGCAGTTATTCTTTCCGACTTGCAGTCACTTCTAATTCTCTCGTACTCTAAAATGTAGTGGAAATAAAGCCTTTAATAGCTATTCCAAATAAGCAGTGCAACCCCAAATGGTGCTGAAGTGTGCTTATTGGTGTAATCAGCGTTGTTAACTTGTGACCCTTATTAAAACTTGGAAACACCTTTTGAAACCTTACTGATGAAATAGGCAGCACGTTTAAATAGTTGAGCAGTGTCAGATAAGCCTCTACCCTGCTTTCTTAGCTCTTAAGCAGTGGCAGGATCTGCAGTGCCTGTTTCCAGACAGAGTGTTACTTGGCTCAGAAATGATCTCTTCCTGACTTCCATTTACTGCTATTAAGTTGTCTGAGTCTAACGTGGCTTAGATCTGGCTGCCAGGTTTATTTTTGTGTCTTGGAATTATGCTGCCCTTGCATGGCAACCTTACTGAAGAGCAGTTCAATCGGTCACTATTGCTCTTGGAGTGTCTTTTTTTTTTTAATTTCACTTTTAACAGCTCCTACTGTATGAATCCTAATTATGCATGAAATGATGACTTAGAAATAGTCATAAAAGCCAAAGGAATCTAATAAATTTCAAAGGCAGTTATATGCACACATTTTACGCCACTGTGTCTCTAAAGTTTGTTGCTTTGAAGATGTTTGAGTCCTGTTCTTCTAAGGATTTATATGTCGGCATTTCAGCTATGTCTTTTAGTCCCATGTCCCCTACGTGAAGAAGTTGTGATCCCAGTTCCACTAGAGGGCACCCCTTCCTTCACAATAAGGTTATATTGATCAACTCATACATGGGTTTTACTGGTTTCAGGGGAATCCATTTTAAATATTAAATTGCACTGAGAAGTGAATAGATAACTCCTATTTGCACTGTTGCAGACTCTTGCATGTTGAAGTTCAGCTGTTTTCCAGAACTCTTAGCAGTATTGCTCACATCGCCAGGGCTTTTTTCAAATCCTGTGTTTGCAAATGCAAGTTGGACCTAGAAAGCCAACTGCAACACCTCTTGCATATCATGTTTTAGCCATGGGAAGGGTGCTGTGGTCACACTTACTGAACGGGAGACTAGAGCAATGCTTTATTGGCACCTCTGGCTGCTGTTTGCCCCTTTGGTCCAGCAAGTTAAACCTCTGCAAAACATGACCAGTTCTTCTCACCCACAGTTCTCCCCGTGCAAATGTGTGCAGGCCACATCTGTTGCAGGTCCGTGGAAACAGCCCAAATCTGATTTTTACGGATGTTTTAAAAGAGCAATCGTTCCAGCTTTGTTTTTATTCAAAATAAAATAGTCAAAGGAGAAACACAAATTTAGCTGTCTTTTTCAGGAGACTTCACAGACTCCATATATACTTTCTGTCTTCTAAAATATAATTGTGGAACAATTGTGGAACAATAACATTGTGGAAGAGAAGAGCTGGCTTTGTGATAAAGGCAGTATTCACCTACAGGAATAACTGTTTCGAAGTCATCTGTGTTGACCTACGACTTCTTTCCCCGTGTTATTTTTAGTAGTCCAGGTGAAGAGGACTTTTAATCTTTAAGAACTTAAGCTGATATACCTAGTGTTTCTGAGGGATTGAAAAGTAGATGCATTCTGCTTTACAGCTGAACAGGATGGTTTTAGAGTTCTAATTCAAATCCTTGTCTATAAAAAAAGGTGATGCCTTTAAAATTGTATTTTAAAGGAGTATTTTTAACATGTAATTTGAACATAGACCAGTAAGTATACTAGAATACTTAAGTATATCAGTAAATTAAACTCCTGAGATTTATTTTATTTTATTTATTTTGTTTTTTATTTTTTATTTTATTTTACTACTTAACAGTAGTAGATTCCAGATACCAGAACATTTGCGGGACAAGTCGTATAATTAAGAATAATTAGATATTTAAACCAAAACTCTTGGAGCATAGTTTTAGTGTTTTATAATGTCACATACGCTCAAGAAGCTGGGCATATGTGAAGTACTGCATGTTCCCATAAATAAATATGCTCAACAGCTTCTCAGAAGTTCAAAAAAGAAGAATCCTACTTGAGGTAAATGTTGAATGTTACAGTGAGTGTAAAAAGTGAATTTGACTTTTTCTTGGAGTGTTTTCTTTAGCTCTCTTCAGAATAGCTCTTTGGCTTCATCTTCATGCAGGAACACTTGCTTTATGAATAGCTAGTCTGCTCATGCTTGTTACTTTAAAATTTTTGGTGAAGTGAACAGAAAGTCTGTAAAAATAATAATTATACTGTCCAATTGTGACAGCATTTTCCAGGTATGGGTGCTTCTTTCCTAGAGTGTCTTAAATCCAGGTCTGGTTAGTCAAGTAGCAAATGAAGAGCACCTACACAAAGCCAATTTTGAGCCTTTCATGGTA
Organism: Nothoprocta pentlandii; assembly: GCA_013398315.1. Lineage (NCBI taxonomy): Eukaryota > Metazoa > Chordata > Aves > Tinamiformes > Tinamidae > Nothoprocta > Nothoprocta pentlandii. Next base: position 1,194,874 of record VZSG01000212.1, on the reverse strand, counting down.
ATTTTCATGTTCTCCTTAATGCACTAACCTGCATTTTTTTAATAGTCTGGGGGTGAGAATAGCAGCTTCCCAGTGGTAAAATATGTCATTCCCGATCACCTGTGCACACAGATGTGTTTTGGGCTACAGTGGCAGCTTTTCTAGGACTAAATCTCACAAGATTAACTGGCAAAACTCCCTTTTTCCTTTCAGTAGAGTAGTGTCCATATTGCTCTCGTTCTGCAGTGCTGTGAAGAGTCCTGAGGAACATCTCCCCCGTGATAATTTTCCTGTTAAACCTTAGAATATTGCAATATGCTTGTACCTTATTGTATTATTTTTCCTTGGGCTTATTATGTGCACAGTTATCATTGAGGCCGACTTGCATTTTTTCCATTCTTAGTTCACAGTGCTGTGGTAAACAGTCTTTCCTTTCACCCCTCTGGAAATTATCTGGTTACTGCTTCCAATGATTCAACTCTGAAAATTCTGGATTTGCTCGAAGGACGACTTCTGTACACGCTCCATGGTCACCAGGTGAGGAAAACACAGCAATGGACAAACCCATAACGTACTAAACCGATTTGTGACCGATTCTTAGATTTCTTCATGAGTCTTTTGAAAGGTTCTCTGTGTAAAATAATGGGAACTTTTGAAATCAGCATTGTTTTGGAGGGCAGGAGAATGGGGATGGAGGGAGATAAGGCAGGAATGGAGAAGATGATGAAACAAGACAAAGTTCCTGTGTTTGACAACGCAAGTCTAAGGCTTAAGGCAAGTTGTCAGTGCTGTTCCCCAGGTCCTGTGTCCCTGGGCCAGGCCTGCAGTCTCTGTTCCTCTGGTCTAACTCTCTCCCCTTCTCTAGAGCACCTCAAATAGCACTTGGCTTCCTGACCAGGATGCTGTAAAAGTGAATTCAATTCATGTGGCAGACAGCTAAGGCAGGGGTAGTAAAATGGAGAAAATGTATTTTGAGGTGTGCTTTGGGAACACCTTCCCATTTCTGTTTGCTCACTCAATTGAAAGTTATAGATGTTGCTGTTTGTTTATGTTTAGCTGATTGACCTATTAGTCCTGTGCTACTGGATGTGTTGCCTGTGAGGCTGGTCATTATATGAATGCCTGGAGCTGCTCTTTTTGATGTTAGATGTAAACAAATACTTCATTTCTTTGGGTATGCTGAGTGGGTCTCAAAGGCATGGAAAAGGCAGACCTATTTTAAAGGCTTTCCTATTTATTTATTTATTTGTTTATTGTAAGCAATGAAACAAATTCTTAACCCACTAGTCACTGTGAAGTTGTGGCTGAGCCTTAAAATGCCAAAAGCTGGGAAAATCCCAGCCCGGAGCTGCTTGGGGCTGTGAAGGGCAGGCAAATTCTAGGCAATAACAGTAGCTCCAGAAGCTGCAAAACTTAAAATATATAAGGCAACAAGGCGACAATAAATAAGGCAACAAAGTCCTTTTTGGGCGACTGCTGTGCTAGGGCTGATACTTGAACCAAGTAATTGTTTCTTGATTCATCTGCTTAGACGCTGGGTTAAAACTGCATGGGTCTTGACTACTTCTGAGATGCTTGTCACCTCATCCTGGTCACCTAACAGGCATTGGAAATGACTCAGGCACAACTGCAGGGTGGTATGCTGTGGATTTACAGCTCCTTCTAGGAAACAAATGGAGGTGCAGAAGTGGCTGGTAGGGCTTTCCAGTGCTCTGCAGGGACATTGTATGAGGTTAAGTTGGCTGTGGAAGCAGCCCTGGCAGAGCCCTGCAACTGCTTGCGCTCTGCTGGGCTGTATTGTTATAGGATTTTATATTTTTAATGCCTAATTTAGCAGGTCCTGTTCCCACTGCGCTGCCTTCCCTGAGATACCAACGTGCAGTGACATGGGGCGCCGCTTCCATGAGAAGCTGCTGGGTAGATGCTGTTGAAGGCTCCTCTTCTATCCAGCCTGCTCGGCCAGTGGCTAAACCGAGTCTGATACTGAGGGCTTTTTTTGGCCAGTCTCACTGTGATTTCTGCCAGTAACCCAAGTGGTTAAAAGTGAGGTGAGAGAGGGGCTTTCTTGGCCATGAGGGAGATTGCCCTTTTTTAGTGAGGGCCATAGGATTGTCAGTCACCGATCTCAAGCGGTGTGTTTGTGTGGGCAAACGGTGCTGCAGCCTTGTTCTGTCCGGTATAAGGAGACTCTTGAAGGAAAAAAGCCTGGAGGTCCTTTGGACAAGTGACGCAACTGCTGGAGTGCCAGGAATTTGTCACCAGCTGGTGAGGGGCAGTTTACTTTGGGAATGGGGCCAGGTTTACATTGCTGTGTCTAACTGCAGTGGGGCCTGCCCCCTTGCAGCAGGAGAGCTGCTGGAAAGGGTGGTTTGCAGCACGGAGCTGACATCTCACAGCTGCAAAATGTCATGCTGTGCAGAGCTGCAGGGTTTTGCTCCCGAGTGCCTCAAGTGCTGCTGGATCATTCCCTGTGGATGAGACACGGCGCTGGAATGAAGGGCCACCTTGGAGCTGAGTCATCCCGGAACAGAATGTCTTGGTGCCCCTAAGTCACCTCCGGAGAGCTCTTAGTGCGGAGCAGGGATCCCGTGTCCCTCTGCCCTTGGGAGTGCCCCAGGAGAGCGTTTCCAGGCAGCTTCCTTAAGGGCATGGAAGCTCTCAGTAAATATTTGGAAAACATCCGCGTGGTTGTGTTTGTAAATAGGAAGCAGAAAGGGCCAAGTTGGGAATCTCTGAGCAACCTTAGCCTGTGTCATGAGGAGCTGCATTCCGCTTGCCTGCGTGGTGGAAGTGCTCTCTGCTGTGCTGATCAGACAGAGCAACAAACATCCCTGACTGTCTTATTCCTTTTCCCCTCTCTCCTTTCCCCCCCATCTCTTTCTAAAATTTGGCTTTACCTGTCTGGTGCTGCTTCTGCAGGGTCTTGTATCTTGTATGAGATGGTTGAACAGGTTGTGTTGGCCTTGTCACCCTTCCTCTCCCTTATTCTTCTTCCTGACTCAGTCCTCATCCCAGAAGGTCTCTTAATTTCAATTAGTCTTCACTGAGCTGCTCTCTGCCCCTATAACCAAGGGAAGATGCCCTTGTTCTTGGTACCTTGCTTATTGTGTTATTTGTCTCTACAAAGCAAATATTCATTTGTTTCTCCAAGAACTTAAGCCTGCCAGCATCCATGACCCCACATCTCTCCAACTACCTTCATCTGTGCCTTTCCTTTCATTTACTGAATGTGCATGCTCAAACATAGGGTTTGTTTTTGGACCCTCTCCAGCCTGCCTCTCGAGTCTTCTGTGACACCAAAGGCTCAGCTTGCACCCAGGCTGAAGCTCAGAGGTTGTCAGCCCTTGGCTTGACGCGGATCTTGAAGGTGCTGACCCTGCAGGTCGTCTCTGTCTCCTGGTGGTCGGCACTTGCTCCAGCTCTCGTCCTGTGGCTGTCTGATCTCGTCCAGATCCTTCTCAGTGGGAACTGCACTGCAGAGAGTTAGGTTTGACCGTGGTAAAATTCCTTTTCTAGCTCTTGCCCCCTCAGTTTCCTTGTGTTCAATATTATTTGTCCTTTCAAGGCACCTTGGGCTTGTCTCCACCCGACCTGTTCTTTCCCTGGGGGAGATGAGTTGCATCCTGATTAGTCAGGATGTTCTTTCCACTCAGTTTCTCCAATGCATGACTTGCTCTTTACTTTCCCTCTGACTTGCCAGAGTCATCTCCTAGTATCACCGAAACTACAGTTGTTCTTCCAGACTGGGGTGCCCAAAGGCTCAGCACTTTCATGCTGCCTTGGTATCTCACTGTCCAACCTCTTCTGTCTGAGCGGTTGGAATAACAAACATAAAATTCTCCCTACAGCTTTGAGATAAGAATATGCAGTCACTTCTTTGACAATATTTTAAATGTGAAATAGTAGCCTTAAAAATATATAGATACTGAGGAAGGCTTTGAATTCTTCAGGCTCCAAATATGTATCTGTTGCTCAGGACTTTGTCACAGATGTGTCAGGTCTCCGCCATGCTTACCTAGCAGGAATGCAGCTTGGGCTGTGTGTAGTCACTAGGGTGTGTGGCTTCCCTTTTTGCTTTGGGTGTTTATATTAAAATCCCAGAGCATTTGGCAAACAGTTATTTGTGTGTTGCCATAGCAAACCTGTTATATCCGGGAGGAGCGCTATGCGTGTACGTAGCAAGAAGCCTTTTTGCCTAATTTATGTCAACAAATCCATAGATGATGTTGTGTCTATTGACTTGTTTGTTCCCATTCTATCAATTTCTGGAGGTGCATTCCACCTTGGATACCCGTTTCTATTTTGGGAGGAATATGTTCTGTGGAGCCTCTTTCCCCCAGCCTCGCTTCTCCTCCGTTCAGAATGTCCTGCCTGGGGAGTCTCTTCATGGCCTGTTTTGATGCGATTTGTAAATTGTGCTAAATTTTGTCCAAATACCCAGAAATGTTTAGAGAAGGCTGATGAAATCCTTTTGCAAAACACCGCTGTTCTCTCGTGTTCCTCCCTTGTGCTCATTCCTGAACATTTTGTCTCCAACAGCATCTCAACTGGTTCCTTCCCCCTGCCCTGACCCTTCTGGGTTTATCACAGCCCAAATGCAGCTTCCATATCCTCAAGAAGCAGCTCTTTCTAGTACAGTACTTGGTACCCTGATGCTGCACAGGTGCTTTGAACCAGGCTTTTCTGCTGCATTTCCCTCTCTATTGAGGAATTTTCATCTTTCAGCAGTGTTCAGTGAAGATTTCTGGGCTTGTGTACTTATTTTTGTCCTTTCTCCATAGCCATCCCACTTTTCCATTTTATTTTCTAGCGTCTCTGTTAGTAACAGTGTGAGATTAAAGCGAGATATCCCGTACTGGGATGGTCTATGCCGTTAGAGTGCCACAAACCTTTTGGAATCGCGTGGGAATATTGGAAAAGGGAGGCTGTAACTCCTCAAATGTGACACGAGCACTTTGAGACTCCAGTTTCACCAGCATCATCCTATGCTAGTTTATTGGGAAGTATTGCTAGGCTCAGGTTGAGTGCTGAGCATTTGTCCCAAATGCAGCCATGTGTATGTATGTCTGTGGGGTTTCTAAAGAAGAATTCCCTTTTTCTAGGGTATGAGAAAAAGAAGGGAAACTAGAAGTGCTTTGGAGATGCTGGAGTTGTATGGAAAGCCCTTTGGGGAGATATGGGGTCTTATTAGACTAGTACATCTGTGCAGCAGCAGGTGAGGAGAGGCTCAGAAAGCTTGCCTGCTTTCTCAGGAGTGTGTCTGTATATATGTGTATATATGTATGTATGTTTATTCCCAGCACAACAGTTTGTGTCTTGTCTGCGCTCCAGCTGCACCTTGCGACGTCGACTGCATCCCTCTCGTGTGCTTCTTCCTGGGTACTTGCTTCAGGGTTGGAAATGTGTTAAATGGGATGTGTGCTGTGAAACGTCTGCTTCTGCTCAGCCACTGCTTCAGCTAAAGAACAGATGAGAGTGTTTAAAGTCTCCCAGAATTGTTTGTTTTAGCATGAGGCTTCTTCTAAGTGCAAGGTCTGGGCTACAGGGAGCCGGTCACGGATGCCTTCGTTCTGGCATCTCTTCTGTAAAGCTACTGCGAAGAGAAAAGCAGATTTAAACCTGACAGCTGACATAAGTCTATGCAGATTGCTAGGCTGTTGCTTAAGCGGCAACAGAACAAGGAGGTTGAAGCTGTAAAATTGGGTTTGTTCCTCTCTGTGTTAATGCCATGAATATTGCAAGGCGAGGTATCTTAAACTCTGTGAAAAAATATGGGAACCAGTAACCTCAATGCCTGCAAGCTGAGAAGGCTAATTGCAGGCCATTTACCTGGCAGTTAAGAGCTATTCACATGTTGCCTTTAGACTGCAGATGTCAAGAGGAGCAGCTTGTAAATCTGTAATAAAGAAACCAGGCTTTATAACAATTATATATTCTAACTCATCCCTTGCATTTATTTGCAGGGACCAGCCACCTGTGTGGCATTCTCAAGAACTGGAGACTTCTTTGCTTCTGGGGGCTCTGATGAGCAGGTAGGTGACTGGAGTTTTTGGATAAATATGTGCCCTGTTCTCACTCTTTTCTCATAATAGCTGTGCTAGAGTATTAAACATAGGTGTTTCTCTGACTGAAGAAGCTTGTAAGCTGAGTTGTTTGGGAGTGAGGTATGTAAAACAAGGGCAATAATACTATGTACATGTGTGTGTGTACACATGCCTTCTTTTTTTGCATACTTTTCTGAGGCATCTGCTGCTGGGCAGCAGACTAGGCTGCTGTAAAAATGGCTGTGTTGAGTCAGCCTGGAGATCTGGGGCGCCCAGGATTGTCTCTGGCATCTGCCGCTGGCTAATTCTGAGGGAAAAGTGTAAAGACTTGCATTTCTTTATAAAAACTCCTGGGTTTTATTTTCTTGTTGTCAGCGGGGTGAGGCAAAAACATATCCGCTTGTTGCTGTGCCATCCTGAAGTGCCTTGCTGTGTTCTTCATAGCTGGTGACAGTTTTAAGAGCTGTTACTTCTTGATTCCTTTTTATAGAAAGGAATTTCTGCTAAGAAAGATGACATCGCTTGCTGTGCAGTCTCTTCAAGACCACTTTTCATTTAGGCTTTTAAAACAAGAGTGAGAGAGAAGCATCTTGTTTTTTTTGTCTTATAAAATTTTATTGGGGTCACTTCATTAAGATTTGCACTTGAAATGCTTATCTAACACAAGAAATAAATGTACCTTTTGCTGCTCTTTCATTCCCCCTCAAGAGCCATGATGGTGCTGGAAGCTGCATTTATATAGCGATTTATTGGTATTTATTCCCCATAGGAAAAAGAACTGGTTTGGAATACTGAATTTTATATCCAGCTCTGATATGGGTGCCTGACCCTGCCTGATCAGGGGATTGGACTGGATATTCAGAGGTCTCCTCCAGCCTCAACTTCTCTCTGGTTCCATCAGTGGTGCAGCTGCCTTTGGCAGGCTTTTGTGTGCTTTCCCTGTCTCTGATAGGGTGACAATATTGAACTTCAAAAGTAGACTCAAAGCTTTGATCCACTGAACTTAGCAGCTTTTCTTTCTTCTGCAGGTGATGGTGTGGAAGACCAACTTCGATGCAGCAGATTATGGCGATGTGCTGAAAACCCAGAAATCTGGCACTAGTGTGGAGGGAACCCATCACAGTCAGGTAGGTCAGTGTAACTTCAGTGGAGCTGACACTTCAACCACAGCTTGTTTGCTGCTACAATAGTGCAAGGATTTACCTATTAAGAGTCCCTGTCCTGGAAGTTTTCTGGAACACACAAAATGTGGTTATTCCAGGCAGTCAAACTACAGAGCCTTCTTATTCTTTGGTATTGATTTGAGTTGTAGGAGGTCCCTTACTAATGAATTTCCTATTGTCTGTGTTTTTCTGTAAGTTAAGTATGATTAAAGAAAGTTGTGTGTAATGATATGTCAGAAAATGAGCAAACATACAGTGCGTATGTGTATGTGTGTATAGATATGCATTTTTCACTGCATTGAAGGATTTATTGTAAGCTTGGACAATACATGGGGAAGCCCACCCGTTAGTAATGACTGAAGTCAGTTTTGAAATGAATTGTTTGTGCCGCTGTCAGTCTTGAAAATAGATGTTTTGCAAGATATTTTTTCATTAATGTCTAGCAGAGGTGCAACATCTGTGCTGAGACTAAAGGTAAGTTAGAAATAGGTGGCATAGGGCACTACAGCTTTGTTCCAAAATACGTAATGGTATAGAAGTAGTATTGGTGTGGGATATCATGATTATTACAACAGCTTAACAGTTGAAGACTAATGGCTTAGTTAAAATTTTTGCACATAGGGATACTTCATTAAATTTTTGTGTCTCGTCACATCACTCCTTGGACTTTTGAAATATTTGTGTCTACCTGTAGGGTTCTAGGATAGGTTGTTAGCAGCAGCTATGTTTTGGCACGCCTGCTTCAATGAGTGGTAAGCTCAAAATGAGATTGTGAGCTAGGAGGTTTATTAATCTGTGCATAAACCATTACCTTAATTGAAAGGTAAGCTTCTGTGTGACCTCTGTTGCTCTCTGATAGCATCCATAATCTTATTAGCTTGGCTCTTCTTTACTGGACTACAGAATATGTTCTATGTCAAGAGAAGCTGTGAAAACAGAGAAGGCACATGCTGGGTGAGGAGGAGAGGAAAATTAGAAAGCAATCATAAAAAGAGGGTAAAAGGAAAAATTTGATAGTGGTCCTTGGCCAGCTTTGGCTAAAAGACCTTCTTTCCGTCTTCTCCTGTATTCTAAGCTTAAAGTTTTGCAGGCCATGAAAGCAGTGACATCTTTGTTCCTTAGTCCATTGAGCCGGTCTAACTTTGAAATCTCTCTGCTTTAATTTCAGATATTCTGCATAGTATAATTCTGGGCTGAAATGCAGCAGAGACAGGGAAAGCCTTTATGGAAGAGATACCATTTTCAGTAGGTAGTATTCCTAGCAATAGCATAAGTGTTGACAAGACAGCCTCTAGTACAGCACTGTAATAGGATTACCCCAATGTGTACAGCAGTCGTTATCAGAACATTTTATTCAATGGTAACTTAAGGAAGGGAAAGAAATGCCTTCTCTTCTACAATTTAGCTCATTTTAGCAGGGGGTGAGAAGTTTATTGAAGGTAACTTTTGAACAAAGCTCTTGAATACTGACTTCCTCACCCACACATCTGTCCTTCCCAAACAGCTGCATTCTCCTGTGGAAAACAGCTTCCTTGGCAAGTGTCCCGGGGCTGCTGATGGGACCGACTGTGTGTAGCTGTGTGCTGCAGAGAAGCGAGTCCGTGTCATGTGTCACTGATTGATGAGGATTTGCTTTTCTTGTGTTTTGAGCCCACGGGAAATTAAGAAGTGCAAATTCCAAGGAACGTAGTAAGTTGGGTTGGGCCTGACACTGTGTTTTTGCAGAGGACAGAGTGAATCCATGTTGAAGCACCTAGAAGAGGCCTACTTGGGTCTGGGGACCTAAATTACTTGAAAGCAGGGTTTGAATACCACCTTGGACTTGGACACGCAGTATGGGAGCTGCTTTTCCCAATGGTAGCACCTGGTTAAAGCATGCAGGCAAAATTCATGTTTTACATACAACTTCTGGAAGATCCAACTGAGAATGATAGTTGCTGGCTTCTTCCTGCACATTTATTGTTGGAGCAAACGTGGTGTTACACTTTGTGAACAGTACGAAGGCTTCCAGTAGCCCTTCCAATTCAGCTATGAGCACAAATGGAACCCTATGCATTAAACCTGTCCTCAGCAGCAAAATTGTCCCTGGTTAAACAGCAGTGGCGGAGGTAGCAGTGACAGAAAGAAGGTGGTAGCTGGCACAACTAAAACACCTCACCTGCTGGTACAGCTCAACAGGGTGATCTTTTCTATGTGGTTGCTCTTCCTTTTGTGGTTAGGAACATTTTTGTTTTGCCTTGGAACCACGGTGCAGCTCTGTCCTGCTATGAAGAAGTGGAATTTTAATTCTTGTTCCTTGTGCTACACAGTGGGCTCTGTGCTGTCATAATCAAGATAATGTTCATTTGGGGGAGGTATCAGCTGTACTGTGGCTGTCTGCTCCAAGAATCATCATCAAGCATGCAAAAGTAGGGCCTATTATAGGGCTAATGAGAACCTGGAAATGCAAAGCAAGATGGTCCTCCTTGTGTTTGAGTTGATCAAGAGTGCAATGCTCCAATTAAACCATTTTAATGTAGAATTAGAACAGAAAGACACAGAGTGAGCAGTGTAGTGTAAGGGCTTGCATGGAATCCCAGCAATTAAGTTTAACAATGAAGAACACTTCATGTAGATTTTGAAAAGAAGCTAATAGCTCTGAAAATGGCTTGGCTTCTTATTTTCAGGAATGTTCCTATATATCTGACTTTGCCTCTGTAATAGAATGTCCATTCATGGCATTTTTTCTTTGATGTAAAATACTTTGGCTTTTGTCTTTAGAAATATGTTATTCTAGGCTTCTTTTAACAATCACCGTCCCTGCTACAACCACTGCAAGACTTGCTTCACTATATAGCCCTCTTCAGAAGGGGTTCATTTTGTTTTAAGCAAAGTCTGTGTTTTAAGAAGTGAGGTACTTAGCTACCCAAATCCTCCTGCATGAAGTCAGTGTTTTCTCCTGCTTCTCTCCCCTCAAAATCAGAGTTTGAACTGCAGATCTGTGGTTTTGGATTCACACTGAGGTCGCCTTTTCCCTCGGTGGAAAGAGAAGAAATTGCTTCATCTCTTCTGCCCTTATCATGATGCTGTGCCAAATTCTGCTGCTTAAATAAGACTGAGACTTGGCAGACATCCTTTTAAATGGACTTATTTGCAGCAATAGGTGTGAGCTTGCAAGTTGCTCTGCCCACCTGGCTCGTTTTCTCTGTAAATCTGACGTATGGGAGGTTTGTTATTAGATCTGCACATCCTCTTAGCCTTTAGGTGTTGACCTTGATGTAGGTGGAGTAGATTCACCTGTTAAGCTGAAATATTGAGACACGAGAAACACTTAAAAGAAATCAGGATATAAAGTATAGATTTTGCGTGAGATTTCATCTATATGTAGTAATATGTACAGGAATTCTGTGTGAAGCTAAAGGTCCCTGTGAATCTATAGGATTAGATCAAAGTATATTTTGACAACATATCAGATCCATGAACATTTCCTTGGGTTATATAGTCTTTACTCCCACAGTGTCATCTTTCCAGAGTAGCCACTTTTTATTTTGGGGTTATAGTGATGGATTTTTTTCCCCTCCCTCAAATACGAAGAAAATTTTCTACACTCATGAGAGTCTCTACTGCCATGCGTGTACGAGAGCACTTATTTCATTAGATTTGCTGCTATTGTTTGACTAATTCCAAGAAGACTATGTATGGTAAAGTCTTATGAACAAATGCTGAGCAGCTGATGTCACATCAACAGTTAGACATTTAGAAAGTGCCTGGGTGTTTATCTAAATCTCCTCTGAAAAGATTAAATTAAAAAAGGGCGTTTGAGTCAAGTTGTGTATAGCTGAATAGAATTGTTCATGTAATATTATGGAAAATAGGAGATATGATTGATGTGGAGACCCTTTATGTGTTTAGATATAGACTGTCTTTAGGCACGTTGTAGCTCCTCGTCGCACTGCAGAGAACGAGGCCGCTACGGAGACTTTCAGTGGAAGGCTCTGAAGGCTGCAAGTCTCTTCTTGCTGTTGCATTTAGCTTTCAGAAAGCTGCTCAGGGGGCAGTGCCTCAGAAGCAAGACCCTCTTCAATGGAGGGGACCTTGAGATGTCCCAAAGGCAGCGAAGGACCCGGATTTCAAGGTGGATCCTGGTGAGAGAGGCGATAGGTGCAGCAGGAGACGGCCTTACAGGAGACGATGGTGAAGTCTGTGTCTCTTGGCACTTCCGTTGTGGATTTTGCAGCCATTTAACTCCAAAACACTCTGTTACGTGGGTGCAACATTAGCTTTTCTGAGAGAAGTTTTATTTGTGCAGATTTTTGACTTAAGCCATGGGATTGAACTGGAAGTTACCTAGTTCAGGATGACACTGCTTAGCTTACAGCTCCTGGGGGGAATCTGAGACCTACTCATGTGAGTTGGATACAAGAAAGCAGGGACATGCCTTGGTATTCCAGGGGATTGGCTTGGGAAACTGAAACCAGAGGCTGAATAATTATCAACTATAATGAATTCTTGAAGAAAGGGGTGATGTGCCCTTTGCTGTCTCAGCACACTTTCATGTAACTTCAGTGTTGTTTATATTCTCTGGGAGCTACTTTTTCTTTGAAAAGAAATTGCTGTAAAAAGCGTTCTCAGAACCACGGTAAATCACAAATTAACTCTTCTCGAAGAAGAGGAGGCCAAAGAGCAACAGGCAAGGTCTACTGAGAAGTCCCTGACCTTGCACGGCCAAATCAACCTGTTCTCTCTGCTCCCTGGGCCTCGTGCTTTGGGACCTGGGGTGCCCTTCGTGCTCAGCCCGTGTCCCTGTGCTGGCTGCAGCGCATCGCCCTCCTCCTCCTCCTCTGCGTAAGTAAATTCCTCCAGAATTACTCATATGCCAGATGTGCTCTTTCATTTTTTGACCTTTGGGCTTCCAAATCAGTTACTGTCTCTAATTTTGGTAGTATCCATTAAGGCTTTTGAATGCTTTTGTGGGGTTTTTTTCCCTTTACTTTCTGTGAAAGCCTCTCCTTGGAAGGCAATTGCATGTGGTTATGTGGCCCTCACACTGAAGAGCTGCAGCCTGTGCCGAGGAGCGCGAACCTGCTGTAGTTCTGTAGTTTGCATCTCTCCCCACTCCTTTTACATTATGTTTTTATATAAGGTTGGAAGAGAAGAATCCAGTATTCCCTTAACTTGGCTGATTAGTAGGTGCAAGCATCTGACTCCTGCGGTGCTCCTGTTAGACAAATTTTCAGGGAATGGACTTGTTCTGTGAGCAGTTGATGCTTCTAGTGTGTTGAGATGCTTGAACAAAATAAGGCAAGTCATTGTGGCATTATGGGCCAGAATTAAAATCGCCTTTTTTTGGTTCAGCACTGTCTCAGGCCCTAACAATTGTAGATTCACCCACCTGTGTTGCTGCTGAGAGTGGTTTGTTTTAAAAGGCGAGTCAGAATTCAGAGAAGAGCCCGAGAGGAGATTTTTATTTATTTCCAAGCTGCTCTTCTGTGCCAGCTTTGAGAGACAGATGAAGATGGCTCCAGGCTTAACAGTTTAAAACTCTAAGTTTCTCTGCTCGGATCTAAACGTGAAATGGGTGAAATAGCAAATGAGCATATTGCTGTTTTGTGTGTGTAAGTATATATGGTACTTATTTTTTTAGCTATGTGGATATGTATATGTTTATATATATTACTTCATTACCAAGAGGTGAATGATTCTGATGAGCAAAATGATGGAGGCACTGTTGTTCAAACTTTGTGGGGCCACTGTGTGTTTGGCTTTTTGCTATGAAAACTTTTGCTTTTGTTGCGAGAGAGCTTGTAGTTTGTACAAGACTGAAGATAAATGCTTGCTTTGCTTCTGTGTTTGTCAGAGCTTTTCCCAAAAGTGGCCTTAAACAGGGCCAGAAAACAAGTTTAGAACAAGTTTGTTTGCTCAGTACAAGTTCATTTACAGGCTGTTGTGCTGGTATTTCTCTTCCCATTCTGCCTTCCCTCCATACAGAGCTCTTCCTTCAGGCTGGGTTTTTGAGGACTTCATTCTCTGGGAGCAATAACATCTCCTGTACAACCAAGCTTAATTATTCCACCTTAAATTCAGAGAAAAGGTCTTGGCTTCTCCTAACATTGCGAGGGATAGTAGGAGTGTGGTGGGGATTGGTCGAGAGAGATACAATGTCTAGGAAAAGAGAAATCTGAAATACTGGAGGTAAATCCTACCATTAGCTTTTCCTTTTCAACAAATGCAGAAGTGCTTTGTTTTTTAAACCAGCTTTTTAAAATTAATTATATTAAAATATAATTTAATCCACCAGAATCGCTTGAAAATCAGCACCAGAATGGACTTTCTTCAGCTTTGGTGTGAAATAAAGACGAGGTAGCACAGGTGATGTCAGCTTAATCTCAGCTTGCACATGGAAACCCCAGGTGCTCAGGGCAAACGGCCTGGATCTAGGGCCTGGACTAAGGGCATGGACAGCCTGAAGCCTGATTGCTTGTGGCAGGTTTTTGCTACCTTAACTCACCTCCAAGAACATGATGCTAACACTTGTCCTATTTTAAAAATGACATTTATCGAAGGTGGAAGAGGAAGGTTAGAGAATCAACAAGTGACCTGGAAGAGGAAGGTGAGAGAAATGAGGAACTGGGTGCAGCTGTACGAAAGAGGCTCATCTGAAGGGAAGCAGAGTGTGAGAGTCTACTCTGGGGCTAAAAATGTGGAGTGGCTTCCCTTTGAGATGGGACATCAGTCCATAGAGCTTGACTGTGTGACAAGTCTTCAGTTAAAACACACTCATCTTGTACCATCTGCCTGGTTTTGCCAGCCTGCTTGGGCTCCCGCGCTTCCACTGGATGTCACTGTTGCTCTCTGTGAATCCAGGAAAAATATCATTTTACCTGTGCTGAAAATGATGGCTTGAAATGGGGAGGAAAGAATGCAAGCAGGGTTATTTCTCCCCTGTTTGGATTCACAGATTTGGGGTGCAGATAGGCAGTGTGTGCTGCCTTCCCACCTCCTAGTTCTGGTTTGCTGCAGCCAAGCTGCTGAGTTTAGTTGGCCTTGCTGAACAGTGCTTTAGATTTATGCATTGCTTAAAGGCAAAGCTATCCTTCTGGACTGGAAAAAAATCTTGCTGGCATGTTGTATTCTTTTAATAGCAGAGGGGAGAAAAAAGAGGAGAGAAACTATATACTCAGCACAACCTGATTCAAGGGACTAGAGGTAAAGCTGAAAAGAGCCCCAACCTCAGCTCTCTTCTGGTGGGAAAAGGGAGGAAGGGAAAGGAAGAAACATTTTTTCCCTGTCTAATTACAGAAAAACTCCTCTTAGTAGGTGTAAAATTTTCAGGTAGGTGCGAATGCTGGCGATGTATTTTCTGAATCCCAGCAATTAGAAAGCTAAATGGCATTTTTTTTCCTGCTGTCCATTGGAGTTTTACTACTGAGGTACATGGTCAGTGGTTGCTGTTTGCCCCCGATCATCGTGGTACCATCTGGCTCGTGTTTGCAGCTAGGGCTGTTTTCAGCCGAGGTTTCAGGACGGGGATTCGGGACTGAAGGCATCTGAGTTTCCCCCTTCCCCCCGGTACTTGCACTGCGCTGTCTTTAAGTGGTTGCTATAAATAAATCACTTCTGTTTTCCCTTTGTCACCAAGAGCTGCATTGTACTCCAGCACTGCTTATCCGCTCTTCCTTTAATGTTCAGCTGCCTCTCGCCCTCCTTCCAGCGCTTAATAAGCAGATGTTGTAATAAGATATTTAATGGCAGATCCATTTGTTCAGTTGTGCTGAATAAATCACGCGCTTGAGCTCTGACTAAAGGAGCCGAAACCTCCGTGGCGGCGGCTGCGGGTGCCCTTGCCCAGCGTGGCCGAGCCCGATGGCAGCCCGGGTGCTGCTCAACACGGAGGCAGTCGTGAGGCCAGTGCATATTTCAGGGCTTTTTTTCCTGCATTTTTACATTTTTTTTTAATGCTTTTGGATTGCAAGTTGGCTCTCTGCATGCTTTATGCTGCTGCCAAGCCGAGGTAGCTGCTGTTTGGTCAGCAGTGGTGGTTTTGTTCATTTTTTGATGGACAGCAATAGGATTCTTTTAGTACAGAACTGGAAACAGTTAGTCGGGGCACAAGGCAGTTCTTCCTCATCTGGGCGCGAGTTTTCTGTCAAGTGCACTTCCCATTTTGGCAGTGACTAGCACAGGTTGTAACTTGCCTATTTAAGGGAAGTTGCTGAACATTTTTGTCTTGCTTCTTCCACGGGTTCCTTCTGTACATGATATTTCAGTACGTCAGGGCAGAGCTTCCCCCAGGTCCCCGCAGTGATGATTAGCACTGTCACATCCACAGGAGGCCCTCGCAGCTTAATGGGAGGGTTGGTTGCATAATAGTGCAGCTTCAGCTGGTGCTGCTGCTGTGCTTGAGCTGTGACAAAAGTGCTGAGATTGCTTATGGAGATAACCTGTCACCTCGTCACCATGTAGGCTCCTTCCTTATTTTTTAATGAAGGAATGTTTTCTTTCGCTCATAAAAATGCTTGAACTTGTCATTGTTATCTGCCTCAAATGGGCACCAGAATAAATTCGAGAGCTCTGCCTAGGCTGGAACTATATTTAGACACAGCAGGATCTGCCCTGTGAAAGACAGTGGTGTTTTCTCGTGTGGGCAAAGCTTTATTGGCTTCAGTGCATGGGCACATTGGGATGGAAAAGCCCAAAGTACTCGGAGTCCTGCCCCTCTCCTTGGAGTGGTGATAGGAAGGCCACAGTCTTGGCCATCTCCTTTGCTCCTCAGGCTTCTGATGGCAGAGAGAGGCATTGCTGGGGCAGCACTGAGGCAAATGCTGATACCCTCGGCCTCTTGGGCCCAGCCCAGCTGGCCTCCCGCTGCACACAGGGCTGCTCGGAGAAGCCTCCTTGGCAGGGCCCCAGGTTTCATCCTGCGGCTCATGCCGTCAGAGCGAGTGGGATGGGAAGGAAGATGCATCGAGCAGATTATTTCAGATTTCTCTGCCTGGCTGTGGGCTGCAACTCAAAGTGGTATCTGTAGGTGTGGATGTTGGATCCTCGGTTCTTGCACCTCCCGTGGCAGCAAGGTTGGGATTTGCTTGATTTTTCTCTCTTTCCTCCTTGTTTCTAGAAGTGAATCTGCAAATACTTTGCTTAGCAGAAAACCTCCCTTTTGCAAGTTGCCTTTAATGACATAGCTGCTTCAAGGTCCACAACAAGCAGTAGCTGCTGCTGCCTCCAGCCTCAGCTTGACATGGGGAAGGAGCTTCTGCCCCGGGAGCATCCCAGCAGCTTTGCCCTTGCACATGCACCAGACTCCAAAGCTCTCTGAACAGTGTGATGTAGCAGAGAGAACGCTAAGTCTGGGTTCAACCCAACTGCTTGTTATGAAAGGCTGGCTGACATATGTTTTAAAGATAGAGGAGAAAATATGTTGGTACAGTCATTTCTCCGCTTGTGAGTCAGCTTGTTCTGATGGTTTTTGAAGTGGAAAGCTCATCATCGTTTGGGGCTTTTAAGTGCAAGTTGAATGCACTGTTAGCTCACCCAGATTTCTGCCGTGCCATGTTTGCCCTGAAGTTAGCCTGTCAAAATAAGAAAATAGCAAGAAAATACACTGGTTATGCTAATTACCTGTTGAGCAAGGTTTTGTTTAAATGTTTAACATGAAAAAGCGTAGCAGCAAATAGCAGCTTTTGCAGAGCTGGCATTAACTTGTTTGTTCCAGAGTACATTTAGGGTGATCAAGTGGGCAACCTGTGGTGCTTGAGCCACCTGCAGCTCATGAGCAACTCAAGTGAAGCCCCCAGGCCTCATTAGGGCTACATATATACATGTAATGTGGCCCAGACTGGGGTGTCTGTTGACCTGGAACCTGTGGAGGATCCAACTTGCTGGAACTGGGAGGAAACAGGTTAGTTTTGGGGAAGGACACGGCTTGTGGTGGCACGGGTGTCACAGGGAGCCCTGGAGCTGCTCCTAAGCCTTTACCTCCCCATCCTTCCCCTTATGAAATATTGCCATGTGCTCAGCAATATTTAGGCTTTCTTTGCAAAGCTGTGCTTAAGGATCTATCCTTAAGAATCTGCAAAGATCTGATTAAGGATCCTTGATCCTTAATGCAGTGAGTGATTTTTTTTTTTTTTTAGTTTGTTTTTAAAGTTATATGAAATGGGCTAAGGTCTTGCTGCAGCTTAGCTCTTGTGGTTGCCTGTGTGCAAGGCATCCAGCACAAAAATGAAGGGTAAGTGCTGTGCTGGTGAGCTGTACATTAATAGTGGGTATGCAAAGAGAGGTGGAGCCACTCTTCATTTCTAATCCAATGGACATGTTGATTCTAGAAGAAAGATAGAGTTTTGAAAGAAAAGGAAGAACGAGGAATAACTTTCCTAGTAAAGGTCTGCTTGTTTTAAAGACTTAATATATTCTGAATGAAATATTCAAGTTTGCATAACTGGAACAGCTGAAATTGAAACTTCAAAGAAAACTTGTAGCCTCATTGAGGAGGGAGAACTGGTTCAAGATATAAACAAAATTAAAATGACTGAATCAAAATTGTGTCTGTTTTTACTTAATGCGTCCTGGAACATTTAGCTTTTGTTGAATGTAACTGCCTTAACTGTTAACAAGCACGGAGAGAGCCTTGTACCATATTGTGCAATAACTTCTTTTGCTGTTGGAGTGAAATAATAGCAGTCTCTTAGCAGTAAAGTTTACCTCGTTCTTATAAATTGGATGTGCTGCTCCCATAGGGCTCCAAAAAAGTCTCCCTTCACCTGTGTAATCTGTGCTGAGGTAGCACATGAGCAGAGCCCTTTGCACAGACATAATTCTAGGATAATAATAATCTTTGCAGGAGAGTTGCAAGTTTAACATGTACAACTTTGACTACCATCTTCCTGATGAGGATGTTTTTGAAGAAAAGCAAACACCTTCTCTAACCATCCCACCCCTCCAAAATGCCTTATGAGGCAGGCAGGACTACAGCAGCTTTTCTCCTTCCAGCAGCTAAACTACACAATCATTTTTCCCCTCTTCTTTAATTTCCCTTTCTTTTAATGGTGTAGGCTGTTTCCCAGCAATAATTGTCCTTCACAATTTTCTTCCATAAAGCAGAAACCTTCTCCAGTTGTTTGCATCGCAATAACAAAGTGTGTCTGTTTATTTTCCTAGCCATCAGAAATGGAGTGTGGTGTTCACCTGAAGAAAACTAAGCCTCAAGATCCTGGTAGGAACCACCACCACCAGCAAGAGGAGGAGACCATTGCAAATACTCTAGAGCACATTGTGGGACAGCTGGATGTTCTGACTCAGGTATGGAGTAGTTTCAGAATGGTCAAGGTTCCTCTGGATGAATCAGTAATATTTTTGTGATAGCCTCTTAAAAAGCTCCCCTGAGATGCTCCTCCTTTCCCCCACTCCATCCTTGGCTGCGCAGTCCAATTCTTGCAGTCTTTTCTTCCCATGGACAAGTGTTGGCCCTTCCATGCCTCATCCCAGCCATGTTTGCTCAGCCACAACTAGCAAGGAACTAAGTGTTGCCACATCTCTTCCTCAGGGCCAGGAAATAATGCTGAGCATTAGGAGGACTCGCCAAACTGAAGGATAACCCTCCATCCCCTTGACGAGGGCTACTCATTAAAGGTCATCCAACACATGATACCTTTCTTAGACCTCAAGGGTAGAGTTGCTCCTGGCAGTTAATTTCTGGGAGAATTGTTTCTGAGAGTTCTTTTCTGGGAGCTTCTTAGTGTTATTTGAGGGAAAGAACTGTATTGAACAGTAACTAGAAGTCCTAGTTAGGCTTTTGCTCGAGGGAATTAGTTGTTGTCAACAAATGTAAGGTGATGGGTTGGAGGGCACAACAGGGGTTCAGGTAGGTCTGATTTAAGGGTATAAAACATTCCAGGATTATGCACGATCTAAAACAGTGCAGAGTCAAACCCAGAAGCTACGAGAGTTAGTTTGGCAGAAATACAAGAAAGCACTCTTACTTTGTGTAATTTTTAGAGCACACTGAACATTAGCAATAAAAAAAAAGGGAAAAGTAGTTGTATGGCATTGGACCCTCCTGCTTGTGATTAAAATACGTTCTAGTGTGTATACGGAATATTTTATTGCTGTTTTTGTCTCTTGAGTAAGATTGGAATGTGATCCTTATCTCTCATTACATAAATCGGTTCCACATTTCTGATGATGGATGTGTAATGGCTCCGCTTCAGCTTCCTAGGTGTTTAGAGGAGGCAAATATTCCAGTAAACAATATGTGTGGGATTTAGGCTAGATATAAGCAATACAAACATAGCTCTAGAAGTTATTGTGCAACTGGAAAAAAATCAGAATGTTGTTTTAAGACTAACAGAGAAATTGAGATCAGTGGGGGAGGAATAAATTAGTAGATGATAAGATAAAACTGGAAGTAAGTATGAAGTTATAGTGTAAAAAAACAAAAACCTTATATCAGCAAATGTAGTTTTTTTGTTGTCCTTGGAGTATACCTAATTTCCTCTTGATTGTGATCATTGTATGTTTGCTATTAATGCCGTCTTAATGCATGTGTACATGCAGATCTGTCCAGCATGCAGTTGAAATCATTTTGTACTTCATTTTCACGCTCCTAATACTGCCTTTTTTTGTGATGCTTAGAATTAAAACAAGCCCACACAAAATGGTCCAAGTTAAGCAAAGATCCCATTCTTGCAATAAGAGAGGAGGCTTCCTTTTGCAGAAGCGGATGGTGACCCGAAGGTGCCACCAAGGAGCCCATCAGTAGGTGCCACCAAGGAGCCCATCAGTAGCTGCCATCTCCAAATAATCCCAAGCAGGTTGGCTGACTTCTTTTGGCAAAAGAAACCCACTGTTGTGTCTTGTGTTTAATTTTTTTAGCTTTCATAAATAACACAGAACAGGCATCTTTTTGCCTTAAGGAAAGACTGAGGATGTGCCATTAGTCTCCCGTGGTGCCCTGCCATAAATCATCAGCTCTAATTCCTGAGTGTTGCCTGTTTAAAAGGCAGGAGCAGAACCATAAGGTTTAAACTTGCTCTTAGATGAGAAGAAAAGACAAGACTCCCCGTGACATTTCCAGAAACCCTCTTTTGGCACAGCCATCCCAGGGTTTTCCAGGAATTGGGACGTGTCAGCTTTGTGGGAGGTTGGGTTTACTCCAGTGTAATACCTCTGCTTCCTGTGCTTTTTGTTCCCAATGCTGTTAGCATAATGTAGCACTAACACTTCCAAAAGTTGTGGTAAAATACAGGAGAAATTGTGTAAATCTCCACATAGTTTACTCATCTGCTATTATTTTTTAGTTGTCCTTTTGAGGTTTATTGTGCCAAACTTCACACACTTTAAAAATAGGGATGGAAATATTGCTGTTTTCTTTGAGAGTTTTCCCCGGAAAAGAGATGATAATGAGAGATGAGTGAGCCTGGCCATCTCTGACCAATGCCTGGCACTGTTTGGGGCTGCACACCAGTTACCAGCACGTTCTTAATGTCAGTGGTAGCTTTTGAAGTGGAGGGAAGTGTCCTGCACCTGGAGATGGTAGGATTATGGCCTTGGATTAAGAGGTCTCTGCCTGATGTACCATTTATGGCAACTGTTGCAGCTGACAGATATGAGTCTCAAACTTGCAAAGCTTCATTTTGTGCTGCTAACATCTTGCTATGATTTTATTCTTAGGGATTTTTGGCAGCTTGCTTTTAGCTAGCCTTTGATTCCATTAGAGCTTCCTCTCCTGAGTTATGTCAAGCCAGTTTGTTTTACTCACAGGGAGGCAGCCTGATGTGACCTGACAGAGTCCCCAGAGCTCCCACTTACTTATTCACTTCCCAGTCTCCTCGTGGTTTTCTAAACATGGGTTGCAGGCCATATTTTACATGTAAATAAAGGAGTAAGGAGTCAGCCTTTGGCTCGGTTTTGCACTTATTGGGCCACCCTGTTGCTCTGAAGGACAGAGTAAAGTCAAGACCTGGGCATAAACCTGTTGTTTTCACCCGTTCTTGGGTTAGTTAAGGTACCCTGGTGCCTTGTTGGGAAAGTGGCAAATCCAATCTGATGGAGGAGTGAGGAAGATGAGAGTAATGCAGGTGCCTCGTGCATGTTTTGCACCTTCTTTTGCTACAACTTTTTTTTCTATATGGGAATGATTCCTAGATCTTGTTCCTGTGGGGCTTTTCAGAGAAAATGGCAAAACAGTTACTAAGCATTTGTAATCAAAGCCTGGATCTCATGGTCTCTAGCGCATATATGAATGAATATTAAAACTTAAGTGGGAGAAAATAAGAGGATTTTTCTCTTGGGTCATTCATTCCTTAGCGTTGTAGAACAGAAAGGTGCTTTTGGCTGGAGCCAGAGTAGAGCATTTCCTACACTTGCAGCTCGGCTGCTCTTCTGAACGAGGCTCATCAGTGATTAAACATCTCAGTTACAGTGGAAATTGGTGTTTGCAGTGCTGAGCGCAAGGCGTTTATATACTTCTGTCCTCATTCCTGACACCTGCACTTGCCACGTTTGCTCCATTAATCTGTAACACTGGTCCTCAATAGGCAGTGAGGAAGAAGCTGCTCGTTTTATGTGGAAGAAAGAGGTTTCTGCTTAATGAAGAGTTCAGAATGGGGTTATCATAAAAAATGATAAATAGCTGAGATAATCCACCCGCAGGAAACAGTTTCATATACATCCCAAACTAATCTGCGTGGAAGCTGGGGGAACATAGCACAATGAAATGGAGAAGACTCCATAAATCCCTGAGATAATCCCAGACGGAACCGAAGGACAATCTAGCTCATGTGAGATTAAAGGATTATTTCACTTAGTCCAGAAGAGATTGCAGAGGAAGGGAGGAAACAATTTTTTTTAATGAAATTTAGTCCAAAAAAAGCTTGGAGGAGAATTGGGAAGCTTTTTAATTTTTTTTTTTTTTTTTTGAAGAGACCTCCTTTGATGCCTTTGGTAAAAGTTGTTGCTTGGCCGTTGGGTCCCAGCGGCTCCGTTAATTTTTCTGGGTGGTCAGTCCCATTCTGGGGCAGATTGGGAGGCAGGGGAAGGACACACCAGGAGAAGTCTTTGCTGGAGCACAGCCTCATCATCACGGTTGGGAGATACCCTAGTTTTGGGGCTGCTAAGCCATGTGTTGTTGGAGCTCTTGCACAGAGCAGGGTCCTCGAGCCTCAGAATTGAGGGAGAAAAAGGCTAAAGCACTGAATAAACTAGCACTGTTATTCAGAAATACTCGGCATGTTATCTGTGAGTGTGTAATACTCTGTGCACGTGGTCTTTGTGAGGATTCTCTGGAGTGTCTGCATTCAAAGCAAGCTTGAGAAGAGCTGCAGAGCTCTTGTTTAAGGTGTCCCTGGGGCTGAAGATCTTGTTTTGGTTTATGGAAGAATGCGAAGCTATCGCTTCTTTAGAAACCATTTCACATTTGAAAAATGTTAATTGTGTATTTGATCTCTGAGATTGAGAGTTTGACTGCTAGTGAGGCTTGTCCCAGCGTGCCGGGAGCCCTGCATCCCTACAATTGCTATGGAAAATGTTGGAGATCTGCTAAGCCCTGTCTCCTCACAGGGACGCTGTGGTCAGGAAGGTATTTACCAAGTGTTGGAGATACTCTTGGCAACATCTCTGTAGTAGAGCTGGGGTCTGTTTGTGTCTGTTGCTGTTTAGTTGATGCAGTTACATGGTGACAACTGTCCTGCTTCTTCCCAGACTCTTTTCACTTTCTGCTTGGGTGCTGTTGAATGGTGCCATCCCGGTGCAGCTGACGTGCTCCGCTCCGTGGTCTCCACTTTACACTCTGCTCTCAAATGACCCTGTTCCTGGAAAGCCAAATAACCCGTGGACACAGAGCTGGGCAGGCGGCCCTTCTGCAGCCAGCTGGTGCAGGCCTCCTTGCCCACAGAAAGCTCAGCTCTTAAGTCTGCAAGTCCAGGTCAAACTTGGCAAGGCTCGTCCTGCAAATCCCTAGGCCATCTGTGCCGCTCGTAGATTCTCCCTCCTCTGCCCCGTTGCCTTCCCTCTCTGCTCATCCGCTCGCTGTGGAGGGAGCAGAGAGACTTCAAGAGACTCAATAAGCTCAATTCGGTGAGATTTTGTTCATTGTCTGCGATAGTTTGTTTTCCGTTTTGCTTTTCTCCTTGGGCTTGAGAGGAATCCCCAGGTCTCTGCTTGTACAGTGCAGTGAAGTGTTGGAGACTGAGGAGCCCATAGAGGCCATAAAGATACTGCAAAATAATCTTGGGGGCTCTTTTAACCTTAAAGGGTAAAATGGGTAGTTTCTCCCTGAGTAGTTTAGGACAAAAATGGCTTTCTGAACCTGAGCAATGGAGCTGGTCTGTCAAAATGAACCCAAGTACCACTGGGCCCTGTTCTGTAAAGAGGAAATGCTAATTCACCAGCCACTGCTTTGAATGTGCAAGCCTTAGCTTCCAGTGTGATGACTGAATGCCATTTCTTATGATATTGTGCCAAAACTGCTGGTATGGGTATGTGACGTGCAGCCTTTCTGATTTTTGACTCTTACCTGCCCTAAGCCTAGAAATGCAGGTTGCTGTATTGCTGCTAACATCACTGTAAGGTGACACTATGAAGAAAATTAAATAATGCTGTGCTCGCAGTACAGAGACCTAATCTCATCATCCTAGTGTCTTTGTACTCTGTGACTAGAAATCCCTGCATCCAAAATTATCCTTAGGAAGCCTCTCATAGATTCTCCCTGCCCAATATAGCATGTCTGCATCTGGGACTTGTTCTTTTCCAGGTGCTTTTCTTTTGGAGTAAGAATGAAAAGAATGTTTTTGTCATAAATTAAATGAGGAGGCAGTGGACTGGTGCTTGCTCATGTGCTGGGTGATCCTCTGGGCCCAAGTGCCCTCCACAATCATCCTTATCGGGTGCTTAGAATAACTTGTAATACTTGGTGAGGGCTAGATTTTAGGAGTCTTTCTATTTAAGTGCTACAGCTTTAGTGCAAAGTCTCTAGGTTTTTGTCCCTGGGGTTTAAGGGGGCTCTACAATTAGTTTAGGAGGCTGGAAACGGGTTTCGAGGGAAACCCTCCTCAAGGGAGCTCCCATGGGATGGAGCCAACGGGGTTCCCCATCAAACGAATCGTCAGCTCGCTGCTTTCTGCGATGCAAGAGGAAAAGAGGTAGCCCTTGAATGAAGGCAGCTGAATTGGCCTCCCAACAGGGGCTGGGTTTATAAATAGCAACGTGGAAATGCTGTAAAAGTGTCAGCTGGGAACAAAGCAGCTTTGTGTTTGTGTGCGAGCTGCAGGGTAGCAGTCGTAGTAGCAGGGCAGGGCTTGTGCTTTTCCGCACCTCCCTGGCACCTCGAATGCCCTCTGTGCTCTGGATGTCGCGGGTTTGGACCTGACTGCACTGGCATGGGCAGCTTCTCCTTCGAATCTTCAGGATTTCATTTCTTGACTTCTCCTTTTCCCTTTTTTGCTTCCAAAAATCACTCACCACGAGTTTATTATTATGGAAACTGTATATAATTGTTAGCAGAAAACATTTTCCTTGCAGCTTTTCTACAAACACGCTGTTTTCTGCCATCCCCTTGGTTGGCATTCGGTTCTCCCATGCTGTGCTGCAGCAGCCAGGCCTCGGCTCACACCAGCCCACAATAACCTGGGGCTTTGCTCCTAGCCCAGGGTGCGACCAGGACACGAATTCAGCTGATCAGCTTCTCAAAGGAGATTTGCTGCAATGTGTTTCTTGTTTGCCTTTTATTTTTCTCCCTCCCTTTTAAATGAAAAGCTGAGCCTTGAATTGCTAGGTTTTTTTTCAATGGAAAGAACAGCATCCCCACTGATTTTCGTTCTCCAGCAGGTGGGTTCCAGGCTAAGATCTTCCATGCAGCGGCTCCCCGAGATTGGGTCCAGCTCCCTCCTTGGCTGCTTTGGCTCCCCAAAAGGATGGATAATAGAGAGGAAAACCCTCAGAAGTTCCAAAAGCCGTAGGAATATCCATAAATCAGGGCTTTTGGGTACATCTTTGTGTAGCCATAGGGTGCACGTGGCCGCACGTGGCACGTGTGGCAGCAATAAGCTCTTCTTTTGCAAAGAAAGGCCCCTTCCTGGCAAGCTGCACCACGCAGAGTCCCATTTGGCAGGAGGGAAATGGCTTTGCCCGGTGTTTAATACTCTGCATCGCATCTGGGTGTTCCTCCTCATCCCCCACCATTTCTTTCATGCCCAAAGAAACATTTTGCCGGAGACTTCTGGTCACTCGGGCGCCCGTCGAGCTGTTTCCTCTCTTTGTGCTCCAGTTTCCCCAGCTGTAAAAGCGGGATGATGAAACCTGTTTTCTTTTGTCAAGCACTTAGAGATGTGCTTACGAAATGTGCTATTAAAACGCTTTCTATGTATAACTTCCATACAAATAGTGGTCGTCCAGGTTTGTTTGAATTGGCTTATGCAAGCCCAAGGTTCTGCACATCCTTTGTTTTTAACAGAGGATGCTCAAAATGCGGCGCTATTGATTGCTGCTGCTAAGTATTAAAACACTAAATATAATCACCATCTATTATCAGCCATTCTGGTGGTCTGGGGACTTGGAGGGCAGTTTTGCCTAGCTTGCTGCCTTCATTACCCCAGAGCGATCAATAAAAGGTTTTCAGCAGAGGCTTTTAGTGCCAAATGGTTCAAATGTTCTTCCTGTGCATCCTGCACGGGATGACTTCAGCTCTAGGAGAAAGATGCAGCCATCCTTTCTGAGGTAACCTAATTACACCGAAATATTTAGACTGCCAGTTTGGGTTTAATTCCCCTCCACCGGCTCGGGCTGGGCGGGTTGTCTGTCTTGTCATCGCGCTTGTCAGGTAGGTTCTGCGGGTGGTAATTGCAACAAACCTCCAGGATTCGGGGAGGGGAGCAGAGTGTGGGAGGCGAAGACGAATCGAAGCTCCAGCTGGGAAGAACTGCTCAAAAATCCTGAACTGCTCCCAACCTTTGCTTCTGGTTAGCAAGAACGTTCGTGCGTGTTTGATGGCTCAAAAATCAGTATCTTACCAATGCAGGAGGGCAGAGCCTTGCAATTAGCCTGTAGGTAAAGGAAAGGGAATGCAGAGCCCAACGCGAAGCACTGAAGTGCTGTGATTGATGCCTGCTAATACAGGGGCATAACCCTGAAATACCCCCAAATCCTGCCCGATGTGAGCACCACATAGTGCATCTTGGTGCAGTGCTTCAGTGGCAGCTTTTTTGTTTTGCAGACTGTTTCCATCCTGGAGCAGAGGCTGACCCTCACTGAGGACAAGCTGAAGGAATGCCTTGAGAATCAGCAGAAAATCATTCAGAACAAAGTGAACTGACTGCAAGAGAGAGAAGTGAAGGTGCTTGGAGGTTTGAGGTTTGGTTGTTTGGATTTTTAACTGAGTGTGTGTGACTAATTATTTTGAGAGAACTGATTTCTGATTGACATGTACAGTTATTGTATCTGTAAATACAAAGCTTTGTTACTTTGCTAAAATAAAGAGGTTTTTATTCACGAGCCTGGATAATGATTGTGATCTCTTGTGTTTTCCAGATACTGTAGTAGCCCGAGGGTGCTATGAGGACTGCCTAGCAAGGTGGCATCCCGTAAGCCTTAGCTGCTGTGCAGTGAGTTTTAAAGGGCTTAAACCTCTTGGAATTGTCACGTGTGTCTCACACACAGCAATAGGCTGGCTGCTGGCCATAGGTTACGGGCCAGGAGCTCCATAATCCTGGGTATTTTGTGCAGAGGAGCCTGATGTAGTGGGAGCTCCCAGGGGATGACCTGGAGTGGCTGGTGTTGCAGAAGGTTCCTCACCCCGGCCCCATATGGTGCTAGGGTGTCTAACACAACAGATACCACATGGTATTTGTGCGGAGATGCTGTTCCAGGGGCTGGGATTTAACCCACTCCCTCATCAGGGTGTGGAAAACAGTTGGGGCTGCAGAGGAGGCTCCAGCCAGTGAGACGTGGCGCGGATTCCGTGGCCTTTTGCTGCATCTCGGGCTGCTCTTTAAATTAAAGGCAGGGGAGAGGGGAGAAGGAGGAGGCAACCCAACAGCAGAGCACTTCTTTGCAATCCTAGAACATCCTCCTGCACGCTGGAATACCTTTAACTTTCAGTCATCTGGCAGATGTTCTCGCAGCGAAGAGCTCATCACTCGCACCTCCGCTCTCGCCCTGCTGCTCCTCCAGGACTTTTGCAGGGCTCTAGCAGGTGTTCAGTATGTAGCCTCGCAAGAATTCGGACTTTGGGCAGATCCTGTTCTCCAGCACCTCTTCTGCTAGCGTGCACTGGAGATCTGCTTTCTTACAATAGACTCTCTTGACCAGTATCACCCACATTCCTGGAGAAACAGGCTGCAGGAACTTGGCCTTCTGCGGGTTAATGAAACACTCCTCACTATGGTCTTTCTGACCCCTTATAAAGGAGTTTCCATCGATTCCAGCCCTTGGCTGTTGTCCCTTCTCCTTGCTCACATTCCAGACTCGTGCAGCTTCCCAAGCCGCTTGTCTCCAGATGTGCAGGGTGATGGTGACGCCGGCCCAAGCTCTGGCTGCCGCTTGTGCTTCATGTCGAGCTTAGCTGATCTTAACATCAGCCCTGGGCTTTTTTGCACCTGTTGAGGGCTGTGTCTGATGTCCTTCCACATCTCTAAGAATTTCTCATTGGCATTATCGCAATTTCATTCTTTTTTGGTTTGCACAAAGCCAAGAGTTTTCTCTTTTCCAAGTGTATTTAGCTGATTATAAATTTGAATTTCTCTCTGTGCAACCACAGGCTGTTGGCTGTTTCCAACCTCCGAGTCTGATAAAATCATTATTTTCTCTTAGATGAAGCTAATGGAATCAATTCACGGTATTCTCCAGTGCTCTAAGCTTTCAGTGGCTTTTTGCTGAGAGACTGACATCATTTTCTCATTGCAGTCCTGCTCGTGTCCTGATGGGTAGGGAGAAAGGGAGCCAAAAGTAGGTAAGGCTCATTTGCTATTTGCTGCTAGAAAAAAGCTCCTTCTACATTGATCTGCTATGACTGAAGCAGTGGCACAAATATATTGTAAGAGCCTGATGTATTGGCTTGATCCCAAATGTTCTGGCCTAGCCTTTGAGGGAGGATAGAGGTTTGGAGGGGGAAACTTAAATTATTCCAATGTTCATCAATTTTTAAATTCGTTTTTTAAAAATAGCATTCTCCTCCATTTCTAATGTCTTGAAGACCGCAGAAGCAATTTGTGTATAGTCTTTTATGGAGAATGTCAATAAAAACGATTGGGACGCATTTGATGTAGACCCTTTTTCCGTTCAGCTGTCCTGAGCACATGCAGCTGAGAGGTAATTGGGCCCCTCAAATAGATGAGAAACTTGGATGCTGCAGGGCGAGCTGAGGGCGCACGGGGCGAGTTGCTTTTCCATCGTCGTCTTCAAAGCATGAATTTGATCAGTGCAAGAAGGTAAAAAACACCAAAAAGAGGTGTAAAAAACATCAAAAGGGTGTAAAAAACACCAAAAAAGGCTTTTTCTCAGTGTTGAGTACTAGTTTGCATGTCCTTGCATTGAGGCTGCCTTGCAAGCTGTGGGTGATGAAATCTCTCCGAGAGGAGACTGCAAAGGGTTAAGGATTTTGTTTTGGATCTCGGAGCTGTGCTTGGAGCCAAGTTCTTAAAAAAGTAGTTTAATTTGTTGCCATTACATTTGCCAGACGGATGACCTCACTCAACTTTTAGCAACAGTTCTTTGTGCCGAGATTGGCCCTTGGGGAAACTGGCTGTGCCTGCAGGCTGCTGCAAATGGATTTTTGGCCGCTGTGAGTACGGAGCATGTTAAACATAATCGTGATCTGTGAAGAAAGTAAGAATCTTTGAGCACTGCCCACTTTCCTTCCTGTCTGGGAGCTGGAATTGGACAGAGAGCACAGTTTAGCTCATAACTGAATAGGCAAAAAGCACAGCGCTGTGATACTGGCGATTCTGGCCTGGAAGCTGGATGGCCGGGAGAGCCTTGTGTCACAGTGTCACAACTGGACATGTGTCTGCCAGTTAACTGGAAGATGAAATCCAACTATGACCTAAGCTGTTGGGCTGAAACCAGCCAATTTCCTGGTACGAACCGCTTATATAATGTCTTAAAAGAGCTGCCTTGGAACGAAGTGTTTCTTGAAACATGAGTGAGTAGGAGGGGAGGGAGAGGGATCATTCCGCAGAGGTTCGTCACTGATGACACGGAAGCAGGGGGCTCTGCCTGCTGTTTCAGGAATGGTTGGGATCCCCAGGCAATGCCAGCGCTTTCCAAATGGTGGGATCTGATCAGCTGCTGTTACGGGAAGGAGATGTGAGGGGAAGGAAGGGTCTCTCATCGATGCTCATGTGTTTGACCTGGGTTTAGCCACCTGTGGAAAGCCCAGTACATGTCTCTGGAGAGCTGGGATCTATTTCCAGCTTTGCAACGAACTGCTGTTGCCCACGAGTGCCGTGCAGTCCCTCCTTTTCCTTGTCAGCGCTATAAATGGCTTCTTTTTCTGAGATTCAGGTGCTGTGGAGGACGAGCCCCTCGGAGATTTGGCTGTTCCCTGGCAGGGAGAAGAAAGGTCAGTCTGCCTCAAGTACAGCCCTTGGCATCCTTGGCTTCCTCCCCGTTTCCTCGTAGCCTGGGGCCGGTGCTGCTGAGCACCTCTGTGCTGAGCACCCTCCAGCCCAGCCTCCCTCATGAGGCAGCGCAGCTGGTTTTGCTGTCACGAAGCAGCTAGGCTCAATCAGCGTGGGGACCCGGTGCCAAAAAGCTGTCACCTCGATCCCGCGTCGCTGTTTCCGCTCCCTGCGGGCGTCTTCCATGCAGCTCATGACCCGCTGCCGTGTCCCGGGTGCCTGCCAAGTTGGGGAGGTGGTGGCAGCCGAAATCCTTTGGGATGCAGGGATGATTTTCCTTCAGAGAGCGCCCAGCGAGCAGTGCAGGAGCCTCCTGATGGCTTCCAGGTGTGCTCAGCACCACGAGGACCCCCTCTAGCACAGCTGGGGCTCTGCTTTTCCCTGCCTGTGACCCCCTGGGCCACATGTAGGTCCCGTTCCCGGCAGGAACAGCCCTGCCTGCTGCTGCGCTTGGCCCCTGCTCTGCAGCAGGCTGCGTTGTGCTGATCCCCTGCAAGTGCAGGGAGATCTCCTTTCCTTGCACTCCCGGAGGGCCAGATTCTAGGGAAGGCCCTGCTGGTTTCAGAGGATGCTGCTGTTTTGGTGCTGGGGATGCGTTTGTGCTCGGTTGTGTCTTCCTGCCGAGTTGCCCTCCTTGCCCGCAGCTCTGCTGGCCGCAGTACAGCGCGAGGGGTCCCCAGCTCAGGCACAGGCTGTCGGAGGAGCCTGGGCAATGCGAGAGCAGCCTTTGCTGGTCCGGCCCTGCATCCCTGCTGCTCTGCTCAGCAGTGCTCAGCACAGCTCGAGGCAGCTGCAGAGTTCCTGGGAGATGAGAGCTGGAGGATAAGGAAGGAAAAACTCCCAGGATGGGCCCAATGGCAGAGACTAAAATCACACACACATGGGGTGATGGAGAGGAACAATCAGACAGCAGTGCCTCCGTGTTTGCAGCGTGTCTGTTCCTCTAGAACATGGTCTGCAGTGAAACACCATGACAAGAAGCCCCCAGTGCTTCCCACCTCCCTGGCTTGCTCTGGAGAAAAGCCCCTGGCCGTGATCTCTTGGGATATCGGTGCGCCAGCGAGCTATTAAGCAGATTAAGGAATTGTTTTAATGCCACTTGGTCGCTTGCTTGAGGATCAATGTGCACCTGCTGGGTTATTATTTTGTAGATCCTGCTTGTTTCCTAAGAGAGAGTTGATTTGACCTGTGTATTTACGAGATGTGTTTCTTTCCTTCCCTCTATTATTTATGAAGTCAATGCATCTTGAAAAGGAGCACTCTGCAAAGCGTCTGGAGCGAGGCGTGCTTGATGGGAACGCGAGAATGTGCCTGCTGGCAGGGCCTCCTGCAGCAGCCCCGTGCCCGTGGCTCCGAGGAGGAGGAAGGAGCCCTCCTGAGCACAGCATCCCAGGTGAGGTGGGGACAAACACAGGTTCTTGCCCAAGGAGCTGCAAGGCTCGTAGTGGAGCAGGGCAGGGTGTTTCCACTCGGTGTTGAGGTTGGAGAAAGGACCTCAGCCTTGGGCTTTGCGCTGGTGTGGTCGTGGGCTGGCGTCAGCCAAGAGCCCAGCTCTGGCCCTGGCTTCAGCAGGCGACAGCCCAGCATTGACCTGCTTTCTGAAAGGAACCTAAGTCCCCAGGAGAAGCAGCTTTTTGCTTCTCAGCTGGCCCGTGTAGAGCAGTTTTTCAGTGGCAGCTGGGGATGTGGATAGAGGCATCTCCTGCAAGCCTAGGAGCAGAATGAGGGAAAACGTCTGCTCGTTTTCCCCTCTTTCTGCACCTTTCCTGCTGCAAATGAGCGTCTGCTCCCGTAGTGCCCGAGGGCACGAGCTGTATCCCGGCGGGATGCCTGCGCCTCTGACAAGCTGAATGCCTCGGGAGCGCGGATCCCTGCGGAGGAAATCCCTGGAGAAGGGCCCAGAGCCCGAGGGGGGCTGCAGGGGTCACAGGAGGAGAGGGGAGCCGTGGAGCAGCTGGCAGCAGGATGAGGCCTGGGGATTTTGCTGCACTCCCTGCCCCATGGCTGTGCCGGCTTTGCTCCGGGTGCAGTTGAGCAGCGAGTTTTGGAGGTTGCATTCCTTGCTGCAATTACCCCTCGGTCCTCCCATTCCTGTGCTTCCTTTGCTGCCAGGTTGTGGAGGAGAAGCAAAGATTAAAGAGAAGGGTGGTGATTATAGTTAATAGCAGAGAACGTTCCCATGGAGTCTGGGGACTGTTTCCCTTCCCTCTTTCCCAGCCATTGAAGCTGCCCGTGCTCCTCTCGCCAGGACTGTGCAGTGCTTGGGCACTGGAACAGCAAGCAAGTGCTGCAGTGTTTGTGCCAGCTGGGCACAAAAAAAAAGGTGTCTTTTTTTTTCCCCCTTTTTTTGAGGAGAAAGCTCCTTGCCTGCTTCTGTAAATGTGTCGCCTTGTCCCAGCGTCCTGGCTACTCCAGGAATTGGGAGAGGGGCTGGCCAGCCTACGGGTGATCCACAGAGATCACCCTGTCACTGATGCTGCCACTAACATGTATGTGTGTCCCTCCCAACCTGGCTAGTTCTTAACAGGAGCTGCTGCCTTAGATCTCCAGACTGTCTCGGCCACAGTGCTAACCTTTATTGCAGCTGAATGTCACAAAAATCAAACACACCAAGTGTGTGAGTGGCCTCGCTGGGGCAGCCCCGTGTGTCCTTCTCATCCCCGCTGCTGCTCTGGGATGTGCAGCAGTGCCGGTCCTTGGCTCCGCTGCAGACACTTCCTCCCACCTGGAAAACCAACCTGAGCTGGATCCTGGGCACGGTGGGTGTCCAGAGAGCCCGGAGGAAGCAGCGAGGGACAGTGGCTGCTCTTCCATCCATCCGTCCATCCAGCCGAGCGGGCCGGCCGGCGGAGGCAGCGGGTAACCCTGATTCAAAGGTTGCTCCTTGCAGGAGAGCAGGTTCCTTGTGCAAGGGCTGGAGCGAGGGCTCAGTTGCCCCGTGCTGGAGGCTGCACAAAACCTTCCCCTGCCCTGCACCAAACCGTTCGCTGCGGGCTGCTTTCCTCGCCCTTTGCAGCCCCAGTACCAGCCTCTGCTTGAATCGAAGCAGCCCGTCTGCTTTACCAGGTAATGGCCTGCGGTGTGTTTATCTGTCCCATGTGGCAGCGGGTGATCTGCCCTTGCCCTGTTCCAGGGCTTTGAAAGTCTGCAGTCTGGACAGGCCAGTGTGGGACTAGTCTTCTCCACAGGAAGGAAAATCTAGATCTAATCCAAAGGGCTTTTACAGCAAGGGGTTTAACCCCTTGGTTTTCCTCCCCTGTGCAGAACATGCAGGATCTTTGCAATCGTTTGTAGGGCTGTTGTGCTGGAAAAACTTGCATGAACAGCATAATTCCAGGAGGCTTTTCCTGGGATTATTTTTAATTTGGTGCTCTGTTCTCTTGCTGTGCAGGGGTGTGAAGCCTGTGAGCTGATACAGCCCATGGATGCGACGGCACGTGTGTGTCTCAGTGGTGGAGTGAGAAGCTGTCACCACTCCATAGTGCAACAACCAGGTAAAGCAGGAAACTGGATCTGGGAAGTGGTGGTTGGACAGGTGGTTGATGGTGAGGGCCTTGCCCAAGGGAAGGGAATTGTGTGGTGAAACGCTCTGGAGCGTGTGGGCTTCCGACTGGGATGAGAGCCCACGGTGTAAAGGACAGGCTGGGACCTGTGCCCCAGCTTGCCCCAGAGAAGGGTG
Source organism: Nothoprocta pentlandii (assembly GCA_013398315.1). Lineage (NCBI taxonomy): Eukaryota > Metazoa > Chordata > Aves > Tinamiformes > Tinamidae > Nothoprocta > Nothoprocta pentlandii. Next base: position 1,161,420 of record VZSG01000212.1, on the reverse strand, counting down.
CAGAGCAATAGGGGCGTAGAGGAAGGAGATGTTGGTGAGGTGCCATCCCAGCCTTTCTAGATGGGCTTTGTCTGTTGGAGCCTTCCTGTGGAAGAGGCTTTGCTTTAGCTGAGAATGGAGACAGTTCCTACTGTTCCTCTGGGCAGAAGTCTTTGGAGGCCAGTCCTGTGAGCTGGACCTAACTAAACAGGGTTGAAGAACCCCATTTGCTTTAGCATGTTGGTCTCACCAGTGGGTCTGGGTTGCGGCTCTCTCGGCCATCCCAAGACCATCTTGGGCAGCTTTGGAGATGGTCCTCCTCCAGCTGGGGGTTCTTCACAGATCTCCACGCACACCCTTCTCCTGGTAGGTTTCTTATCCCTGCTACCTGATGAAAAGCATCACGTAGGCAGCGTGTCATGTCATGGCAGCGTTGTGCAAGCATCTTGGAGATCTTTGTCAGGGCCCTGGGAGATGAGAGAGATAAGGCTTTAACCACCCCCATTGCACCGCAGTCCTGACTCACTGGAAGGCGGAGTGACTTTCCTAAGACCGTGTAGCCAAGGTCTGCCCATATGTGGTCACACTGCATCTCCAGCATCTCCCACCTGCCCGCAGAGACCCGGCTTTGCTTGAACCTGGCTGGTTAGGGTGCTGCTGATGTTGGAATTGCAGCGTGGCTGGAGCATCCAGCTGCTTTGCTGCTGTCTCCTGCAGCCCCTGTGGAGCTCTGTGCTTTTGCAGCTACGATATGTGAGCTAGCTAGAGCCTGGGCCAAGATCAGCACCTGTGTTCTTGTTTCTCTTGGCCAGGCCATCCCGCACAGCCTTGGCCTGCTGGAAGGCGCTGGATACAGACACGGAGCTGCAGGCACAGTTTGCTTTGGCCCTGCGCTTGGTGCCTTGAGTTGAGCTGAGCCCTGAAGAGTGAAGCCTTTCCCTGCCCTAGCAAGGCTTGGGGATAACGTTCCTGTTAATGGGGTGGCGCGAGCAGAACCTCCTGAGCTGAGGAAATGCCCAAGGCCTAGAACTGTCAGAAAGCTCCACGGTGGAGATGTGGCCGCGTTCCCATCCCCAGGAACACGTCCTAGGAGGATCAAATGAACGTGGCTCCTTGAAGGCCTCAGAGCCACGTCCTGGAGACAGGTTTGCAGTCATCCGCATCCCTCACCGGTGTCCCTGTTTGGCTGAGGAACATGTCTCGTGGTGAGACGTGTTTGGTTGGGCCCCCGTCCAGGTGCGGAGCTGCATGTGTTGCTTGATTTCCTGCGCGCCTTATGGCTCATCTCTCGAGTGCTTTCTCAAGAGGCTTTCCTGTCTCCCACACCGAACCTCCTCCCTTGTTGACTCTCTGCAATCTGGTTTCTGCGCTTGCATTTTATGACTTATTCGTTCCCTCCTTTTCTCCCAAGGGTTTGGCGTTGCTCAAGGGCTACACTGGGGATCTCTGAGCAGGGATGGATCCGTCTCTCTCCTTTGTCCCACATGAAACCGGCTTCCTTCTCATTCCCTCTCCTTTCATGTGCAACACGACTGGTTTTCTCAGTGGTATTCCCTGAGGATAGGATAGGATTTGTCAATCCTTTGGTCAGACCATTTGAGATCTCTCTATGGTGCTTTTCTGCTTTCATTTCCTGAGCGGCACAGAAGTTTTCCCTCTCTGATCCAAGGAGCGAAGGCCTTTTCCCTGCCAAATACCGTGCAGGAGCGACTCACCAGGCATGTGCCCCTCGGACACTCACGATTTGCTAGTGGAATTTGTTCCCAGCAGTCACCCCTTGACTCGAGCCTTGGTAAGTATGGAGCTGCTGAGCCCACCTTGAGCAGTGCTTCCTTGGTGCTCCTTGCTTGTAAAAACAGACCTAATCCTGGCCTATTTTGAGCCTTCACAGGGTTATTTCTACCTTCAGATTCTGCATGAGCAGCAGCAGAATGAGAGGCCTCAAAGCACTGCTTGAGATGCCCACGTAGATGTGTTTGCTCAGTGCCTAGTGTGGTTTCCTCTCCCAGCATGTTCTAAAGGAGACTCATGAGCTTCTGTTAAACACTGCGCAAATATGCGTTTAAAAAAAAAAGCGGATGGGCCGAGCTCTGCCATGCAGTGTATTGCTTGGTAACGTGCAGTAGTAAATGTGCTGAGATAAGTCCGTGCTTGATAGGATCTGCCCTGGTTATTCACGTTACGCCTCTGGCCGCGGCTTGCGGGGCGAGGGCTGCTCGGGCGCTGTTATTTCCTTCCCTGCTCTGCCTGGGATGACACCCAAACTTTCTCCGTTTCTCAGGTGGCTCCGGGCATGGGAGGAGTCCTCTGCGTTGGCAAGAAGGAGCCAAGAGGACAGGCCCTGCGGTGCCTGCTGCCCCGGCTGGCCTGCAAGCAGAGGGATGCAGGAGCTGCCTTTCCTGCCCCGGAGCCCGTGTCGCTGTACGAGGCTGCAGAGCTGCAAGGACGTGCAACACTTGCACCTCTCGCCCTGGCCTCGTGGCTGCAGGTCCCCAGAACAGGGTCCTGCTCCCAGCAAACCTTTTACAGGAGGTCAAGACAAGCCAGGCACGTAGGGGAGCTGCCAAGGGGTGAAGTAGTTGATTTTATCTTGCTTTTGTATCTCTGTTCTTTGCAGCTTCCCCTTCTGGGCCTGGGTGCGTTGCAGAGAAGGGAGAGGATGTGGTTGTCCGAGAAAGCCAGAGAGGTAGAACAGACACCAGAGGAAAGCCCTCCTGGAGGACACGCTGGAAAGGAGTAGCAATGACCATCTTGGAGAGGAAGGGGGACTCTCCCCCAGGAAGAGCCTGGGATTGAAGGAGAAACCGGACACCCTGGGGAGGAAAGGAGAGCTGCGATGTGCATGTGAAGGTCCCATCTCTCCTGGGGCAGCCCCTGCCTTGCCCCTTCCCTTCCCTTCCGGCTGGCTATGGGCTCCCGAGGGCTCCCGAGGGCTGGGGCTGCTGCTGCCTTTGTGCTTTCTCCTCCCTGAGCAGATGATCATCTCGTTCATGATAAGTGAATGAGATCATTTCCCAGGAACTCTCCCGTGGGCAAGCCACTCTTCCGTGGTGCAGTATTTATTTTGCAGGATTGATGCACCTCTTTCTAGCTAATTCATGCACATGAACACCAATAACGCTGTCTTTTATCTGCCCAGCTCCAGACCATGCTCAAAGCCTCTCCTTGCCGTGACTCACGGGCAAGCCCTGGAGAAAGCAGATGTGGCAACTGAGGAGCCCGTCCTTTTCTCAGGGCTTGTCCGTGCGCTCCGTGTGAATGAGAGGAGCAGGTTCCTCCTCACAGGACGCTGGCACGAGACATTTCCAAGTAAGTTCTTCCTACCTTTCCCGACGGTGTCACCCAGGTCACCAGAGCATCATCCCTTTGTGGCTGCTCGACCATGGCTGTTTACTGGGAGCAAAGGATGCTGAAGGGTCCTTTCTATCCAGAAAATGCCTACTAGGTGTCTGTCTCCCCTGGAGTGCCAAAAAAGGCATCTGTTTTGCATGGGGAAAGGGGAGAAAATGCAAAATGGATGTTTCTTTTTAGCAGTCCCACATAAAGCACCAAAAGGCCCTGGTGCTGGCCATGGCCTTGGGATGGGGCTGTGGAGGGCAGCTTGCCTCCTCCCTCGGATCCGAATCCGTGTGAAAAAAGTGTTGCCTGTTTGGAAACCTGGTTGCACAGGATCCTGTAGTGCTGGGACCTGAGCTATGAGACTCCTTCCTCTTTGAAGCCACGGTCAATAATCGGTGAAAACAGAAACAGGAACAAACCAAAATCCAGGCAGGAGCTCCTCCTTCCTCTCTGCTTCCCCAGGGAGCCCGAGATGGGGCCCAAGTCCTCACTCGGGCTGTGCTGCTGCTTCAGGAACAACAGCGAGGGTCTCTAGCAGTGTGTGCTCTGGGTAACAGGCCCCTCATTGCTTTGTCCCCTTGGGATGATGCCACGGGCTTTTTGGGGATGCTGCAGCTCTGAGCTCCTCGAGTGGGAGATCTCGCAGCGGTGGCAGCAGCTCTGGGGTCCCTGGGAAGCCCTGCCGTGGGGCTGGGAGCTGTTGCATCTTGCTGCCTAATAAAACCCCGGCACACCTGAGCAGATTTCCCCATAGCCTGGGGCTTGGGTGGAGAGGCGTTGGATCATTAAATGCCTCTGCTTAGGAGCTGTTTGGAGATGGATGGTGTGAAATCAGGCACAGAGAACGGCGGTCGTGTCCGGACTGTCCCCGGAGCATGTGCGTGTCTCCAAGGAAGCCGCTGCTTGCGGCGCCTCCGGTTCTTGGTTCCTGGTCCCGAGGGGCAGGCAGGGCTCTGCTTGCTCCTGCGGGAAGCTCCCTGAGCCCTGGGGTCTGTCGTTGCACGGGGCTTGGAGCCTGCCCCGAAAGGGCAGGATGGGACATTTCCAAGCTCGGGTCTGCGGCTCCTGCTGGGACAGGAGCTTGGAGGGGTTTGTGGGTTTGGGGCCCCGATCCCAGTCTCACAGTGCTCGTCCTGAGGCAGGTTCAGGCCTGCTCTGCACAGACCTCACATTTGGAAGGGCATGGAGGAGCCCAGGGTCTGTTCAAGTCCTCCGGCTTCTTGGAGCGGTGCTGTATTCTGACCTCCTCCCCCTGGACTAAAATCCCAAGGAATTAGGAAGGAGGCCGAGCAGGAGAAGAGCAGCAGGCTATTCCAGCCCCACGGCTGGGCAGGATGGCCACACAGAGACATGGATCCCATGCAGTGTGGCTACCTGGTACCGACTGAAGAGCTCACTTGAGGTCGGTCCGTGGTAGCTCTTCTCATGCTCGTGGCCCACTCCTGTTCCTGTGCTCACCAGTCTTTCTACATCCAGGGCAGAAGCGTGCTGGCAAGCAGAGCACCGGCGTCCTTCCCATTCAGAAGGCCCTCGGAGGATGAGGAATCCATTCACAGAACCCCACACAGAATCACAGAATGGTTGAGGTTGGAAGGGACCTCCAGAGATCATCTAGTCCAGATCCTCGTCCGCAGGTCGCTCCTCCTCCTCGCAGCCCTGGCTCTGGGACGTGCAACACACACGGTACCAAGCAGGAGTGTTCAGTGGGAATAAGCAGGACATCAGCCGGGGTTTTTCCCTTTGGTTTATCTGCTCGCCACCTTCTGCATCTCTAGAGATCTGTCGGACTGCAGCGGTTCCCCTGCTCCTGGTTGCAGGGCTCCAGGTTGGTTTATGAAGCTTTGTCCCCCATGTGTGTGTCAATAGGCACTCAGGGGAGCCTGTTTTCCCCCCAGGGTCCTGGCTGTTTTCCCGTCAGACCCCAGAGCCTGGTTGGCTTTCATGTGGACACCTTGCAGAAGGAAGGAATCCTTCCTTTTCCCCCGTTTTTCCCAAAGCTCCGTGCGACGTGCAGCGGGCGCTTCCCTCCCTGCGCTCCCGCTGCCTCCTTGCAGTTCTGCTTCCAAAGCACCTCTCCGACTGTAGCAGCTGTTATCTCCAGCTTTGCAGCTCTCAGACGTGCCTTGGCTTAATCACACGTTTAGCACTGCAGGCTGTGGTGCGTGTCCAAATATTCAGCAAGTGCCTGAGCCGGGGCCTGGCTTTCACGGATGGCATTAGGACTCTCAGGCTGCTGCTTTCCATTTGGGACACCGAGAGCCTTTAGAGGGACAGCTAAAAGAGCTGCTGCCCTCTGCAACCTGCTGCGGGGAGAAGGAAGTAGCTGGGAAAGCAGTCCTTGATTCCTTCAAGGAAGGATCTTGCGTGCTGCCTGGCTGCTCGACCATGCCCACAACCTCCACGTGAAGTCCTCGGGCCGAGGATGGTCACGGTTGAGCTGGGGCATCTCCTTGGGCATCTCACTTTAAACCCAGCCCCGCGGGGCCCTCGTGTCCCCCTGGGCAGCATGAGCGGATACTTGCCAGCGGGGAAGCCGGGCTGGACTGTGAGGGATAGAAGATGATTCGAACACAAGAGCTGATAGTTTCAAGTAACTGGAACTCAAGCTCGCCGTATAAAGCGGTATTGTCCCGCTACAGAAATCCTCTGTCCGGCAGAGCGCAGCTGCGCGGGAAATAAATGCTCTTCTCTTTCCTTTCTTTCTCCTTTTTTTGGGTTCTGCTGTTTGTTTGCTGGGAGCCGGGGCCGTGGCGCAGGAGCTGCTGCTCCGGGGCGCTGCCGTGCGCGGGGCAGGCTCCGCTCCCGGAGCTAAATCCCAGGCGAAGCCACTGACGGGTGCATTGAGCTGAGCCTAGGCCAACTCCCGGCCTTGCTGAGGTTCAGTGGGAGCTTTATCTCCCATCAGGGCTGCAATGGAAGGAAGTGACTGCTCCCAGCTCCACGGTCCTGCAGAAACCATCTCTCGTTATAGCAGCAGCTCGTTACTGAGCGTAGTTGGTGCCAACGCCGGCTTCTGCCAGCCTCTGTTGTGGCCCTTGGCACAAACAGCTCGGGGACAGGTTTATATTTGGGGTACAAAGCCAGTGACGGCGACGTTTGTCCACGGCAGCCTTGGCGCAGAGTGAGGGAAAAGCTCTCGGAGATGAGTTTGCCTTCCTGGGTGTTTTAGGCGGGTAAAAATATATATGTGTGTGTTTAAAAACCCCAAAGTAAACAAGGGCAAAGCCCAAGGCAGTGTGCCTGGCAGCGGGATCTGGGTTTCTTTTCATGTGGTGATGCAATAGCCTTGTTCAAGAGGTAAGTTTTTGAAATATTGTCTTTAAAGCTCCCTTTTTTTGACTGGCTTTGAGCGAGTGAGGCAACTGGGCGACTCTCCAGCCAGTTTTGAGGGTTTTTTGATTGGGGCAAAAGGACTCTTTTTTTGGCTTTATGCTGAAAGAAGCTTCTGGTCTAGCTGAGACCCACACCCTGGGTCTGCCCCCACGCAAGGCAATGGGATTTATAGGCAGCATCTTCACCCACTCAGTTTTGGGCAGGATTGTGATGTTCTTTTCCAGCTTGTAGCTATCCTACCCTTCAAACAAAAAAGCAAACAAACAAAAAAGAAGCTTTTTTTGCTAAGTAGTGTTTATTTATATGGCCAAACACCCAGCGGCCCGATCCCGTGTGTGTGGATGTGCTCCAACGTCTTCCAAAGGCCACTCCTACCGCCCCCGCAAATAGTTTGCGGATGACACGAGGAGGAGGAGGAAGATCTGGCCAAAGGGAAGGTGTTGGCGTGAATGAGCAGCGAGGTTGTGAATGGAAAGGGCACCCGGAGCTCTGCAGCTAGCCCAGAAATCGGGGAGTTTGTGCTGAAATCGGGGAGTTTGTGCTGAAATCGGGGAGTTTGTGCTGAAATCGGGGAGTTTGTGCTGAAATCAGAGCTGCCTTTGCTGCTGGCGTCCAAAGGAGCTTCATCCTGGAATATTTATATGGGATGTTGTGCAGATTTCTGCTCCTGGGACCTTCCATGGCCTCACTTTAAAGCCCAGAGAAAGCCTGGGAGAGTCTGTGCACACTAGAAGTTTATCTGCATGCCAGTAAAACCCTGCTGGTGGTAAGGGCTTTTCTGGGCAGATGTGATTATTTTTTGCTTTGGGAATTTTTTTTCTCTTAGTGGTTTTTATTTTTGGTATTTTTGCTGTTTTTCAGGCATCTTCTGTACAAGCTCCTCAGACTTCTCCATGTCAGTCTCCCATCCAATACTAACAAGTAGGTGCTTATTAAAAATGTTTGAAAAACGAAGGCTGAAATGAAGCTGTGTTGAAATCAAATTGTGCCGATGGGGAATGTGGTTCAAACCCCCAGTCTTCCTGCAGGAATTTCTTCCCAAAACATTGGGATGGCTGCGCGTTGACTCTTCTGACTTCAGCTATGGATCACTTGTGGTTTGGGCAAGCAGCGTGTGGCACTAGGTGGGTGTTGGATTGCAGCTGGCCAGGGTTGTCCTTCAACCCCGAGTGGCCTCCTGGCCTGGTGCTCCAAGTGTCCTTGCTCTGTGGTCCCCATGATGCTCCCGAGGGCTCCCCAGGCTCCCGGCTAATGATTCCCCACGGGAATTTGGGGTTTTGTTGACATGTGCTCCTCTCAGGCCTGCTGCTGTCCCAGGACCCCACCACTCTTGGCCTGAATATCCAGCATTTCTGTGCTTCAGTTGTTCTCTCTGCTGCCCATAATTACAGGCAAACTCGAGGCAAGGGAGAAGATGGTGCCAGGCCCTTTCTGAAGGAGGCTTCTCTTTACCACAACGGGCAGGGGCTGTGGTGACCTTGGTGGCATCATGTAGGGGTGGAGAAAGGCGGTTGATGTGGCTCGAGGAAGAGCTCAGTCGCTGAGTTAACTCCACAGGGACCACATTAGCTTCTCCATGGGGCAGCAGTGGGGTTTGTTCCTCATCCGCTACCCTACTCCAGGAATTCTGACTTCTGTTCCTGTAAAACCTTGGAGGCCCTGGGTGAAACTGGCCACCAAACCCAAAAGGCGGGCGAGGAGGGCCGTGTAAACGTGGTTTTCTTTCAAAATCAAGGTTTTGCAGGGAAGGCTGCGGGCAGAGCAGCCTCTTGGGAAATTTCACAAGGTTCCTGTTGATTTCCACTCTAAAGCAGGGAGGTTTTCCCTAGCCTCAGTTTCACGTGTCCTCATTGTGACTTTGGCAATGCTGGTGTCAGCATCTTGGGCACTTCAGGCCCTTCCTTACAGGTGGGTACGGGTGAATTTTGCTTAGACATCCAGGGTTTGGCCCTCAACTGAGAGAAACGTGTCCAGTTTCCCATTTCATCCTGGGCTCGAGTGTTCGGGGTGGTCACCAACCTAAACGGGTTCCCACCTGGGGTGCTTCGTGATGGGCTGGAGCTCACGGGGCTCTGAGCCGCCACAGGTGGAGCTGCTCTTAAGCTCCCCAGTTGTGGGACCAGTGACTTTTCCTGGTTCCTGAGAAGGGAAATACCGGTGTGAATGTGGAGCTGCGTTGGCAGCAGAGCCAGCGTGGCCGCCTAACCAAGTGCTTAACCCAGCAAGGCGGCCAGGCCTGGGATAGTGGCCACAAAGGAGAGGCAACATGAGGAAGGGTGACGAAGAGCGCGGTGGCAGCAGAAGCAGGAGATGATGGGGTGAAGCACGTGAGAAAAGGTGAGGACGTCTGCGCCGTCAATGGAAAGTGGCCCCTGCTGAAAACTCGGCACGTGACAGCAGGTAACGTATGGCTTTGGGCTTGGTTTAATTGTCCCAGGGCCCATCTCTCTGATCTGTGCTTTAGATCAGAGACTCGAGAACCCTTTAGCACAGGGAAGTAGCTAAAGAGAGAAAAACAACTGGAAAGGAAAGGGAAAAAGGGCAAGTATGTCTGTACAGTATATTAGAGCAATGCTCAGTGCCTGGGGACAAGGCTCAGAATTAACCCTGTGCTTTCAGGTGCCTCTCCACGCCGCGAAGCTTCAGGCCCGTGTGTGAGCAAGGAGGTTGTGGGAGCAGCAACGCGCTGGGGCCAGACCCTGCGGCAGAGCGAGACGTGAGTGACAGATCACACAGCACATAAGCAGCTTTTCCACTGTGATGGAGGCTGTAGAAGGGTTTAGATATAAGAAAATAGTCTTAAGCGAGCTTTGCAGCCCAGCCTAGCCATGCCTCGCAGTCTGCTTTACTCCCAAGCGCTGCCTTGTGAGATGATTTTATTCCAACGGGCAGAAATGAGGGGTTATAAAAGCAGAAGCGTCTGAGATGTGAAGCTGCTGTTTGCTGCTGCTTGCTGCTGCCTAATTCATTTTTATAAGCAGACCTTTAATTCAATTTGACTCGGTCTCATTCCTCCCTCTGCTCCCCCTGTGCAATTCAAGCCCATTTGTGTCTAAGTTACTGGCAACTAGTATAGCAAGTTCTAGCCAAACATGTATTAAAACAAAGCTGCAATCTGCTGAAAAACAGGTTTTAAGATGGAAACAAATAATTAGAAACATACGAATTAGTGTATGTCTGACAACAGGTTCAGCTCTGCGCACATTCAAACAAAAAAAAATTCAAACTCGTGGGATACAGATGATGAAAAACAGAGGCAGTGGCTGCAGTTTCAAATTCAGTGGCTCAAAAGGAAAAGCGTTGGGAGAGGAGCAAACCTGGGAAGCTCTGCTGGACCTGGGCACCTCAAATGGGGAGTCCCTCCTCACGCTGCTTTCCTGGCAGAGCAGGACCTGCGGAGCGCTGGAGTTCCCGCTCCAAGGACTTCCCGCTCCCACTGGCTGCTCCAAACCATTCCCAGCTCCTCCATCACCTGCACGGGAGGGTGCAGACGTGGCCTGCCCCCCGGATCCATCCCTGCCCCCCGGATCCATCCCTGCCCCCCGGATCCATCCCTGCCCCCCGGATCCATCCCTGCCCATCTGCTCTCTCCGGACCCCGGGTGCTGTCTGAATGGTGCACAGCAGCTCCCTTGGGCCCTGTTCCAGGATGTGCTGGAATCGCTCTGGAGCCCTCCTGTGTGCCGGGGATGTTCCAAGCGGGGTGATGGGAAAGGAGGGCAGGAGAGGCAGCAAGTCGGGGGCTCTGGGGTCCCGGGGGAGCTCAGCAGTGCCTGGAGTGCGGGGTGTCCCACGTGGGGACTCGCAGGCACCGGCTCCGGCTGCTTTCCGAGAGAGCCCGTGGAAACTGCGGGAACGTGGGCAGGTTTCCGATGGAAATTTCGGTGCCGTGGGCTCTGGGAGCACTCCTGCAGAAGGGGCAGGTTTCTGTGAAACATTCACGCTTCCTTGGTTGGTATTTTCCAAGAGGGAGAGCAGAAACGTTCCAGTGGAAAGCCTGAGCTGGCGGTGAGCGGCGCCTTCCCCGGCGCGGTGGTCTCGCTCCGCACGGATGCTCCCGAGAGGAGCGTGCAGGGAAAAGTCTGTCCTCATCCCTGCTCCGAAGGGAAGGAGCCAGGGCCAGTCTAACTAACCAACCGACCAGCTAACACAGTTTCTTGTGCTGTCCTCTTCTCCTTTAGGTGGAAACATGCGGAGCGCCCGTGTCAGCCTGGGTTGAAGAACACGACCATGGAAAAACTATGGACACGAGCTCTTCCCGGCCCAGTCACCAGCCCGCAGCAGGTCTGCGGCTCCAGCCTTGCAGGCAAGGGATCTGCTGCAGCTCTTCCCTAGAGCTGCCTGGTGGGTTTGGTTGTGGTTCCGCTGCTCTGGGGACAGTTGTGCTGCCTGTGGTATTCCCAGAAAGCGGAGCTGCTTGGGACCGCGTGCGTTCAATGGCAGTGGGGGCAGAGACAGTTAATATAAGGCATGTTGATATCTATCCTGGGCTAAAAAGCTAGCAGAATGGAGACAAATACACAATATAGGCTGTGCAAACGGGGCTTAAGGGTGCCTGAGGTTTGTTCCTAGTGAGCAGCAGTGCCCATCGCAGGAATGATGCCATTCAGCAGATGTTCATCGTCCTTGCTCGTCCATACGGTGCGCTCGGAGCGGGACTGAGTCACCCGTGGAAATGTCTAATGTCAGGGAATGAAGCGTGCCGGATGCGATGGGGCCGGGAGCAGCAGCACAGCCCGTGCGTCGGCCTCGCTGCGGTCTCTTGGCTTGCACAGGAGCTGGGCTTGCCCAAGGGAGCTCCCAAAGGCAGCGGGGAGCCTCTGCGTGGGGCAGCAGCTGCCCTGCTCTGTCCCCAACTCCTGCATTCCGGAGCCGAGGACACCTCCGCACGGTGTCCTGTCGATTGGATAATTTTTCTCCACTAAGCAGCTCTGCCACGTTATATGGCACTATTGTTTTAATCACATCAATCTACATACTTAATCCCTTGGCCTGGGAATGTTTAATTTTTCATTTCTCCATTCAAAGAATGAGTTAAGATTCTGCTTCAATATCAGCTGTTCCCTCTTAAATCAAACATTATTACCTGAAAACATTTTCTTTCAGCACCGGGAGCCGCGCGCTTGGCGTGCTCTGTTTAAATGTCACCATATGAGTTACTGGAAGTAATTTCAATATTTAAAGGCCTAGAGCACAAGGCTCATTTCGTTTGGGAAGGCTGAGCCAGCCTCGCAGCCGCTGCCGCGGGGAACAGCTCAGCCTGGCAGCTCCCCTCCCTGGCCCGGTTCTTTAAGGCAATCAGCTGCATTTCCAGCATTCCCAGGCTCTGGCGCCTGCAGGGAGCACACCTTGGTTTAGGGAAACCTGGGGAGATAGAGGCTCGTTGCTCCAGGTTGGGATGTGGAGGAGCATGTGGCTCCAAGACCATGCTTGGCTTCCAGGTGCTGCGTTTTATCTGATGGAAGTTTGGGCTCCTGTGTAATGTTCCTGTGGCCCAAATCCCGCTCGTGCCGTGTTTGCTGTGGCCGTGGAGGGGCCGGGTCCCAGCCCAATTTCCAGGGCTCAGGAGCAGATTAATTGCTCCATGCTGGACTGAGCAGGAACCGTGGGGAGATCCTCCTCCCTCAGCACAGCAAGGCAGGAGAGGCGATAGGAGGAACACAGGGATAGGAGGGATAGGGATACACAGGGATGGGAGGAAGTTGGAGCTGCTTCCAGGGACTGGAGCTGCTGGGAGGAGTCCCAGGAGGCAAGTTCCGCTGGGAAGAGCGGCTCACAAGAAGGGGTGGATTTTTAAGGATCTCCCCCCAAGGGATCCAAGGATGTCCAGGTTCGCTCTTGCGGCTCCTTTCCTGGGAGCAGATGGAAAGCCTTGCCTGGGCTGGGATGAGAAGCACGAGCTGCTGAACGTCCCTGAACAGGGCTGAGCATCCCTGTCGTGAGCGGAGCGGTGCTCGCTGCTGCCGTCCCCATTCCCGGCCCATCCAGCCCTCTCCATCACCCAGGTATCCCAGATCAGGGCCCCTATCCGCCGTGTAAGAACTCTGCAGATTGGCTTTCCTTTTGCACGCAGGCAGAAGCAAAAACTCCCTTCCCTGTAGAAATGCAGAAGCCTGAAGGCCGAGGCCCAGGGAGGCAACGGAAACGCAGGAAAATCCCTTTGGACACGAGAGCTTCCTCACTGCGAGGTTGGTCACGCGCTAGAAGGGGGCCGAGGGGTTTCCATCCTGGGAGATGCTGCGGCCCTGGGCTGGATCCTGCCCGGAGCAGCCGTGGGTGAAGAGCTCCGGCAGCTCCGTTGGGATGGTGCTGGATGGCGCCGAGGCCGCGCGGGGGCCGGCGAGCCGCATCCCTGCTGCATATACATGAAGGCGAATGTAAATGCTCCGCTTTCCAGGCGGTATTTTTACCCCGGCTCAGTGTTAATGTTGATAAAAATAGGCACAAATTAGTGCAGGAGTAGAACGCAAATTTGGGCTTTTTTTTTCCCCTTAGTGTTGAAACCAGCATCCAGTTCTCGAGCAGGAGTTAACTCTTAATGGAACATGAGGTAAAGCAGCAGCAAACGCCCTTCCATGGCAGTTATTTAGGTAAGCTCCCACCTCAGTCAAATAACTAGGAAGGAAAGCTGGAGTTAAATTAAAACCTTTTTTATTTTTAAAAATAGGGGGAAGAAAAGAGCGACTCGGTGTGAGGAATTCGGCGCTGCAAGGTGGATGTTTGCACCGAATCAGCCCGCCTGGTTCCCAGATGCCTCCCCGATCCCAGCCGCTGGCAGTGGTGCCGGAGGTGCCTGCAGAGCAGGCAGGGACGCCGTGGGATGGAGAGCTGGGATTTCACTCCGTGCTCACCAGCCAGCTGAAATACAGCTGCAAAGCCCTGCTGCGCTCAGGGCCTTCTCCGTGCTGCTGGTCCGTCGGGGATCTATGGGATAGCACCGTCCTCTGCAGGGAGTCACGGAATGGCTGAGGTTGGAAGGGACCCCTCAGGATCATCCAGTCCAAGCCCCTGCTCCAGCAGGGACACCCAGAGCACAAGGTGACATCCAGGTGGGTTTGGAAGATCTCCAGAGAAGGAGACCCCACAGGCTCCCTGGGCAGCCCGTGCCAGGGCTCTGTCACCCTCACAATCAAGAAGTTCCTCCTCACATGCAGATGGAACCTCCTGTGTTTCATCTTCCACCCACTGCCCCTTGTCCTGTCACTGGCCACCACTGAGGAGAGCTTGGCCCCTTCCTCCTCGGGTGTTTGTGTGTGAGGGCTACGTGACCACAGCGCTAGGGCAGGCGCAGACCCCAGCTTCCCAAAAGGGAACAGACAAGAGTAGGGACGAAGCCGAGCCGTGCCGGGACGCCCCGCTCATGGTGACGAGACCCCGTTCCTGCCACGGGAGGGCACGTGGCAAAGGGGGGGCCTTTGGGCATGGTGCCGGGGCCTCCTGCTGTGTGTGTGTGAATCACAGCAGCTTCCCCAGCAACCCACAGCAAAAATAACGGGGCCGGGAAGTGGGTGCTCGGGTCCTTCCTCTTTCCCGGGCGCTCTTGAGTCATGCACATGACAAAAAGCCTCCAGGACGAGGCCGTTATTTTGCTGATGGCAGAGAAATCCACGAGTGCCTCTGAGCACGGTCCCCAAGCCCCTTTGTGTTGCGAGTGGGGCACTCGTGTGATCCCCAAGGAGCCATTCCCCTGGTGCCAATGGGGATTTGGAGCGCGGAGGACCACAGGATTGTGCAGGTGGGAAGGGACCCCGGGAGGTCTCCAGTCCCACCCCTGAACCCCATTGCTCAGGGCTCTGGCCTCCAGGACCTCCAATGGGGGAGACTGCCTGGACTCTCGGCACTGGTGACGTCCCCGTGGTGCCAAGGGATTGTGACAGGAGCAGCAGAAACACATTTCATGTCTTCTCCCACCTTAGCCATGGAAAGAAGAACCCCATTTCACAGGAGGAAAATGCTGTATTAGGTCCTGGGAAATGCCCAGGTGCTGAAAGCCTCTGGGACCAGGGCACTGGCTTGTGTGAGAAGACACCTGAAGGATGGGAGGAAACCGGACCAGTGAAGGTCTCTTGGAGTCCCATTGCCACAGCCTGAAAGCAGTGGGTGCTGTGTGGAAAACACGCACACGAGAAGTTTGGGCTTGAGCAGAATACACACCATGAGTTTCTGTCTTTCAGGACAAAGGAACCCAGACAGGGGGGAGACTGAGTGGAGCCAGGAGTGGTGGGAGAGACTATGGAGAGCCTGGAGTGAGGGACACAACGGGGTCAAGACCTGAGGTGCGAACACGTGGTGGGAGGCAGTGAGCTGGGTGCAGGCAGCCGGGCAGGCTGTAACTCCTGAGTCCCTTGGGCAAGGGGGAAAAGAGACGGCCACCATGGCCGGGAAATTAGGATAAAAGGGGGGCTGCGTCCCCTGGCAACCTGAGAGACCCCACAGGGACGTGCCCGGTGGACTCTCCCTTTATTCGATTGAAGTTTTGGGTCTCCTCTGTCTCCTTTTGGACATTCAGTTCTTGACAGCGACATTTTCCCGCACAGTATGAACAAGGGAGCGGCGCCATAAACAACCCTGGACGTGCAGGTAAAAAGATCTGTTTCGAAGCTCAGTCTGCAGCGAGGGGGGAACACGGTGCCCGCTGATTAATGGGAACGTGCTCTTGCCCGAGCAGGAGCCAGAACCGGCTGCGCTTGGGCCTGCCCAGACCGCAGGCGGCCCCGAGGGCCCCGGCGGGGGGAAAGCGCGGGAAGGGCGCGCGTTCCCGCGCTTTCCCCTCCAGGGGGGCGTGGCTTGTGCAGACCACGCCTCCAAATGGGCTTTAGACATTCTGGGGGCGTGGCATGAGCAGGACACGCCCCCTCGGCTATGTGGGGGCGTGGGG
>VZSG01000212.1:1078521-1144902 GCA_013398315.1 Nothoprocta pentlandii | reverse complement strand
TATCTATTTTCGCTGCCTCCGCGCTCATCCCGCCGTGCTATCTATCCCCCCCGCGCAACAAGATGGTCGCGGGCTGGGCGAGCGCGCCCCCGCTTCCCGCGCGTGGGAGGCGGCTCCTGCCCACGCGAGCCCCGCCAGCCGCGGGGGGGGGGGTTGCCCCGTCCAGGGACCCCCACCCCGCTCGCTCCCCATGGGCCCCGCTGGGGGCCCGCAGCAGCGCCCCGGGGTGGGGGGTCGGGGGGTCCTGCCCGCGGCCGTCGCTGGGTGGCGGGGTTGAGGCGGGGATGGCCGGAGAGACGCGGCGGGCTTGGGGGCAGCGGCCGGGAAAGTTGCCGCTTGCAGCCCCTTTTTTAACGAAAAAAAATGTGGGAAAGGGTTTTTTTCCAGTATTCTGGCCCGCTGGTTCCGTGGTGTCTCACGTCGCTGGCGGGCGGCGCGGGGCGAGGAGAGGGGCGGCCCGAGCCGCGGCGGGACCCGCCGAGCGGCCCCGGCTCCCCCGGGGCTCCCGGTCCCGCGGCCGCCCTTCCCGCTCACCTCCCAAAATGGCTGCGCGGCGGCGGGAGCCGCTCCCGGCCTCCCTCCCGGCCTCCATCCCGGCCTCCATCCCGGCCTCCATCCCGGGCTCCCCGCACCCGGCCTCACCTCACCCCGGCCTCCCCGCATCCCGCTTCCCGCTCCCAGCCTCGCCGCATCCCGGCCTCGCCGCGGGGGCCGAGGGCAGCGCCCCGGGGCTCCCTCCCCGTGGAAGGTGCCTGGTCTTGATGGGATTTTAGCCCTCGCGTTGGATATGTAGCTGCTGTGTTGGTCTTTGGAGGCGGATGCTCTCGGGCTCCTTGTTTTTTTCCGCTTTTTTGCTTAGGTGGCAAGCTGGCTCTTGTGTTTTGGGAACCCCAATGAGGCGGCACTGAGTGTCTCCTAACATGGGTTTTATTTTTGCACGTTTGCCTCACGTCCCCTGCTTGTAGTTTGGCCCTTGTCCCTCACAGGTGCTGTCGAACCCCTCCGCAAGGTCCCTCCAGAGCAATATTCCCTGTGGAAGCGCAGGGAGACGCCTCTCACAGGGCTATCTTGGGAGACGGATACCAGCGTCCTGCTGGCAAACACTCAGCAGCATGCGCATATCTTCAGGTAGAAGGATTTGAAAACCAAAAGAGGCTCCATTTTGAGATAAAACATCTTCCTTTCTGCCTCCCTCCCTCCCTCCCTCTCTCCTCTCCCGCTTCCCAGGTGGCTTTAACAAGTTTCAGACGGAATATTCCGAGCATTGCGAGACCAACCTCGACAGCTCCTCGCCCAGCAACTCCCCCCCTGCGTCCGTGCTGGGCCTGGGCGGGCTGCGGATAAGCTCCGACTGCTCCGACGGCGAATCCGACCGGGAACCCAGCAGCGCCACCGAGTCGGACGGCAGCCCCATTCCCAACAATCAGCCCGCTTTCCCGGTGCAGATCCTACCTTACCTGTACCTGGGCTGCGCCAAAGATTCCACCAATTTGGACGTCCTGGGCAAATACGGCATCAAGTACATCCTGAACGTGACTCCCAACCTGCCCAACATGTTCGAGCACGACGGGGAGTTCAAGTACAAGCAGATCCCCATCTCGGATCACTGGAGTCAGAACCTCTCGCAGTTCTTTCCCGAGGCCATCGCTTTCATCGGTAGGTGCTTGGCAGAACGTCCCTTTCCGGGCTCACTGCTTGGGAATGCAGCGAGCCGCTTCCCGAGCGGTGGCCGGGCCCTTGTGTGACCTGTCGGTGCCCTGTTTCTGCGGTGGCCTCTTTGGAGAGCGGATCTAGAATCCTCCCGTTCCCAAAATTCCGCCTCCTTACGGCATCTCGGTCCAGCCACCCGAGAACAGTGGCGATGGTGGAGAGCTGGGCTCGTCCCCTACCACGTTTTGCCCTTTTTGGGGGATTTTCACTAGTGTGAAGCAGTCGTGGAGGGCTTTGATGCTTGCTTTCCTCAGAGAAACGAGTATCGATGGGAATTGTGTTAGTGCAACTGGTGCCAGCAGCTCCTTAGCCCCAGCTGTGGTAAAATCTGGGAAAGGGGGGTTCTTTTCCAGGGGGAATCCACTAGTCTCGTTACCATCCTGCAGTAACTAACACGCTGGTGTAACTAACTCCTTGTATGGATACTTACAACTATCAACACACTGAGTTAGTGATTATAATTACATTGTGGAGCCAAGCTGGAAAAATGGCTGTGCCGGCAACCCTAGAGGCAGCTCTGAATGGCTTTGGAGGGAGCAGGAAGGCAAATATATGTATATCTTTCTTTTCTTTTCACCCCAGACTAGCAGTAACCTGGAAATTGGCTCCTGTTTTGTGGGAAGTGTCTGTTAGGCTGACTGGAAGTGGTTGGCTGGTGATCACCATTAGCCAAATCAGTTCTGATTTATGGGGACGAAGGGTGCGGGTGAAGGGGAAGGGACCTCTTGCTTCCACACTGAAGTCTCTGCAGCAGATTTAGAGGCTTCTTTGCTGCCCACGGTTTCTCAACCAGCTGTATTCACTCACTACTGTTTTAATTTAAGGGCTGAAATGGCTGTTTTTCAGCCCTCAGAGTCCAGTCCTCGCGTGCTCTTTTTTCGCCTTTTTTTGCTCTAATAAGATGATTCTTGCTGGAAGCCTCTGCTTCAGTGTGGCTGCAGGGACCCGTTGAGTGCCCAGCCTGTGCTCGCAGAGCAGAGAGTGTCATTAAACATCCCGGGGGAGGTTCAGAGTCCCTGCCCGCGTGTGCCGCACGGTCCCATCCGCACGGTGCTCCTGCTTCCCCTTTAACCACGGGAACGGGAGCATTACCTCACTCCAAAACCAAACACCCGGGACGTGGCGCAGGGCAGAGGAAAGACAACAAAAAAATCTCAGAAAAACGTTGAGCGGGGAGGGCTGTGCAAGCCGGCGGGCGATTGTCCATTGTATGGAAAGCCTTGCCTGCGGTGGGATGGAAGGCTGGGCTGGAAAACCTGCTGTGGCCGCGCTCGGAATTTCGCCTTTCAGGAGAGAGATTCGGGCAGGGGAGGCCCTCGGGGCTGTTGTCGTGAGAGGGTTTTGTGGCGCGGGCTGCATTCCTCTCCGCTGTGCCCATTCATCGGATCTTCTGCCCCAGCACAAATGTTTGCTTGGAGTGAAGCTTGGGCAGCTTCACAATACGGGAAGTTCCCGCGCTTAAATCTCTGCTTAAATGGGGATCTGGATACCGTCTGGGAGGGAGAAGGCAGGAGAAGCCGAGGGGAGCAGCCTGCGGGGCGCTGGGTTGTCCCCTCGCGTGCTGCCCTTGCTGCTCGATGATCATTGCGGGCTGTGATCTCGTCCCCAGCGCTGCCCCTTGCCAGTGGCCCTTGTCTGTGCGTAGGGCAGGAGCGATTCCCAGGCAGGGAGCTGTGGCTAGGCCTGGCGAGTGCTTTTTGGGAAGGTGAAGCACGGGATGCTCGGCCTTTCCCTACAGGATAGGGATGCGTGGCTTTCTCGGCACACCGGGAATCTCTCTGGATCCCCTAGGGGAGGGATGTGATGTCGGAGGACGCTCCGTGGTGTCATTGGGAGCAGCACATCCGGTTCTGGCAGTCGTCCTGGTGCTGTAAACGTGCGGCTGCCACCTGGCCCCGCTCCCGAGCCCTGCGTTTTTGGTATGGGATAACAGACTCCCCCTTCCCCTTGTGCTCTTGCAGATGAGGCCCGTTCCAAGAAGTGTGGGATCCTGGTTCACTGCCTCGCCGGCATCAGCCGCTCCGTAACGGTAACTGTTGCCTACTTGATGCAAAAACTCAACCTCTCCCTGAACGACGCCTATGACTTTGTGAAGAGGAAAAAATCCAACATCTCCCCGAACTTCAACTTCATGGGCCAGCTGCTGGACTTTGAGAGGACTCTGGGACTCAACAGCCCGTGCGACAACCGCTCGCCCGGCGAACAGCTCTACTTCAGCACCCCCACCAACCACAACCTGTTCCAGCTGAACACCCTGGAGTCCACATGAAGGGCCCGGAGCGTGGTGGGGACCTCGAGCATCGCGTCGCTTCTCTTGAGCATTTCAACTACTCCAAAAGCATCCGCGTGGCCAGGCAGCTCTGGAAGAACTCGCTTCTCTGAGCAGAGGGGTCTCGAGTGCTGCTTTAAGGAGGCTGATGCCGTTCCTGAGCATCCTGGTTGGGATCAGAGCGGAGAGGTGGTCTTTGGGCAGGGGGTGGTTTAACAGGGGCGATGTTACAGCGCTCTGGGCGCAGCTGTGACCGGCAATAACCGCTTTCCTAGGTGCACCAGGACCGTCCGAGGACGCGCGCGCGGCAGGAGCTGCCGCGGGTTAGCTTGCTGTGGAAACCCAGGAGATTCATGCACTTGGAAACCTTCAACAAAACGTGTTGGCCCAAGACTGTTTTAAAACCCAAGTTTACTTCTTTTTTTCCTTTTTGATTTAAAAAAAAAAAAAGATAAATCTTACTCGAGCTTTGGGTTCAAACTCTTTTTAAATATGTAAGTTCCTGACTGTTTGTACAGACGAGGTTGCAAAACCAGTATTTTATTCTGTTTCTCGTTCGATCATTTATTATTATTTTTTTTAATCAAATGTTTATATTGACCAAATGCATTTTGCACACTTTGTGAAGCCTTGGTATGTCCTGGCGTATTACTGGGTACTTCAGAGAGAGATACATGCTGCTGCTGTTGTTGTTAGCATCTGGTAGGAAGCTTTGTTACGTGTGAAGGCCAGCGGGGCTTTAGAGGCCACCCCTTCACCACGCCTGCACTCACAATCACAACCTCTGCACTGATTCAGCCAAGGTGACTAAGCCACAAGCGTTTTCCTAAGGCCACCCCTGCCAAAAACAGCGGTTGCCGTTGCCAGAGGTAAAACTCTCGTGTCCTCCGGAGTTGGTAGGAGCGCGGCCGAGCCGAGCGCTCGCTCTTAATGGCATCCAGCTGGCCTGAAATCATTCCAGCTTCCGAAGCAAAGAAAGTATTTGTGGTGTTGGCGTCTCTCTTGCACGCGCGGTTCTTTCCCATGTGTGCGCGCGTGGGGTGGGGGGGTTTCGGAGAAGGGGAAAAGATGGAGCGATCCCGGAGCGGAGCGAGGATTGTGCAGTGGGCCAGGCCTAACTCGCCACGCTCGGCCCGTGCGAGGCGTTAGAGAGATGTGGAAATAACAACAAGAGCGTTGTAACAGAATTTTTATATACATATATTATAAATATATATATATTAACTGGCAAAATCTGAGATGATTGGAGCTTTCGACAGAGGTTCTAATTTCTTTTTCCTTTTCCTCTTTCAAATAACTTTATGCCGTGCCTTCTATTCTGAGAAGACTTGTTTATATTTCTGGCTAGTGTTTGGCAAACACCTTGTACCGAGCTGGGAGGGGGAGGAAGTGGGAATAATTTATGGGAGGAGGGCAGAACGGATTTGGAGATTTCTTTATTGGCTGCAATGTAGTCCCTCCTTTCTCCCCCCCTCCCTGTCCACTTTAACTCTCATATAACTGAAAGAAAAAAAAAAAAAAGCCACGGATTTTTTCTAAAGTATCCATTTTTTTGTACTTTTTTTCAAAAAAAGGAGAAAAAATAATAATAAAAAAAAGTCTTCTAGAGGAATGTTTGACGCTGTCACATCCTGAAACTGTTCTTTTTGTTGAAGATATTACCAGAATGTTGGAATGAGCTTTTCTCTGGTTTTGTTCGTTTGTTTGTTCATTGTTGGTTTTTTCGTTTGCAACAAGGTTTGGATCGTGGGTCATTGGAAGGGAGCATGCGTGTAAGTATGGCTGCGAGTGAGCAAATTGAGAATACCCTAATTGCATCTTACCTCACGGAGGAATTTATTTTTTCAGGGATTTTTTGACAGTGCATCTGTATTGCATTACAGCTACGCTGGTTTGTAAAGGCTTCCTGTGCTGTTAGTGGTCTTTCTTCTTTAAAATTTAAAAAAGAAAACAAAAAAACAAAGAGATGCGTCTTCTGGATAGTACAACTGAGCGCTTGTCAGTGAGGAGTGGTTCTACTTTCTGAGTTATGAAGGAAAATCAGTGACCCTACGTATACTGATCCAATATTGGGACTTTGTTTATATTGCAAATAAATATTATTTTTTCTTTAACAGTGTTTGTCAGATGCTTGTCTGGCCTCTGTCCGTATAAGGGCACGCTGTTTTCTTATCCCCGCGGCGTTTTTCCCCTCGTTTTTAGGGTCGATTGCTGTTCTTCTGTGACCGCGTGCGCCGTTTGCTGGGCAGTGTTTGAGCGCGGTGTTTGGTTTCCTGCACAGCTGAATTTTTAAGACCAGTGCTGAAATGGAGAGGGGGAGCTGAGGGGCGAGGAGGGGTATTGGGTAAACCTGGGAATGAAGAACAGCTTGTGTGTGGGGCCACCTTGGACCCTCAGCCCCAAAGAGGGACAGACTAAAGCCCCTGCTGCTGGTTACCAAGGTCTCTATTGCTGCAGTAGCTGTCTCCTTTGGGTAGGACAGGGGCAGGTTGCGGCCTCACAAGGCCACCAGTGTCTTCTCCCACAGAGCGGGAGGTCATCGAGCCAATGAGCCAAGCCAGGGGTCTTCGTGTGGCTCCTTTGTGACACCCTCCTTGGCCACCAGCAGTTTGAGAGCAACCTGGCCAGGCTGTTTTGGGGTAAGGCCTGGGTCACCTCAGCTAGTGGAGCTGTGGCCACGTCCCCTCTGATCCCACGTGTGCAGGACTGAGCTAACCCCATTGAAAAAAACACTAAATATGTTCTGAGGTCTTCATGGTGGCCCTGTTTTCTTCCCCCTTTGTTGTAAGCCATATGGTGAGAAATTAAGTGACTACCTTCACATTTTTTTGATCGATTCCCATAAAACTGTGTATATGTGTGTGTATTTTTGGCTTTGAAATCCCACAGCCTGGCAAGGAGGACTGCTAGTTTTATTCCAGGAAGAGCTCTGATGGAAAGGTGTTGGATCTATCACAGTGTAGGACAGCTAGTCAAAGACTGGAGCAGGAGACGAGGTAGCGTGTGTGAGAGCCAGGATGTGTGTGTTTGCCCCTGAACTGCATGACAGGAATCTGTATTTTGATTTAGAGGCCTGTTTGCAGCTCAACAACTAAAAATGCACCTGGAACAATGGGAAAAGAAGTTTTCTTTGTTTTTTCCCTTTATTTACAGGGTAGAGTAGCTTTTGAGGCAAATAGGGCCTAGGTGGAAGCCCTGGTGTGCAGGGTTGTTCCTCAGCAGGCACCTCTCGTGTGGGAGATGCGAGTCGCTTGTGAATATCCTTGCTGTGTTCAGAAGTCCCGCAGCTGGAGGCAGGAGACAGGTTGTCTGACAAGTGTGCAGGAGGTGCTCTCTCCTCCAGGACTGTGAAGGATCTTCCTTCAAGCTCCTTGGCTTTGATGGAAGAGAGCAACCTGCCTCTTGGCCTTGGCTGTCATCAGTGTTTGAAGTGTATCTTGCCCTTGGAGGGTCTTTGGAGACCTCCTGTCCTGCCAGATTAATTCAGTGAGGAGGCAAGAGCAGACATCAGGAAAGGAGCAGTCCTAGACAGATCATATACATGCATATGTAAATATATCTAGAGAGGATCCTGTCTACAGTCCCTTTCAGTGGTGGGCACAGGCACCCCAGAGCACAGGCTGTGAGTGAGCAAGCTGCTTTTGTTGAGCACGGTGGAATTTGGCAAGGAGATCCTGCTTCCCACACGCTCCTTGGTTAACCCCTTGGTTCCAGACAAGCCACTTGTGAGGTGCTCTGTGGTGCAGGGGGAATCTCCTGCTGCGGCGGAGAGATCTGTTCCCACCGGCTTTTCACTTGTGGTGCCACGAGCCCTCAGGTAACAGGTAATAAGTGGGAACTTTTTTTTTTTTTTTTCTCCACAGATGACATTGGCCTCTCTAATTTCAGAGCTGGAGGGACTGTAGCTTGTTGCTTTCAAAGGGTTCCTGCCTCAGTTTCAAGTCACAGCAAAACTACAATAAATTCTTAACACGGGCAGAAACCTCTGCAATTCCCTGCTGGAAGGTCCATGTAGCTCCTGAGTGTTCCCAGTGATTCCAGCGCAGGACAGGAGCTCAGGGGAAGGGATTTGGGGCTCTCTGGAGCCTTTTTCCCCCTCTCTTCAGTCTAACCTTGCCCTTCTCCTAGGCCCTGGTTGCCCGGTGTGACACCAAGCGTGTTTTGAGCGTGCCGCGAGGCGCGTCGGCAGCTCCGCGCTCGCCTCCCGCTGCGTCGCCCCGCGCAGCCTCCTCGCGCCATCGCCCCGATGCGGGTGCTCGCATCTCCAGGGTAACCAGGGTATTTGCGGGTTGTTGTTATTTTCCCTTTTTTATCCTCCGTGGGAGCAAACCGGGCTATTTGCAGCGCCGCACAGGCATCTAAATAGTGCAGCTAATCAACACGTTCCTGTGTTTATAGGCAGCTGGCACAGGCGGCTATAGCCGCGCTCTGGGCTGCTCGGCGGCGGTGCAAGCGGCGTTTGTCCCTCATCTCGGGCCGCTTGCCCTTCCCGAGGCCTGGTTAAACGCAGCATGGCGTGAGGGCCCAGCTGAGGGGAACATGCAGAGGCCGCAGGGGAGAGCCAGGGCAGGCTCCTGTCTGGGAAATGGCTGTGAAACGGTGGCAGCGGCTCCGGGGAAGCGCCAGGCCAGGCCTGAGGCTGCTCCCTCACAGGGTGCTGGGCGGCAGCCATTTTGTTGCCCCCCAGCGCCTGCCCTGACATGGCGGCCGCCGCCAGCCATGTGGCAGGGACTCGCTGCACCCAAGAGGCATCTCATGAGCTGTGCTTTGCTTCCCTCAGCCTTGCCGTGGCTCCCGTTGCACACCTTTCCCCCTCCAACACGCCCCACGTGCTGCTGTGTGGGCACGCTCGGCTCGCACAGAGCCCGTGGAAAGTCTACCATGCTGGTGGCCATGGCGGCTGCAGCCGCTCGTGTGTCCTTGGCAGCAGTGCCGTCCCCGGCGGCCGCGTGGGCCGCGAGGAGCTGCCACGAGCTTCTGATGCCTCCAGGCTGCTCCTGACGGCGCCACGTCCCCTGCCGGGCCGCGTCTCGGAGCTGTTTTCGCGCTGGGAGCTGGGTCAGGAAGGAAGCTGCGGTTGGGCTGGGATGGCGCCGCCGAGGGCTGGGCGTTAATTATGGCTTGGAAAGGAGTCGCGAGCAGGTGCCGGCTGTGCCGCCCTGGGGCTCCATCGCCCTAGAGCTGTGTCGGCTGGGGCTCCCCTCTCCACCCACTCCAAGATGGGCCTCTCGGTGCCCCTTCCTTCCACCTTCATTCCCCCATTGTGGTGAACAAGTGCTATTTGGTTTTATTTCATCACCTGCATCACCCTTGTTTGATTCCTCTGCCTGCTTTCTGCCGCTCGAGGTGTTGACAGTTGATGTGGGAGCTGAGGAGATGTGGTCCCCTTGCAGCATCCTGCAATCCCGGCTCTATCCCAGGAGCACTGGGACACGTAGGAAGTGGAGACCCATCCTGCTGTGAGGAGCTCAGGACGATGTGTCCTTGCTGCTTGGTGGCACGTGGTGCTCAAGAGCACACAGGGCCTTAAGAACTGAGCAGGGCCTAAGCTGGGGAGGAGACCAGGTATGAGTGGGTTGAAGAGGAATCCAGACAGATTTATTTATTTTTCTGCTTGCTTTCTGCAGAGAAACATCTGGCTTATGTAAAGCCATTTGCTGGGTTTCTCACTGCTTTATTTTGGTAGCTCTGAAAACCTCTGCGTTCAGACACTCTGCTCTTCTCATCTCCCATCACTGCCTCAAGGGCAGATTCTTTGTGATTTGGGGTTTTGCTTTTATGAAGTTTACTCTGCTCTTGATCTGTGTTGCCTTTTTGGGTTTTTTTGGTGAGGCCTGGCTCTTGTTTGCTTGTGGTTTTGCCCTTTTTCTCCTTCTCCAGGGTGAACTGTTGGCGATGAACCCCGCACAAAGCATGGTGGAGCAGACTGTTGCCTCGGTGGGAGCCTTCTCATTGACAGGGTGTGGGTGAAAATGCGGCACTAGGGAGAAGCCAAGAGCCCAGGTAGGATCCTCCCGAGCAGAGCAGGACACCATTGAGCTTCTTCATTTAGCTTGTGTGGTGTGAGGGGGCTGCTCCGTGTCAGCCTCCGTCTCCCCGTGGGCTCTGCCATCCACCACCCTCCACGTGTTCCCCTCGTGCCCTGCTGGCTCCAGGCTCCGCTCCCGTTCCCTCTGCTGCCTTTCAATGAACGATCCTGCGCTGGAGTCACACAGGCTCCTGCGTGTCTTGGCCCTGCGTCCATTTGGCAGGAAGCTCGGGAGCTCTTCGGGAAGCTGGTCTTGAACATGAAGCTTCACTATTCATTCCCCAAATAGCTTTCCCTCTCATTGGATAACGTCTTCCTGCCAGGACAGTCCGAGCCTGTTCTGACAGGCAGCTTATCTGCCCCGCGGCTCTTGCTGCTTCCTCTGTCTGCCCTTTGCGTGGGAGGTGTTTTGTCTTCCCAAACTTCTGCTGACTTCAATGGGCGCTTGCCTGTGCCCAAACATGCACTGATAGTGCCGTGCAGCGCTGAAATTCCCTGCTGCTTTTTATTTATGGCCTTGCAGCATGTTTTGCTTCGCAAAGGGAAGTACCCAAGTGGTTTGGGGAGGGCGGCTGTTGAAAATGAGGGAAGCAGCAGTTCTCCCTGGCCCCATCTGCCGCCATCCAGTGTTTTTAGCAGCAGAGCATGGCGAAGGCACCAGTGTTGAGGAGCAGCAGCCCTACAAGGGTCCCAATAAATTGCTGACCTCTTCTGAGCTGTACAAGTGCTTCGTATGAGAGTCTGGAGCAGCTAGCTAGCTTGCTCCGTTCCTGTGTTGCCGGCTGCTCAGGCTCTTTGAGAGGTTCCCATTGTGGTTATAAATCTGGTAAAAGTGGAGAGAAGTGCATATGTTTGCCTGTGGAGCAAGAAACTCATTTCTCAGTGGTGTTTTCTTCTTTTTTTTTTTTTTTTTTCTCTCTCTTTTAAATAAGTCCAGTCGTGCTGGAAGCCCCGTCTCCTAGGGTGCAGTTCCTGAGATAGAATCAGTGCCACCTCCGAGATGCAGTTTTCCAGCAGCTTGATGGAGTTTTTCTGAATCCCTCCAAAGTCCAGTGAGCCAGTCCCTTGTGCAAGTAGGTTGCATTTTGTCTGCTGATCTCCCCGCTTTCAGAACCGTGGGATGTTTCCTATCGGAACCGTGGGATTCTTCCCATGAACCGTGCAAGGCCCCCGTGGGCCGGGTGCTGCAGCTTGTGCAACGGAGGCCCAGGGGTGTTTGTAGGTCAGAGATGGGAGCAGGCCTCGTGGGTGCTATTATTTAATTGCATTCCAGCAGCAGCGAAAGCAGGAGCAAGAGTAATAAACAAATTATCATCTATATTATGAAGCTGACAAGTGCCACCCACTCATTACCTGTCTTTAACCGCTCTCATTACTAGCCTGGCCTTGTGGGAACTAATCTCACTTCCCAATGTCCGACTTGTTCACTTAATATCATTATCTAAAGCAATCAGCCACTCCCTATGAAAGAAGAGGAAGGTGGAGGAGGCTAAAGCAACACCTCACGAAACGATGGCGTGGTCGGGAGGCGAAGACTCCAGTCTGGAGCTGAAACCACAGGGACAATTTGCAAGGGTGGTGGCAGGACGGGACATTGTCACCAAGGGAGGACGCTGAGCCCTGCTCCTCTCTCTAGGATTGAGGAGCAGCATCCAGCAAAGGGGTGGTAGGAAGACCACATGGTTTGGGAGCAAGTGGAGTTGTTGAGTGATGAGTGGTCTTTGGGGCTGCAGCAAGGCCAGGGTGCTGGAAATGGGAGGCCTGGTAGGGTTTCTGTGGGGACCTGTTGAGGGTCAAGCGCCAAAGTCTTTTGAGCTCCAGTATCCAGTATGTAGTGATCTAGCAAATGGCTGGAGTGGCGTTCGTGGTAAAACTTACCTGCACACTTGCCTTGTCCTTATATCCTTCTGCAGGTGCTGCTGTCACTGAGGACAGGACATGGGGCATGGCTGGAGCAGAACATCCCAAGGTCTTTGTGCATCTGCCCTCGAAAGGAAGCTGGAGGAGAGCAGTGCACACCTGCAGGAAGGCCATGGGGGCTGAGTGTAGGGCGGCCAAGGTGAGGAGAAGGGCTCTTGGGCAACAGAAACGTCCCAAGACTCTGTTCTTCACCAGCCGTGTGGCTCGGAAATGAGCAGTTTCCTTCGGTGGTGGGAGGCGGTGCTGATCAATAAACCCGCTCCTCCCGGCCAGGAGCGTTGCAAGCAAGGAACCAGTTCCCAAAACGTTCCCTTCCACCCACCTCTGCTTTCCCATCGCTCCCACGGTACCATGCAGTGGTTAAGGAGGACGGGACAGCCCAGGGCTGTAGCTGGCTGGGCCCGGGGGGCTCCCCTTGCCCTTGGAGACCCTGTGGGCTGCTTTATCCATGGCCACGGTGAGGTGGGACACTGCGTGGGTGCCTGACAGAGACAGGTTCCTAATGTCTCTGTTGATCAAATGGCCCAGCAAGTCTTCTGATGTGCTGTGAAGATAAGTTATACCAAGGACTCTCTCCTAATCCTCATTATCCTCTGTTGGCGCTTTCCTGCCCACATACACTAGATATTCCCTATCAACAGGGAGTAACCTCTAGAGAAGATAGGATCAGATTCCCAGGAACCAGAGGCTGAAGTAAGAGAGAGGGGAGAATGAGGAAACTGTCCTAATTTGAGGCTAATCTCATAAACACAGAGCTGGATACAGACAATAGCAAGAGAAATGCCAGGAGAAATGCTTCAGGATTTAGCGAGGGAGAGAAAGATCCTCTTTTAGCAGGAATAGCCCTAATTTTAACTTGTCACGTGGCAAAACTGCTGTTTGATCTCAGCTTTCTTGGAGGGAAGGGGCAGAGGCTGCCTTGTGCCTTCAGAGGAGGTGCCGCCTGAGCAGAGCACCAGGAAAAGCTGCTTTAAAAGCCATTTTCCATGTGACTCCAAAATAGGAATTTAAGCTGCAGTGTGTGGATATGCAGGGCCGTGCAGAGCTGCTATTCCAGCAACATCCCATATCCATGTAAGCCACAACGCAACAAGGTGTGGACACAGGTTGCTCATCCCCACCCGGGAGGGGATGTTGCAAGTTCCTGGAAAATGCCGTCATGTCCTTGCGGGTTTGGACTCGTCGGGCTTTATCCCATCCCACTCGCTCGCAGGAGCCCGCTGGTGTTGGTACCTGCTGCGTTGTTGACTGCCCAGGGCCGGGCTGCTTCCTTGGGAACGCTTGCAGGCCTTGGCTTAGACCGAGCTTATGAAGCTAAGGGTACTGCCTTGCTCCAGCCTCTGCATCTACCCGGTGCTAAACAAAACTTTGGGTGCCTGGCTTGAAAATACAGGGTGACAGCCAGGTTAGGTAGGTGCTGTTCTCCTCCTCCCATGTTCTTGCACAGCCCCAGTCATCAAGGACGTGATCCCAGCGAGCGCCTTGGTGACACAGACCCGTGTGAAATAACAAGCTGGCAAGTCCCCACTCCCTATTTATTTTTTGGTGACGGTTTTTATCGTGTTTCCTGCAGACGCGCACCGAGAGGAACGGGTGGTTCTGCTGCTGGCCTGCCCTTCTGATAAAAATAGGCAGAAAACGGCTTCGTTTGGGAGACGGGCTCCTTTAAGAGGCCACTGCAGGCATGGAAAGTCTGCAGAGCGAGTATCAATCGGGGTGACGTACCAGAAAAGGAAATGTTTAACTTCTGTGTTTATGGCCGGTAGGTCTCCATGAAGCCTGCAGCAAAGGAATAAACCTAGAAGGGAGCAGTGAGTGATGGAAAAAGCAGCAGTGTCCTGCGTCCCCATTCCCCATGCAGGTATCTGAAATGTCCATTTAGCACAAAAAAAAAAAAAAAAGGAGAAAAAGTATGTCAAAATCCTTACATTTCTGCACTGGCTCCAACTCCTTTTCTTCCCTGTCTCCTGTGCATCCCAGGGGATGTGAGTGGGAGGGATCCCTTCAGGGGCACAGCGGGCACTTCTGCAGGGCCAGGTCTGCATTGGGCCAGGTTATGTGGACGTCCCGGGCCAAGCAGAAGGTGGCCACAGCTCTGGTCTCCTGAGCATCAAACTTGTGTCCCTGCTTGTGCTGGGTTCCTGAGGGTCTGTGGGGCTCCTTACGGGATTCCCTGGGATACAAGGAACCCGGGAGCGGGGAGCCCGAGTGCTGGCTCTGGTAGGAGCCGCTTCCCTTCTGCGCCTGTCCAGGGTGCCGGTGGCCGGCCCTGCTGGGCACACAGGGATCACGACCTGCACATGGACCACTGAACTTGGAGGACACGATTAGGACTTGGGCAGCACCTCCGAGTCCACTCGTACGTCTGGGTGGTGCCTATTGGCCTATTTCCAATGGCAAATCCTTCTGTTGTAAGTGTTCCTGCATTCTCCCCTGACATCCCGACTGCTCCGCCTGCAAACCTGATCAAAAGCCTGTGGTGATATCAAAGGGAGACTTCCCATTGAATTCCCTGGGTTTCCCGTCCTCCTCTAACCCTGTGGACAGTCCCAGGCAGTTTCTTTGATGCCCTTTTTTTCCCAAGTGGATGAAATAATCATGACTCCTGTGCGGCAGGCTAATAGTCTAAAGGCTTTAGTCAGGCCTATTAGCAACAACTGTGTTTTAATGAAAAATGTTTGGGTAAATCCTTCTGAATTGCAGCCCTAATTACCCTGCAGCCTGATGTGCAGCAATTGCAAAGCTAATAGGATCACCTGCATCAGGTTAATGACTCCTCTGTGACGCCTTGGCCGTGACTCACAAGATGGGTAGTGTTTCCTCTGCTCTCCCCTGCCCTATACTTGGGAGAATATTTATGCTCTGTGTCCCTAAAGGTAAGGGGGAAGGGTAATCTGTACTTTGAATGAATTAACTTAACTATATGTGTATTCTTCTTGTTATTTCCAGGGAGCGTGTGGATCAAGAGCCTGTTTTTTTGTTGTAGACTGCAAGCAAGTTCATTCAAAAATGTCACTTTACAGGCCTCCCTGCTGCTTTTGGTGAGAAATCTCCACAGTTCAGTCTTCTCCTTCCCCGATGAAGAGTTTGCATTTATGTTAACAGAGCTAGATAAAGCACATTTCCCCCGCAGCTGACATTTTAAGGTAGTTTGTCCTGTATCAGGACAAGGGGAAAAATGCTGTGAGGTTAAAGAGCTTATTTTTCTGGGATGATTTTTCTTTTGGTAGGGGTTTCAAGGTGCCTTTTCCCCTCACAGTTGGGGAGCTGCTGAGGTTTAGGGCTTGTTGGGAGGTTATGTCGAAGGCTGACGTTGTTTCCTCCGCTCTATCGGGGATGAACAAACGTTTAGTATGAAAGTGGCCCTTCAAAACATGCCTCCGTGTTGACCTGTCCTGCATATATATATGTATATATATATATATATAAATACATTTTAATGAGCTGTACGTGTGCGTAGACTAGAGAAATACCTAGTTTTATAGGCTGATGTCTCTGTTTAGGCACACTATAAAAAGCACCTCTGACCCTGCACCTCCTAAGTACTGTAATAGCAAGGAAGTGTCGCCGATGAGTTTAGAGGCAGGAAGCGCAGTAAACATCCAGGGGATGTGATGGGGAGGACTGGGCAGGCAGCACGGAGCGGCGCACGCGGGCAGAGACCCGGCACCAGCACCTCTGCATGACCCTCCCATGCACATGGACACGGCCAAACTGCAGCACTCCGAGTCCCTTGCGAGGTGCTGGGCAGAATATAGAGCCTCAGAGGCTTAAATAAATCTCCGTGCAGGAACTCGAGGGCTTCACAGAAGGGGCAAGATGCTAAATGATTCAAGCGTGGCAGCAGAGAGAGATGAATGAAGTTATGAAGGAACTGTGCAAATATTTATGTCGTGCTAACAACAGATTTCAGGCCGGTCTGTTGGAGCTGGGGGAGGGAATGGCACTAGCTGTGGCTTTTATGTGCAGTCTACAGAAAAATATTCAATGGGTTTTGGTGACATTTGGAAAGAGGAACCGAATCATGGTTCGGTGAGAAGGTGAGAGCAGCAGAGACGGTGCCGACTCCCCGGGCCTCCAAGGTGCAGGAGGGTTTCTGTGGCTGCTCCTGCCTTGCTGGAAGCGCAGAGAGCCCTCAGTGAGTGCGTGGGCTGAAAGGGAGGAAGGAAACGCTCTCTGTTTCTCTTGGATTTTAAATATTACAGTATCAATCTTCCGTGTTTCTTTTCCCCTAGAAGTTCAGGGCCTGCCTTTTGAAGGCTCCTGTCGTTCTGCATGTTTCTAGGCATTTATCATCTGTTCCCTCTACTGAGTTTGGTTACCAGGAATGGATTAGGAATGTAGGGGCCGTAGCGCAGACAGATACCACTCTTAATCTCTGTTTTCTTCTTCTGGAAGGAATGAGTAATGTGTTGTGGGGCCAAAGCCAGCTTGGCCCTGACCTCTGCCTCCCAGATGCCTTCGCAGTCCCCTTAGCAGCGTGGCCAGGGGTGAGGGTTACCGTGCGTTTGCTCACTGCCTCCCAGAAGGTCACTGGGTTTCCTGATAGCAGCGGGAGGAAGTCGCCTGCCTCCTCCTCCTCGGACAGAGCGGAGGTCAGCTCTCTCACTTCTGTTTTTCTGGATTTTGCTGCTAAATGTTTTTGGCGTCGTGGAAGCTGGGCCTGGGAAGCTGGGATGTTAGCGTGTGTCAGCTTTCCGGCGGGTGGGAGCTGCTTCCCAGGGCTCGTCCGGGGCCGTGTGTCGGGCAGTGCCTCGCACCTCTCCAGAGAGGCTGGGAGGTCTCCGTGCTCTGCAGGACAAGGAGACAGGAGCTTCCCTCTTGGCTGCTTCCCAGGTTCGGGCTGGAGCAGCCAAGCTGTGCTCTCCTTCTCCCTGAACCTGCTGTAGCTAAGTGGGACTTTGCTGCATATTCCTGAGAGGGACAGTTTTAACACCCTTATCGTGGCCCATGGGGAGAGTATTGGAGAGGCTTTAATCTTTGGAAAAGCACTGTTTTTTTGGTGATGAAAGAGCCATTATTTACCTATCAACAACATAATCCCCCTCCTACAGATTGCAGGCAAGCTCCTGGGGCAAATGGCACTGTAATTAAGAACAAATATTTACTATGAAGGACTAGCTGAGGCCTGGCTGGGCAAGCAGCCATCAGCACTGTCTCAACTTGCCTTCTGTTCCCCTTTGAAAGCAGGGAGTCCAATTCTTTTGTTGGAGGAGTGTTTGTGAAGCACAAGAAGGTGGGTTGGGCCCCTGAAGCAGCCAGGAGCCACCAGGCTATTTATTCCAAACCTAGGAAATCCCCCACAAGCTGGGTTAGTTACATCAAGAGGCAACTCACTGTTTTTTTATTATTATTACGAATTGCTCTTAGGTAGCTCTGCAGAGGAGGGTGGGTGCTGAGGTAGACCTGCACGCCGAGACTGCAGCTGCTCTTGTGCTATGAGCAACGCCGTGAAAATATTTGTTGGGCTGCTTGAAAATCACCTATTAATTTGGGCTTTGTTTGCATCTACTTTCCATTATGATTTCTGTTGCAATTCCAGGGTATGCTAACTGGGACTCCAGGCCTGGTGTTGAGAGACAAGGGAGCTTGGCTGCTGGAGAAAGTTTGTCCTTATGAAATAGCCAGCAGTGCTTCGCAGCCGCCCTCTGCCACCTGTGTTGGACAGCGAGGAGGGTGACGATGACCTTGCTCATCTCCTGGTGAGGCCTGGCAAGGCGGAGTTTGATAAATAAGTCAATTGTGAGTAAGAGAAGCAATTGCAAGGATGTGGTGTGTGGTTGAACCAGCTCTCGCTGGGGTGGTCATGCAACAAGGCTTGTCATTAGGCTGGGAAATTGCTGCAGCCTACCAAGATACATAGTGTGAGTCCCACGGAACGAGTACACATGGGAAACATGTGCAGGGCCACGGACACACACAGGGGGAGAAGAGATTGAACCAAGAGTCTGGAGAGACAGTGCGAGATGGTCCAAGCCTCCACCCGACCTCTCTGCTGTGGTGGCTCCACTGTGCTCTCCCCTTCAGAGCTGTCGAACCCCAGAGACCTCCTGCTTCCTTGTGAGCTCGTATGCAGGACGCATGACCAGACCCAGAGGAGAGCCCCCTGTTTTAAACTGTGTGAAGGAAGAGTTAAGTGCTGCTGCCAGAGCACACTGTGAAAGCAGAGCTTGGCTGGCTGAAGGCTGGAGAGGCTCTTTTCATGCCAGGTGTAACAAGGATCATCTGGTCTAAATGTGTGTCGGCCCAGACAAGGATCTCCCTTAGACATGGGTTCAGCACGAGCAGAGCTTGCTGGCTCCTGGAGGAGCCAGTCCTCAGTTGAGAAAAGCCTGATGGAAATTGGATCCAGACCAAACTGTCTGGATGGCATATGATATTTACCGAAACCCGGCCTTGCTTGGGTAAGCAGCCTGCCCCGCTCCCTCGCTCTGGGATCCATCTGGGCTTCATGTGCGAGCGGCTAAAGACCGAGTCCGAGAGAGCATCTGATGCCGTGCGGATCCTGGGATGGTGCTTCCCGCTCTGCCCTGCTTTGTGAGACTCCCTCATGTCCCCTGCCTAACAACTGCCTAGGAGTTTTCCTCCCTTTTCCTGCTGTGCTTGATCAGGCACGAGCGGGATGAGTTTGCACAGGGCTTTGCTGATCTGGTAAGGGGCAAACTCCAGCCCAGACCAGGGTGCAGTCACTCCACTGACCAAACCTTCCTCTGTTCCTAGCTCCACAGCCAGCAGCTTTACTGCCTCTAGTGACTTCTACAGCAGCTGGAGTCCCAGCCCCGG
The DNA here is from genome assembly GCA_013398315.1 of Nothoprocta pentlandii. Taxonomy (NCBI): domain Eukaryota; kingdom Metazoa; phylum Chordata; class Aves; order Tinamiformes; family Tinamidae; genus Nothoprocta; species Nothoprocta pentlandii. The sequence goes on along the minus strand of VZSG01000212.1, from coordinate 1,126,192 downwards.
GGAAGGAGGAAGGGAAGTCTGGCGTGTCCCTGCCCTGGAATAGGAAGTGGTTTGTCCCCAGGAAGCCAAGGCTCCGCACGGGGCAGGGCTCTCCCTGCCCTTCCCATGGCCGGACCCGCGTGGCTGGAAGGGCTGCGGAGGCTGTGTGTGACACTGAGCACCTCGCTCTGCTTCCCCCCACCTCCTGCAGCGCCTCTGGGGTGGGCTTGGTGCCTCCTCTGCTCCGTGCAAGGCTGCCCTTGCAGCTTCCCCCCGGCTGTGCGCGCACTCTGCGGCTTTGCTCTCTGACAGGGAGCGTCATATGGCAGCCAAGCACCTCTGATCTCGCTGGCAGCCCGAGCCCTCTTCCTTCCTGAGCCTGATAAACAGTCCGAGAGGCCGGGGGGTGTGAGTGCATGTGCGCCCTGCGGAGATCCTCCCCTTCCCTCTCTGTTGTTGTCATCGTTGGTTTTTCTTTTTTATCCTTCCGTTGCAGTTTTTGGTGCTGCTCTGCTTTGCCGCCTCGTCTCCTCCTGCTGTGGCTGACTTGCAGCAGATTGATGTGAAGATGTAGATAATATTGAACGCGTTTCTGAGAAGCCCAGCTTGCGCCTCACAGCCCGATGGCACAGGATTTCCGAGGGGTTTATGCCTGGGGTTTCAGGGATGCCTGAAACGACATTGAGACCTGCCAAAAACCAGCCCGCTCTTCTCCCCGGCACGTGGACACTGTGGCTTGCAGGTTACCAGGTACCCAGTTCAGAGCGGGGCTGTTTGGAGAGTGCTGTTAGCTTCCAGCCCCATCAGCTTGTGCTTTTGTACCCAAAAGGCCTGGCTCTAGCCACGTTACTGCTGTTTGAAAGAGGGAACTCCCTGCGTGGGGACACCTGCCAAGGCCTAGGTGGTCTGAGGGCTTCACCTCTGCGAGAGGAGCTGGGCCTTGTGCAGAACCCCTTGGATGTGGGTGATCTCTTGGCAGACAGGGATGCACTCTCTCCCTTCTTGAAGCACTGCCTCGTCTTGTCCTCCTGGCCAGGTAGATCAGCGCCAGATCTGCAGTTCCACAACCAGGCTGGCCTTGTGCAGCGTCATCAGCTCTTTGACCGAGTGTGACCCGCTCCTCAACCACAGCTGGTGCTTAGGAAGTGACGTGTGTCCCTCCCTGTTCTCCAGGGGAGCAGGGAGGCTCCCTCCACCATCCTCCCTTCCTCTTCTCCGCAGCGCCACAAAGAGATCTGGCAGCTCACTGTTGAGCAGCAGCTTTCAGACAGCTCCCACACCGAGGAGCTCCTCTCCCTCTCCCCTTTGTGCTGCCTTTAGCCTCCCTGATTGATTCCATTTTGATCCCTCTCGGATGTTTAATCCCCGCCCTGCAGGAAGCTGGGCTGGGAAGATGCTTTTGCTTCCCCGAGGTGCACTGAAGAGCTGCAGAGTGTTATTTCATTCAGTCCGAACAAGCCCTCTAATAACACAGAGGACGTGTTGTGCTCTAGTGAAAGGCAGCTTTGAGAGAGCTGGTCATCTGCCCCCGCTTGGCCAGGTCCTGTCTCTTGCTGTTGCAAGAGACAGGATGGAATGAAAATACCATCCTGGAGGCTGCAGCACAGTTCATTGGAGTCGCTTCAAGCAATTCCAGCTCCCCGTTCTGGAGGAAATCCTATTTCTCCTTCTTTCCCGTTCTAGCCAGGAATGTCGATGCCTGGAAAGGTTGGTGCTCAAACTAGAGGTGTGCCCTTTTGCAGGGAGCTGACCCTCTGTAGGAAGAGATCAGCTAAGGATCTTGGAACAGGACAGTGATGGGATGGAGGAGTTGATGGGGCCCGTATCTGTCAAACAGAATGATTGTCAGGATCAAGGGATGTTCTTCAAAGAGTAGGGATCAGGTTCGGCTCTGCCAAACTAAAGATTTCTTGTGCCCCTCTGTGTTGTCCATGTCTCTGAGCAGAAGGAGATGGAGTGAGAGCTTCCATCTGGCTGTGCGTGTTCCTCCGGAGCCGCCTCTCTCGGCAGCCCTTCATTTGATTTGTATCCATGTGGTGGTGCCTTGGCCAAGCTGAGCTCTGCAAAGCCCACCAAGGAGGCAGACCTCGTGTCCACAAAACAGAAGGCTTTTACTTGGCCCTTTGAAACTGCTCTTTACCAGGACACAGCCTCCAGGGCAGGTCTGTGAGTGGAGCCGAGTCCTGCTTCCTTTTCCCTGACCCCTGCTCTCCCAGGCCAGCTCAGCTACCGGAGCCTTTTTGCAAGCAGGCTTCTGCGATCCTTCTTCTCTAGGTTCTTAGAAGAAGGATGGAAAGAGGCAAGACCTGCTGAAAAGCGACCATGGAATAGCCAACTGCCACCCCATCCTGCGTGCAGAGCGGCGCAGGATCCGGCCTCTCGGCTCCCGACACCTTTCCCGGGAATCACCGCTGGAGCAGGCCTGCGTTTATCCGCGGTAGGTCTGCGAGCGTTCCCAGTGCCCGACCCCCTCTTTCCAGATGCTGCAGCGTCTCCGAAGAATTCTCCCTCCGCACAGACTTTTTTTTTTTTTTTTTTAGTGTTTAACTACTTGGCCTGTGCCCAAGGGAGTCTGTGTGGCTTTCTGGGAAGAGCCCTTTGCCGTGCAGCAGCGATGTGAGCCCTGGAACAGGGGTGCAACCCTCGGCCACATCGGATTTGCACTCTCCACCCCAAATGTTTGTGCACGTGCGGTGCCTGCACTTATCTGTAAAGTTATAATCCTCGCTCAGGCAAAGCTTCTGGTGTTAGGAATGTGCTTGTAATTCTTTGTCCGTGCTCTGCATTTGTTAAGCCCCTTGCTGCCTCTTTCACTGCAGTGGACAAGGAGACGAGTCAAGGGAAGGCTCTGTGGACTGGAACAGCCTTCCCAGTAGTGTTTATTAGAGAGGAAATGAATGGTGGATTTTGGGGGGCCGCGTGGCAGTGTGGGGACGGAGGAGCGGCCGGTGGCAGCGTGAGCTGGGACCAGCATCAAGGGGCTAAATATAGAAGGTGGCCCCGTGATGGCTCTGCCCCTCGCTGCAGTCCCGCGGGCACCGGCCCTGCCTATTGTCCCAGCCACATTCCTGTGTCCCACCACGGGGCCTCTGCGATGGAATAAAGGGAGGAAAAACAGATGGGAAACAATAACCCGAGGAACAGGCCCTGCACTGTGCTGGAAGCTCCCAAAGAAGCCTAAATCCCCACGTGGGTTTGTGCTGGATGAGGGAACTGGAGCAAACCCAGGGCTTCCTCCAGTGGCTCTCCCATGCAACCAGTGGCTGTAGCAACAACCCTGTGGCAGCATCCCCAGCTTTCCTTCCTCCAAGCCTTGTCTTGCAGGTGTCCAGGTAAACCGAGCCCTCAAAGGTGGCCCTAAGACGCTGAAAATCCTCATGGCCAGACTCCCTTTCCATGCCAGCTGGGCACGAGGGCTGCAAGGGAAGCCCAGGCACCCTTGCAGGACCGTGGTGCAGCCCGGTGCTGCTCTGTGTAGGAAGAATGGTCATTAGCGCCTGCAAGTCTCTTGGAGAGCTTCATGGTCGGTGAGCGGGAAGACATGAGTGAAATTGGAGGTCCTGACTGTGCTGCACCCTGATGTTTCTTCATGTTTGAAGCCAGGGTGTGATATTTTCCACACTGAATTGTCATTTATATTACTCTTTGCTTGAGCGCGTGCAGGAAGCCAGGGCAGCTGGTGCCTCCGGAGGTGAAGGCATCCCAGGATGGCTGAGGTTGGAAGGGACCTCTAGAGATGCTCTAGTCCAACCCCCTGTTCCAGCAGGGACACCCAGATGAAGCTTGAGCCTCTCTGCAGAACTTGGTCTCAACTCTCCCTCTCTCCAGCCACTGCTTGTGTGAGACGTGTTGTGGCTCTCAAGGGCCACATGTGTCCCTCTGCATCCAGAGGATGATGGAACTATGGAATGATGGATGCATTCAAGTGGTGCGGTCCAGAGCTGCTGAAGCCAACACCTGGGCTCCCGTTTTGTTTAATAGGCTTTGGATTAGGCTTCATGTTGCTTAGGGAAACGGGCGTTTGGAGGATGTAGCCCTTGTGTGCAGCTGGCCACAGTGCTGGGAGGCTCTACAGGCAGCTGAGCCTTGCTCAGCTTACAGGCAGCAAAGTCTGTCCTCGGACTGTGATCCACTTTTTCTCTTCATGCCATCCAAACAGGATGTGGAAAGAAGCAGGAAAAAGTCTACCGGCTGCTTTTCTCTCAACATCTCACTCCCTTTTCTGCTGTCATCCGTCAGTGACCTCAGATGAACCTTTTCTCATCAGTGTAGCCCTTATGGAAGCAAGAGCAGGAGGCGGGAAGGTGGCAGGTATCCGTAGGCACGTGCATGGACAACACCAGGAGACTGTACTGGTCACTGCAGCAGATTCTCTACTGGAGACTCCATCTCTTCTTCTGGCAAGTGAGTGATGCTTTATGTAGCTTTTAGTAGCATATTGGTGCTTAGGTAGGGATTATTTTTTTTAATAATAGCTAGTGTGCAGTCAGTCCTGCCCTTTTCCATGCTGTGATCTTAATCCCCCATGTGCCTGGCCAGAAAAGCAGCCCCGAGCGGCCGCAGCAGATCCAGAGCAGTGGCAAATCCAGCTCGTGCCGCAGGTTGTCAGCGTGAATCGCCTTCCCCTCTCTCTCCTGACAAGAGTAATGGGAAGTTGAAAGGATTATTCAACATGAAATAGATATTTAAAGAAAGGCTTCTTCCTGTAAAGTGTGCGTGTGGGTATCGACGTGCCAAGGAAGAGCATTTTGTCTTTTGCTCCGCAGTGATAGGAACTTAGGAACTGGGCGCTGTAAATTACACCGATATAAAAGTTAATGTACTCAGCCTTAACACAGGTATTTTACTGTTGTTATCCCTGGGGAAAGTGACATCCGTCACGGTGACATGCACCCAAAAAGGAAAAAAAAAATGCCTGGTGTGGTTGCGTGTAATAACCTCAATTACAGAGCTCTTCTAATGCCTCTTTTACAACAGTTTTGCAGTTCTGTGGTATTTCCCATTAGTGTGATTTCTCCCTTACCCATAAATTTCTCAGGATCGCCCCTTCCCTTCCACTTCCCATAATTGCCATTTCCTACCCGCGTTTCCCATAAAACCAGGCTGCAGGCAGCACGGAGACATTTATGCTGACCCAGGCAGCCCGGCTTTTCCTTCCCGTCCCTCCGAGCAGCACCGCGCCTGTCCCTGGGGCGCAGAGGGTGCCTTCAAAGCCCTGGATTCTCCCAGCGGGAGAACAGCCAGGCAGGGGTGAGTTTAATGCTGAGGGTGAAGAGGCAACTGCCTCCTTGCCAGGGAGGCTCCTGGATTTCTATATTCCCATTGCAAAGAGATACAGACAGTGTAGCTAGGAGTGTTAGAGCCCTCGTCATTAAGCACCAGCTTGTCCCACTCCCGGGTCCCTCTGGACCATGTTGAGCGGCCGGCTGTGTTTGAAATAGAGCTTGGCCTGTGTTGAGGTGGTTTAAACTGGGTTTAGCTTTGCCCTTTGGAGAAAATCCACAGGCAAGAGCCCACTCCCCCAAGCAGGTCTCTTCCCCCATTGTGTTTCTATGGCCTCAGCCTGTGGTGGTGTATGGACCAGAGGGAAGTGCCCGTGCTTGTCCCCTGGGAGCTGCCGCGGCTCCGCGGAGGAGTTTTGGACACCCGCTGGGCAGTAAGTCCTTGGAGCACAAACCACTCGGGTCAGGCACCATAGAGCTCCGAGCTGCGTGTCCTGTTGGGCCTCGGTGAATGGGAGATGGCACCTGGAAAGCCTGTGAACGTGGCTGGGCGGGAGATGGTGGCATTGAAGGTAACAAATGGATTTAAAGGCTGTTGTTTTAAGCCACAGCTTGCTTTGGAGACGGCAAGCTAAGACAGATGCTCCTGCCAAATTGAGGACTTCAGCAGGAATAGCTGTGTTGGGGTGGTGGGGGGAAGAATGAACAATGCCTTCAAAGGTTCCTTGGGAGCTTCCCGGGTGCTGGCCAACTCCATGGCCTGTGTGGAGAAGTCTGTGCACAGGGACCTGTCTGTTCAGTCCCTCCCTGGCGGGCGGTGAGGTTTAGCTCCCTCCTTTGTGCAAGTCTCCTCTTGTTTCCTGTGCCCAGTTGTGACCTTCTTGGGAGGGCTGGGAGCCCCAGGGTTTCCCCTGGAGGGGCTATTGCTCATGCAGTGAATAAGCTGTTTACTCTTCCCTGTAATTGCTTGGGGCTCGAGCAGTGCCAAACCCTACCCGTGCTTCCTTCCCATCTCCTGGCTTTCATGTAGAGACATGGGTGTGTGAATGGCTCGGGGAGCTTCAAGTTGTGGCTTGATAAGCTCCATCTCTGGCACTTTCTCAATCTGTTTTGTCAGGAGTAGGTTCTGCTCCTTGTTGTCCGTTCCTCCAAAGCAGATCAGGGTCTCCTGGCCTTTCTCCAGGGCTTTCCCTACCTCTGGGTCAAAATTTGTTGAGGATGTGGCTGCTGCTTTTAAAATCAGAGGGCAGATTTCCTTTGTTCCCTATTATGCTCTGAAAAATGGGGAATTTTGGAGCAATAGAAGGGAAGGGAGCATGGGTCCCTTCCAGTATTTATTTTGTTTATTGAAAAATAAAAATATTTACCAGACAGCTTTCAGAAACTAGCAGCCCATAAGCTTGGTTTTCATTAGAAAGGCACTCATTGCTTTTCTCTTGAGGATTTAGTGACATTTTTCAAAATCTTCTCTGCACAATAACTGCATTTTTTTATCAAATTTAGTTCTGACTTTGTGACCACAATAAAGTTCAGAACACTCTTATTTATTATGGGCCAAAAATGCCCTGTGAATCTGGCTGCTTTGCCTGACTACTGTGATTCTCCCCCCTCCCACTGTAGCTGCTACTTCCAAACTGTGGGATGTTCCCGAAATGCCATGGAGAGCTACTGACTTTAGCATCCATGGCAGGGCTGGGTTGCTAGGACCCTGCAAGAGAATCCTGGGAATAGGATTTTTATTTTTCCGGAGATAGGGAGGTGACCTACGGAAGACCTGGCATTTCTGTAACCTGATTTTTAGCTCCCTAAAAGCCAGAGAACAGAGGGTCCGTGGAACACATGGACATCGGGAGCCCCGTGGATCTGGTGTCCTCTTGTTCCTAGCACAGGCACAAGTGGCAGAGCGACATGGAAGCCCCTAGAGAAAAGATCATAGGTGAATTTATCTATTCCCTGTTTGTCCCTGTAAAAAATGTCTTAAGGCATGAAAAGATGTTTAAAATCCAGCTTCCGCTCAGCTTATGGCCTGCACTTGCATAACTCCCCGGGTAAATAACGCATGAAATGTCTTGACTGTTCTTCTGCATGTTAAACTGCCACAGCCAAAGTAATTGCTTGCAAAGCCTGTGTGTAACAGCAAGAGAGAGAGAGAGAAAAAAGGTTGTGCGCAGTATTTATTGCATTTAACCTTGGCTTAGCCACCCGGAGCGGCGTGAGTCAGCTTGGCCTCATCCCTCACACCCTAAAGCCAGGGCTGCGTGGTGGAGGTTCCTAGCAGAACTGGTTGGGAACCCTTCAATGAGCTGGTTGTTTGCCAGGAAATGCTCGGTTCCATCGTTGCTAACTATTAATGCAGAATTCTGTTCAGTGTTTTTGCAGCCAAGGCAGGACTGTAGTGCTGCCTCGTGCCTACAGAGACCCCGTTGACTTGAGCACAGACCCAGGATGAGGGGTATCAAAGTGTGCAAGTTCCTCCCAGCATCTGGCGCCCCAGAGACTTAAACCGTCTTTCCTCAAATATCTGTGATTAAGATTTACCGAGAGCTTTCTGCAAACTCTGGTGCTTCCCGTGTAAAGGGCAAATCCTTGGATCTGCTTGGGCAGTGGCAGAAACGTGGGGAGCCTTCAGGTATAGATTTATCTCCAGGTGCTGCCGAGTCCCTCGGCAGTGACAGACGCTTCCAGACGTTCCCATTCACCAAGCAGGAGAGCCTGGGTGTTTGCAGGCTGGTGGACTGATGCGAGCGAGGGCCAGCAAGGGGTTGAATGGGACAGGTACCTATAAATATAATGACCTAGTCAGCCACGCAGAATAGCTGCAGTCTGGCTTTATAAATAACAGCAGCCTTTAGGCTCCCTAGGAGGTCTGGCAGCCTTACAAGTGAACGTGCTGCTAGTTAGCTGAGACCAGAGGTCACGAGAGTGTCCAGGAGTGCTCTGTGCCCGCTGCCTTCCATTCCTTTCTTGTTTTTTTTTTTCTGCTTTTGCTTCTTTTCTGTCGTTTGTTTGTGGTTTTTTGGTTACCGAAGCACAAAGCCTGCCTGGGCTGCTCCCTCGCCGCTGCTTGCTGCAGAGGAAGCATTAAGCGGGCGCAAGCTGATGAAGCAGTGCAAGCTGCTCCCCAGAGTTAACCAGCCCAGGAGGAAAGAGGGGCTGGAAGGGCAAACCAAAAAGCCCCAGTGCCAGCTCCGACTTTTGCGCCTCCCTTGGGAATAGAAAAATGCCTCGGTCGTGTTCCCAGCCCGGCCTCGCCATCCTCCTCCAGCCGCCCTTGGGCAATCCGAGAATGCAGCTTCCGATGGCGCAAGGCGGGGGACGTGGCTCAGGGCCCCGCGGCCGCGCCGGGAGCAGGCGAGGGGAATCGGCCGCGGGCAGGCAGGGCCAGGCCGAAATCAGAGCGAGCTCCTCACCGCAAATGTGTTAAACTCAGAAACCTTCGCACCACGGCGGCGAGAAGGCTCCGAGGGATTCCACCCAATTATCCCGTGCTGCCTCCTGGCCTCCGAGTCCACTTGACGCTGCAGAGGCCTCCTTTCATTAGTTCGGTTTACTGGAGCTTTGGCGTATTGGGGGTTTCGGAGTGTTTTATCAAAGCAAATGCTCCACGTGGCTCTCGTTCAGAGGGAAATTGCAGGGAAACCACCCTCGGCCGCTGCGAAGGGCAGCGCTGACTTGTTCCAGCCAAGGCTCTGGCCCCCCTTCTTTAAAAGGAAAGCCCATTTCCTCACGCTGGCTACCAAAACATGGCATATGAATACACAGCCTTAATTGAAGCTCCTCCTTTTGCTGCTCAGCCCTCGTTTCGCTGGGTTTGTGTCCGTGCTGTGCCAGGGCAGGGCGGTTTTTCTTCGGGAGATAAATTTCCTCCGGAGGCTCCCGAGTCTTGGCACAGCCGACTGCTCCGAGGGTGGGTTTAATGTTGCACTGAATATGAAAGAGGAGATTATCTCCTGCAAAATAAGCCTTCTGGCTGCAGTGTTCTAGTTCTGGTTGCAAGCAACCTTTGTGTTTGGAGCAGGGTTGGGGGGGAGTCTCCTGCCGTTTTTTATTCATTTTTTTAATTCATTTTTTATTCTTTAAACGGTGCTTCAAGAAGCCAAGGATTGCTGTGTGCCTGCAGTCCTGCAGGCAGAGAGCCCCTGAAGAGCTGGGTACCTCTTGAGACAACGAAGAGGGTTGCAGACTGGCTCTGGAGCAATTTCTCTGCAAGAACCACCTTGCTGGGGTTCCGTGAGAGCCACTTCATTTCTGCAAGGAGCATCCGCCTTGAGCAGTGCCGCCGTGGTCGTGTGTGGGTGCTGCACCCAGACCCTCATGGGCCTCGGGTGCCTTCCTCCCCTGACATTAACCATAGGGAAGGCCCAGCAGGGCTTTGGTTTTTACCCCAAAAAACAACAGGTTTACTGACTCCCTCAAGTCTTGCCTGTTTGGGAAGGGACTGTAATGAACCTCCCTGCTCTGCGCCCGTAACTAAGTCCAGGTTCCTGCGGTCACTGGATGAACAGAGATCTGCCCATTTGTGCTACCTGAAGATCTGCCTGCTCCAACAGGGCAGAGTTGGTGCTCAGCAAGGTAAGAAGGCAGCAACAACAACAACAGGGTGGAGGAGAAAAATCCCCCTTTAAGGGACGGCAGTTGAGGAAAAAGAACTTTAGCTCAAATACTCTTTTGCCTTCAAGTAATCTCATCCTTTAAATACCAGGTTAGGTTTGAAACAGCTGTTTCAAAAAGGTTGCTCTGCGGGTTTTTTCTAGCCCACAGATGTTTTTATTGCCAGAATTATTGGGGAATTTGAATAGTTTCTTGCATTTCTCTGTGATTTTTACTGTAAAGCAAACAGATGACCTCAGTGGAGCGTGGCTGGCAGTGCCAGCAGTGAGGGGTGCCCCGCAGAAGAGCGGATGGTGCCGTGGGGTGTTATAAATCCTGCTGTCGTCTAAAGGATGGCTCATGCTGCTGCACACCAGAAAAATCTTTTCTAGGAACTCAGGCCTGAGTAACGCAGCGAATACGTGTTTTTCTTGGGTTTCTGCCTTGTCTTCCTTGCAGGGCTATACAGATAGACGTCGTCATAAACCACAGAACGCGGCAGAGTAGGCAAGGGGAAGAGGAACACATGGGACTTCCCTGTGTCCTTTGGATGGGCCAGCGACTAGAGGCAAATGGAGCCAGTAAGGTCAGTCTAGAGGGAACAGAAGGAGCTTCTCAAGAGAAAAAGCGTGTGGTGCCCCTTCCAACTCAACATGTCTTCTGGCCCATCGTTGTAACCATCTCGTGCGCTCACAGAGAAGCCCTATTTGGGACGCATGGGACCTGCTGTGGCAGGGTAACAGGCAGAGTGGCTGGTCACGGACCCATCCAGTGTGGTGGGCTGGAAGGATGGCCCTGCGAGGGCAGATGCAGTCAGAGGGGCAGCTGAACACGACTGCCGCCGTGTCGTGGTGGGTTTTTAGCTTTCTGCCACCTCAGGGAACTGAAACGGCTCATTGAAGCACACTAGTTCCAGAAACACACATAGAGAAATGAGAGCCCTTCTGGCAGTAAGGAGGAGACAGATTTCAGCTGCTCCAGATTACCCCCTCCTTGTGCTTCCCCTTCACAGGTGGGACCTTCAGATGCCCAGGTTTCCGTCGTTCCCTAACGGCCTCCCTGATGAGCACAAAGGTGGAGGCAGCACTTCCAGCACTATCCATGCAGCACTGCTGGCCTGCTGGAAGTGTCCCCAGGAAAGCGCACGAGTAGGTGGGTGCATCTTTCCCTCTTGCCTCCGAGGTGGAAGAGGGAAAAGCAGGTAGTGCCCAGGGTGTGTTGTGGGTAGTGTTTGCAGAAGCTGGCCCTGCAGTGCAAATTGATCAAGACTTAATAACTTACAGTCCTTTGTGGATTTTTTTTTTTTCCTTCAGGGGTAAAGAGAGCATTTCAGGCTGCATTTTTTAATCCAGCCTCTCCCCATCCTAGGGATGAGATTGCAGCAGCTCCTCAGCCCAGTACTTAAAGCCCTTCTTAAAAGGACCTCCAAAGTCCTGCAGTTCTCAGCAGGGTGAAGGTTTTGCCTCCTTTTCTTCAGGCCAGTTGCACGAGGTGGGTTGAACTTGTCCTCGCACGTGTCTTTTTCTTTCTAAATGTATCCTCACCTCTCCCTGCTATGAGGCATCCTGTTGCGGCTGATAGAGAATTTGCTGAGTGGAATTTGTGGGGGGGAGATGTTGTAACGTGTTTAAGGAGGAGGAAGCGACAGGGAGCCTCTCTGGGGAGGCTGTGGTGTCTCCATCCCTTGAGCTTTTAGGAGGAGGATGGTTGTGCTTCATACAGACACACTGCACAGCGCTGGGGCCTGTTTTAGGACGTAAACTGCTCATCTTTGCCCCACTCCTTCGGCTCTGCTTTACAAACAGAGTTTGCTTAGGCAATTGGCTCAGGGAATATTGTGAGCGTGAGATTAACCAGCTTAGAAGTATTGCGGAAAAGCCGCTCCTGGCGTTTGGGATTGGAGCTTCCAAGCCAGAGCTCCCACTAAATGAGCAAGAAGAAGACATGTTCCCGTGGCTGTGGGTATCCTTGCTCAAGGGCTGTGGGCCACAGAGCCGTGCAGAAACCTTTAGCAGCCCTTGCAGGCTTGATGTGGTCACACTGAGCCAGAGGCTTCGTGTTGTGTGCAAGTGCAGTGTCTTTACTCTGCAGCATTTGGCTGGCTTGAGAAACCAGTGCTCTTTTCTCTCATTTTCTTCCATGCGGCCCAGGTTTCTCGTTGGTGTGGGGTGTTTTTGTCACAGAGAGGAGCGTGGGCTTCTCCAGGGAATGGGAGCTATTTTACTCTTCAGGAAGGTCCCTCTTCTGTGTAGGGAGGAAGGGGAGACCTGGATGGAGGGACCTAGAACTGTGAGGCCAAGGAGTGCAGAAACACGGGCTGGCTGAAGGCAGCATTTCCTCGAGGGATTCCCTGTGCACATTGCAGGAGCAGAGATGAGGGCTCCACGTGCATCCCAAGGATCCGATCCGCTCGCAAGGCCAGCGCTGTGGCTTTAGCTCTCCGGAGACCCGCTGCGTTTTGCCTCGTGTGACACTGAGTCACAGGGGAGAGGAGCATCCTGCTTCCCCGCCTCGTGGGAAGCGCTCCGGCTCCAGGCTTCCCTGCGCGCTCCCTCGCTCGGGAGGCAGCCCGGCAAAGCCTGGAATAGCGGGTGAAGCTGCTGCCTACACCTCGCCTCCCCCAGCGACGTGCCAGGAGAGCTCCTGGGCCACAGATGGTTGTTTCCTGAAGAAGTCTCAGCTTTGCACGGAGCGGGGTTGGTTGCTTTGCTGTTCTCTGTTCATGGAAAATTGAAAAACTGCTTCGTGCCACCAAAATCATGATCTGGTGACAGATTTTTTTTTTTTTCCTTTTTCAGCTTTTGCAAGCCCTGTCGCATCAGTGATGGGGAATGTGTGTGAAGGATCACAGAAGAAGAATCACAGAAGAAGAGAGAGAGTCTTTTACTTTTCCCCACTGCCAACTTTGCTGAGCAGAGGCGGAGATCTCCGAAGCCCACAGCCCACAAAAACTGCAGGTTTTTGCATTTTTACCCATGGGCATCATTGTTACTGTCGGTTTTATGACAGGCGAGACATTTGGTGGTTGGAGTCTTGTGCTGGGACCCCAGAGAGCTGGTTTGTAACGGATTATAACATGGGCCATTTGGTACCGCTCCACCCTGGTGCTCCTTCTTCAGCCCCTGTCAAGTCACCTCTACTGGGTAGCAGTTGGATGTCCCCTGATAGTGTCACCCAGCACAGGAGGTGACCGACTGTCCCCCTCAGGCATGCAGGGAGTGGACAGTTGAGATGGGGCTTTTATTTCCTCCTTCCCTACCCTAGAAGGAGGCCCTATAGCTTAGCCATGAGATTAGTGAGTCAGGACTGGGAGAACCTGTTCATTTTACACTGGTTTATCTCCCACCGCTTGAAGGTAACAGTTCTTGCTCATTATTGTCATTCAAGCTGATGCTGAATCTCTGAAGCCTCCTTCTGGATCCCTAGGGTCTCCTGCCTCTCTTGCTGAGGCTGTTGTGTTGCAAACCTCACTCCTGTGGAATCCCTCAGGCTCGAGAGGTGCAGCCTGCTCTTCAGATCCCATTTACAGAGGGCTCGCTTTAGACTTGAGCCCATATGATGTTTGTTTCTCTGTCACGCTTATATTTGTCTTGCACTTTGTCTGGGAATTCAGACTGTGTGTCTTGGCCTGCCTGTTCCTTGTATGTTCAATTCCAGCCTCTTTGCTCTCCTGTGGGGACTTGCAGGGAACAGGAAATAAATGGAGAGCCTTGTGGAGAGGGCTTGGGGGAGAGCTGAACGCCAGCCAAGGAACCCACTGGGCCACAAAAGCAGCTGTTTCGGCCCAAGGAGTCTGTAGGCAGAATAATTTTCTTAGCACCTCATCATGCTCCTGCAGGAGCTCGGGCAGACGGGCTCTCCGCGCCGCTCGGCCGGGAGACACAGGGCGCTTGTTGCGGAGGGCTGCTGCGTGCCGTGGAGCGCTGCAGAGAGCCCGCATCAGCCCTGGGCTTCTGGAATCGGGTTTCAGCCTGGCTTTTCCTGTGCCTGCTAATTCCAGGCCCAGCTAGAGCAGGTTTGCTTTGTCAGCTGAGATCCCTTCGGTTTACGGCCGCATCTGGAAAATGTGCGTACGTGCCCCAGGCACTATGGAAATTTTCCTAGACTCTGAGGCACAGTCTACCTGGAGGATTGGCTCTGTGCTGGCTCCAGGGAAGGTCCCAGCTCTCCAAGAAACAGTCCTGCCTGGAGCCTGGCCTGTGTTGAGAAGCGCTTGGAGTTAAAAGGAAGGAAAGTTGCTGGGGAGAGACTGGCTGGCATGGGAGAGGAGAGCAACCTGCTCCCCCGTCTGACATTCTGGCCCTACTGTGAGTCCTCACATGGAAAAAATCCTCCAGATGTGACAACAGACAAATGGGAAATAGATTTGTTAGTTGTGCTAATTAACTAATAGCTGTGCACTTTGGTCGGCGGAGGGAGAGACAATACAGGTCTGTGCTGGAAGCCTGGAAGTCGGATGCTTGGTCTGATATGAAGCAAGTGTGGAGGGTTGGTTCCCCTTTGCTGGTAACTGTCCATCCTGGCAGCCTGGCCCGGCACGGGGAAATTCCTGCTCTCAGTATCTTGATGTACCCTTTTGCTGAGTTTCTTCTTGCTGACGTGCTCATGTTGAGGCTGTGAGTGGCAGCAGAAGATCTGACCGTTGTTTTTTTCAGGTTGTATCAGCCCTTGGTGGGTGTCAGAGGGTCTGGGGAGCTGCTGCTTCAGGATGCTGGTTCAGCAGGGAGCTGCGGAGGCTTCTGGGGCAGGTCCTGGCTGAGGATAGGTGTCCTGGATGAGGATCTGTGTCCTGGCCTGTCCCAAATGCTCCTGTCCCAGAACCTCCTGCCATCATGGAAGGAATGGCTGAACCCAACAGGCAGCAGCTCTGACACTTCACAGCCCTGTGTGTTAAGATGTCACCAGTGGCAGCACCTCCTGCTTCCTCCAAAGCATCATTGCTGTGTGCAGTGACAGCCTGTTTGGGCTGCTGCTCTTGCAAACGTTCTTTCCCACTGTGATTGTGACGGGCGCTGCTGTCCTGAACTGGACACAGACTGTGGGACCCCCGTTCTTGGACAATATTTTCTAAATTTGTTTTGCATGGTCACAAGCAGTCAGCTGCTGCCAGCCCTGCTCTGTGAGCAGGATGCAGGCGGGTCGTTTGTCCTGAGCTGGGGCTCTGTTGCCTCGGGCAAACCCTAATTAGCAGCCAGGTGCTATCTTGAGCCTTGCTTATCCGCTCTGCACCCCTGTGCATCCAGCAGGACGTAGCATCCCTTTCTTCCCAGCCAATCTGCGGGCTGGCGTGGGCTGTGTGAGCTGCAATTGCATGGCTGGATTTCCTTGGATCAAGTGATGTCTGCGTGGGGATAAGAAACAGATGAGAGCATAATGTGAGCTAGCAGCTAGAAGTAGACGAATCCGAGCTAGAAACAAGGTGCCTGCTTTTAACAACCACTATTTAAATGTTGGCAGCAGTTCCCAGGGAGAGTGTGTTTTTTCTGTCACTCGAAGCCTCCGAGGAAAGTGTGTCTTGCTAACTCAGCCAAAAGGCTCGGGTTTGGTACATTAGATGAAATTCAAGAACGTTTTTATGCAGGAGGCCAGCCTAAAGGCTCACATGCGTTGCTGCTGCCCTGCTGAAGTCTGGAAATGGAACAACAGACGTTTAAAAGGTGCTCGGTGTTCTCCAGAATAGATGTGGCCGCCCTGGGACAAACCCTGTCCCCACCATCTCAGCCCTCTTTTCTAGCAGGTTCCTGTGGCCTGGTGGGCACCTCCTGTTCAATCAAAGCTACTCACGAGCTGCATTTATCAAATGCCTCACTATGTTTGCACGACACAGAGTGGCTGCTTTATTCAGTAAAAATAATATTTTTAATAATTATTATTTTATACCGAGGTCAGTGTGTGAGGAAGCTTTATGCTGAGGTCGTGGCCTGCCGAGAGTTTCTCTTGGTAGCAGGTCTGTCACGAGCAGCTCTTGCCACTCAGTGCTGTTTCTGTGCTGCCTCTCTTTAAAGATGTGATGGGGATGTGATTTTCTTCCAGCAACAGAGATTTTCTTCCTAGGAGCTTTCCCATTGACTTTCTGCCTTGCCTCTCACCTGAACTGGTGTCTCGAGATGAGTTTGGGCTTGTAAGATCTGTGGGCTCCCTAAGCTCTCCCTTGCCGCGAGCACCCCTTGAGCGCTGCTTTACTGGGTGGGAGAGGATCATTGCAGGCAGAGATTAGTGAGGACCTCAGCCAAGGCCTGGAGAACGTTCTTGCACCAGGGGTGTTGATGTTCCTGGAGGAGATAGGGCAGAGTGTGGGCTAGGGACCGGCATGTCCGCACTCTGCTTGGATTTCACTTGAACACGAGACAGGGAGAAGGCAGCTTTGAATCTCCATGATCCCTGCAGGGCTCCAGGCCATGGGAGGAAGCTGGGGCCTATGTGGCAACCACAGCCCTCCTGTGGAGGACTGTATCAAACTTGGTTTCCTGATGGACTTCTCCTTTGCTGGATGCTTATGGAGTATGGGGAAACCTTCCAAATGAATCTAGATCCTTACTGGCCACTTTTTTCAATTTTGTTTTTATGTGGCTCTGTAATCCTATTACCGACATAACAGACATCAGCCAGCAAGCCTTTCTGGTCTGTCCTAAAATGGTGAGAGGCTTTTGAAGCCGAAGCTTCTGAGGTGCTGCTGTGGGGCTGCAGTTTGTAAATACATCCCCCTGGTCGCTGCCCTGCCATGTCCTGCCCTCTCGGTCTCTTCTGCTTAGAGCAGGTTAAGATTGCAAGGTAAGAGCCTGTGAGGCCGGCTAGATCTACGGGCTGCTTGTATGGAAACGGCGAGATGTTGGAGGTCAGAGGTTTGAGTAAGAGGATGAGGAAGTGATAGGCCCGGCTCTGAGTCATGAGCTTTGGTTTTGCCCTTCTGGGAAGGGAACCTTTGTGCTCTTAAAAGAAGCGCGCTAGTTTTGCTTTCTGTGTTTTCTAAGGGAGGAAAAGGGTGCGTGGAGGAGGAACTTTGGTCTGTTTTCTTTCTCTCCTTGCCCTAAGACCATTTTGAAAGCGTGAGTCAAAGGAACTTCTGGAGAAACGGGGATAAAGGGGAGCACATCAATAGGATATGGTGCTTTCCCACCATATTTTTATGTGGTTGGAGGTGAGATTGGGCATCCAGACTTGGAGGCTCACGCAAGAGCAGCAATGGAGCAGTCCGGGATTCCTCAGCTTGGGAAAGAAATGATTTCTGGGGAACCTGCAACCCCCCGAGTCGTCGGAAGAGCGTGGGGAGGACTGGCTGTTCTCATCTTTTCCCATAGCTGGACTGAGGGTCAACAAAGGAGGGCAGCAGGAGGCGAGGTCCAAGCAAATGAAGGGAGGGGGATCTTTGTTTCAAGCAGTTGGCTTGAAGACCGTGACAAAAGGATATTGTGGGAATGAAGGGGTTACTTGCAATCAGAGGAAGACAAGACTGAGTATATGGAGGAGAGGTCCATTGGGGGATTACTGAAAAGACTAACAGTATCAGGTTCGGGAAATCTCTTCAGCTGAAAATAACTGAAGACTCAGAACACTTCGGTTTGGGGAGGGAAGCACAATGTATTCCTGGCTTATTCTTACTCTTTCCTAGGTTCCAGCTCACAGTGTCTGTTGGAGAAAGTACTGGGTGAGATGGACCCTTTGCTTGGACCTGTATGGCTGCTCTTCCATTCTCACAACTGATATAGGGCTGATGTGGAAGTTCAGAGACAGTTAATCTTGGAGAGGTTCACTGATTCTTTTTCTTATAAGCTTTTTAGTCTCCAAAAAGAAACAACAACACAACTGAAGCTCTCTAGACCATCCCAAGGGCAAGTGGTCTCCTTCGTAATAGTTTCCAGGCTATTTCTAAATTGTCTGCGGCCTCAGTGATTATTTCCTTAACTCGGCCCTTCACTCTGGAAGAAGTAAATGAGAAGGACTCAGCATGGGGAAAGGTCCCCAGGGATGTGACAGCTTCTGGGCTGACATAAGACATCCAAACAAGAAGGGACAGAAAAAGGAAGGAAAAGTCTGGGTGAAGGCACCACAGTGGGACTTTGAAAACAAAGTATTTGGCAGACTGCATTTTCTTGGAAAGCTTCATGTGGCTACGAACTGCTGTGTGTTTGGGGCAGCTAGCAAGAGTCTGCTTGGCTGGAATGGGCAGGGTAGGAGCTGGGGGTGGAGCAGCAGCCCCGAGCTGGAAGGTTTTGGTGGGTCTCGCTGCTTGGTTTGCTCTTGGGCTGTGCTGTCAGAATGGACAGGCAGGTGCCGTTCTTTCCAAGAATTGATACCAGCACGGCCGATAATTCCTCAAAGTGATTTTTGAGGGATGAGTTTATGTGATACCGGCCTGAACTGTGTCAGAAAAACGCATATTCCCACAGCTGTTTTACTGAAAGCAAAGCTCCTTGCTTTATTTTTGACTTTTAAAAGACCAATTTTATTAATTTCGTAGCTGGCAGAGCCTGCATCTCCCTTTGCGGTGCCTGGCGTGAGCTTGTGCAGCCAGTTCTGCGTACGAGGAAGGAGGTGACTTCAGCCTGAGCTTCTCTCTGAGCTTCAGGAACAAACCAGGGCGCTGCAAAGCGGACCTTCCGAGAGGCCCGTGCAGCTGCACTGCATAGCCCTTACTCTGGCCCCACGCTCTGTTTATCTTCTGCCTTCAAGGAAGTGTCAAAATTAGGGGAAGCTCCCCCAAAACGGGGTGGCTTAAAAGACTCCATATTCTCTCCTGGGAAGTGCACATGCTTCATTTTCTTTTTTTTTACAAGCCATTTGATATATTTTTCCTCCCTTTCCGTCCTCCCCTCCTCCCCTGGCAGCAGGATCTCGAGCTGTTGTATGCTTTTCATTAAGCCTTTCTGAATGCGAGCTTGTATGTTCTGACACGGGGTCACCGAGCACCGCGGCAGGGCTGGAAACCACGGCAGCAGAGCGGAGAGCTTTCCCTGGGTTTCATTATTGGGCATCTCCAGTTCTCGCCGAGTTGGCCGGAGTTTGGAGATGGAGTTAAATTCCACCCGGCGAGGAGCATTCCACGGTGCTCCCAAACGTCTCCCGCTCCGTGGCGAGGGGTGTGCTGTGCCTTGGCCAACGTCCAGCCTCCGTAACGTGCCCGCGCCTCCTCTCCCACACGTTCTGCTTTTGCAGTCCCCTTTCGGGGAGGTTATTTAGCTTCCCTCGCTGACAGGAACAACGGCTGCTGTTGTGTTGCCGGGCCGGGGTTGTTTGTCTCTAGCGAGGGCCCCGTGCTCGGCGGCGACCAGGAATGCCCGCTCGCTTACTCAGCTCTGCAGCCCGCTTATCTGACCGGGTAATCGCTTCCTTGCTCGTTGTTTATCTTCATCTTGGGGCTGCTGTACGGCCCAGCAGCTGCTGCCTTCTGCCCCAAGGCACAAGTGGCTCCTGGCCATCTTCATATCTTCCTTTTGATGCTTTTGATGCTTCCTTTTGATGCAGACACAGGTTGCTCTATAACATCGAGTCTCATCCCTTTTGGTTCTGGTGGTGCGTCTGGTGGTGGTTCTGTGATGGTGCGTCTCACAACTTGAGGGTCCAAAGTTGCACACTCAGCTCCAGGAGCACCAGTCCTTGCTGCTCCATGATGTGGAGCAGGAACAGAGGCTTCCTGTGTGTGGGCACAGGAGGGTGGCTCCTGCGAGGTCACTCGGGTGGCAAGGAGGTGTCAGAAAAGGTTTTCCATGGGGTGATACCATAACTAGAGGAAATGTGCGCCATCCTGTATCATATGTGTTGTCATCAGTGGTACTCTGAGCTTCTGTAGGCTGTGTGGAATTTGGACTGTTTATTTCCAAGTTTCCAGGAGTCAGGTGGGTCACATATGCGTGTTATTTTCCCCCAAGTTCCCAGCCAAATGTGTTGACAGGAGGAAGTGGTCCCAACTGCTCCAGCACCTCAGAGAGCCTCTCTTGAGGCTTCTTTCTACCACCCAGACTGTCCCTGCTGTAATTACTGGGGGAAAAAAGACTCTCAATGCAAAAGTTTATTGACTTCCATGCTTACTGGCAGGTAAGGTAGACCCCAGACTTCCTGGGACAACACATGTACACAACTTGGGGATGTGCTCAGGCGTTGCCTGTTACCAACAGCAGCTGAAATCAAGAATATGGTTTTAAATAACTCAGATCTAATCTTTTATCTTCTTACTAGACTGCCCTGGATGAATAAAGCGGGCCCTGGCCTTTCCAGGAAGCTCCGCTCTGAAGGGCCTGCTGCTTCAGGTGAATCTGTTCCCCCCTGTTTCTCCCTCACCACGTGAGGGACACTGAGGTTCCCTGCAAATGGCACAGTGAATCAGCTACAGATAAAGAACATTTCCTCAGGGAGACATCACAATCTCTGGGTCCCTGTCACATATTTTTTTTGTTATTTTGAGGCAAATGAAGAGCTCACCCAGGAGCTGCATATGTTACCATGACTTATAAATGCCTCTAGAATCTGTTTTCTTAATTACACTGATTTGCCAAAGGAACTGCAGAGCAGTTCACAGCTCTTCCCATACAAGACTGAGACAATTTACATTTAAACTGACCCAAGAGCAGGTCTTCTCTGTGGGGATCTCAAAATGGGAGAAATATTTGCTGCTAGTTCCAGAAAAGTACTAGAACTTCCCTGTGTTGATCTAGAGCCATGGTAACCTCAACTGCCCTCGACTTGCAGCAGTTAGGAGGGACTGCCATATAGTCCTCTCTTCTGCTGTCCTCTAATAAACATAAACCCTGCAGCAGTGCTGGCTTGGGGGGTGCAGATAGCTGAGGGGCAGTGAGAAGAAGTAGTGTCTGCTCAGCTTTCCTAGCCCGTCACTGAGAAGTGCCTGAGAAAAGGCTCAACCAGGAAGGCTCAGCCCTGCAAGGTGATTTTGGAAGCTCTTGCTTGATGACGGGACCCAAAGGATGAGCAGGTGCAGAAACAATCCCGAGAGAAATGCAGGACCTCTTGTACACGTAGCACTGTGGCAAATGCAACAACACAACAGCCTGGGTGACTTTTTCCTAAGAAAAATGATCACTTAGAAACTCTCTTCTTAGTGATTGATCCCTGTGGTTCCTGCAAGGAGGGGAAGAACTACATGGTCTTGCAGCGCAGAGCAGGATGTGCTAATAGAGCTGTTAATCCTTGGGTTCATCTCCTGTCTCCCCCAAGAAATTCATACCTGGTGAAAGGCAGAGCAGGCTGTTGAAAAGCTCCCTTTTGGCATTTTGCAAGTACACAGTATTTATCCATAGGAATTCGGGTTTCCAAACCATCACCCGGAGGAGGAGGACAAGAAACACCTTTTCAGCTTGTTTGTTTTCCCTTGAACAAAAGCAGGGGAATGGACTCAAATGTTGAGGCAGGGGAAGATGGGCAGAGTTTCTTGGCCCTTCCACTTGGTCCTCTTGATCCTGGCAGGGCACCCTCTGTCCTTGAGCAGCCTCTGGAGTAGCCTCCCAACAAAACACCATTCTGGAAGCATGGAAAATAGGGTTAAAAATGCAAGCAGCGATGAGACCTGCTGCTGGCCAGAAACCACGTTTCTGAGGGTTTGTGGGGAAGGAGCGTAATTCGGTCGTTGTGAAAGAGCCCAGTGCTCTTATCCGTGCACCAGCCTTACAAACAAATGATGCCATATCAAAATCCCCCGACATGCTCATTCAGCGCTTTGCTTTTTTTTTTTTTTTTTGACACAAGTTTTGGGGAAGTGGCATGCTGTGGTTTTGGCCTCTTGAGGCTGTGCTGCCTGTTTGGATGGGATTCGGGAGCAGAGAGACTGATGTTGTTCCTCTGTGCCCATGCAGCAGCTCTGCACCCCAAGCTGGCCCTGGAGGCAGCCTTTGTCCCCCTAAAAACTCCTGCTCTCAGTTTCCCTCTAGAAAGAGGAGGAAATTAAAACCTATGGAATAAAAAATGTTCATGTTAGGCTTTTAAAAATTTGTCAGTCAGATTTTATGAGAATGGCATCATGTTTGTCTGTCACTTTTATCATCTTTTCCCTCCTGTTCTAAGATGTTCTAGTTCCCCAGGACCCTCAGAAGAGCCTGAATTGTCTTTCAGTTTTGAAGCCCAGGGAGCTCTCTCAAATTCAGTTCATTTGAAGCATGCAGGTGTGTGTGTTCAGGAGCTGCTTTTTGCTGTGTTCTGCTGTGTGGATGTGCTAGCAAGGGTTTTTTCCTGTATTATTGACTATTGAAACCGAAAATTGCCATTACCACCTTTTGCCAGAGCCAGACTCCTAGAGGATGGGAGCTGTCAAATACACAAAGTGTTGCAAGATAGTTGCTAGATTTCCTTTTTCTTATAAAAAGACTCTGCAACCCTAGAACTGTAGAAGAGCTTGCAGCTTAAAAAATATCCCCTCCAAATAACCCCAAAGTGTTATTGAGTGTATTGCTAAGGACGACCCACAGCTAACTGCACTGTGTTGTTCTGTTAACAGGCTTGTGCCATGTCTGAAACCGAGAGTTTCAGGGGAAACTCTGATTAACCTGCAGCTCAGAGCAGGGGACAGCAGGAAATGTCCACCCTCAGGAGCCTGCGCATCTCCAGAACTGCTTTTCTGTCCCTGGATCATCATTAGGTGGATGATTTTATCTCCTGGGAGCTGGGAAGAAGGCAGAAAGTCATCAGAATGTGTAAGTCTCTGTTTCTAATCCATAGTCTGCCAACTTTGCAGAGCAGGCAGCTTGATCTGCAACACAACAGAGGGAAAATGGGCAGTGGGCACACAGGAGGGAAAATCCACATGCTCTCCTGGGAAGCAGAGTGGTTGCACCCTGCAGAGGGAACTGCCAAGGACTGTTCATGCCCTGAACCAGCTCTTTTAGGGAAAACTCCTCCTTGGTCTTGAGTCTGGCACCTTGCAGACAGGTGGGACATTCTTCAATCAACTCCTCAGGGAGGAAGCTGAAAGCAACAATAGAAACCAGCTGTGTGCAATTTGACTTGCTTTAATTATTTAATTGACTTTGCACCAGTGGGGGTGATGGAGAGGTCAGGTCCTGCAGCGAGCTGTTCCTGGGCCCTCCATAGAGCTTTCTGAGGACTTGTCTGATAGAAGATTTGTGTTGAAATGAACATCAGAATCACTCTAGGAACCTTTTGGAAGTTGCATTCAAGAAAAGCGGAGTCTAATGTCTGAGAAAGATGTTTGCTTGTGTTCCTTGGCTGACCTCACTAGTGCTGTTCAGCTTATCAGGTACAGTTATCATTTTCAAGCATCTTTCTATGCAGTTCGTGTGGAGGAAAATGGGGTTGTCTCTTGCAGGCTCTATCTGCACTGTGATTTTTCAATGCACTTGTGCAAAATGCTGCTGTTTCTTCCAAAAAGTGGTTAGGAGGAGCAGCAAGAGCAGCTGGCCCGGGGTTGGTGTCAGCCCTAGCAATGCCCGTGCCAAGCCTGCCTTGCCTGGGAGCCAGGATCAAGGGAGCTGGGTGAGTGGGCTGAGTTGTTTTGCAGAAGTTGAGGCAAGCACCTTTATCCCTGGCACAGCCAGGGTTGCCTGCCAGAGCTTTTGCTGCGGGTTGGAGATTCCAGTAGATGTCCATGTGCTCTCCATAATGGTGAGGAGCATCAGGCTCCGTCTGCTCTCCTGCGTGGTGACCCCCAGGGCCCAGGTACGTTTGAGCAGCGGGATATTCAGGGATGTCTGAGCACTGACCCCACCAGGGCTGCTGTGTTTGGACCTCCCGTCCTCCCCTATGTTTAGAGGAGGGCAGAATCAGGCCTAAGGCTGCACTTGGGCTCAAGTCTCCTGTGCTAGATGGATGATTTGCTGCTCTCAGTTGCCTGTTGTAAGGTAGGGTCGTGTTGGATTCATTCACGTTGTATGCCAGCTGTGAGGTCTATGGGTGCTGGGGCAGGTGGTAACCTCCACCTTGCATTTGGTGACCGTGGGAGCAAGGGAGAGAACTTGGATGTGTGTCAGCCTGGAGGGAATGGCTCGGGAATGGGGTCGGGCAGGACAGGAGCAGAAATGCCTCTGGTGACGGGTGTAAATGGGTGTAAATGACGGGTTTCCACGTGCCTCCCTCCAGCGTGGGCCTCCAGAAATGACACGCGATTCCCCGCGCTCGCGTGCAGCTTTTGCAGAGCTTGCTGCTTATCACAGGGTTATCTCGGTGTTTTAAGGGTAGGCATGAGAGTAAGGCCGTGCAAAAAAAGAGAAGAAAGGGGCTTTGTTTTAGCATAGGCACCGTGGTATGAGGGGCAGAGGTGCTGGAGAGTTGGTGCTTAATTAAACAGGCTCCTTAATAGGTTTTTGTTATCGCTTTAGTGCTCTGCGCTTGGATCGTGTCCCTTAAAGGGCTAGTTAATGAATTTCTCAGGTTATCTGACAAGTACTGTTCTCTGCCTCCTCGTTATGTAAAATTCATTAACGGCTCCCTTTGCAGACATGCCTGAGTAACGAATATTATGTCTTAATCAGCTTATTTCCATTTCCAGCCAGTGGAGGTAGGAAGGAAGGAATTTATTTCCCTTTTTTAATTTATCCATTGTATGCAGAACTGACTTGTCTAGAACAAGCAAACAGAAGCCCAGGCTGCCTCGGTTTCCTGGCCGAGAAGAACTTGATCCCCAGCAGCCGGGGGCATTTCCATGGCTGTTAGGTCTTTGATTCCCCCAAAAGAGGGGAGCAGTCGGTTAGCCGTGAGCACAGCCTTCCTCTTAGGGGATCAGCAGGATCCAGCCACCGAGGCTGTCTGAGCACAGAGCTCCCATTAATATTTTGGTCTCAAAACAGATCCCTCTGTTCCCTCTGGAGTCAAATACTTAGCTGCTGTAAACTGGAGGAGCTGGGAAGCAGCCCAGTTCTTGCTAGGCTCCCTCAAGGTTTCAAACCAGGAACAGCAGGAGAGAAGCAAGCTTGTCCTGGCTAGGTGTGCGTCCGAAATTCCCGGTTATTAGAGTGGGACTTGGGAATCACAGGGCCTTGTGCCCTGCTCACGAGGGAGCTGGAGCAGCTGGGTGGTGTTGAGGTGTTTGTGCTCGTGGTGACGCAGCCCCTGCGAGTGTCAGGTGAAGGGCCAGGACTCCTCTGGCATCACCAGGTTTTGTGCAGCTCTGCTGGGGACTCTGCATGTGGGGCTGTGGCTTTGGCCCCAGCGTGAGGCTCGTGCCTACGGGTATTTGCCATGAAATCCCATCCAAGAAAAGCAGGAATGTGAGGCTTTTCCTGGCCTTTTGGCGTGGATCATGTGGCAGCGTGTGCAGGCTTCATGGAAATGTCTGTCCTGGGTGGGATGTTCTTCAGGCTCAGATGCAAAATGGGCCTGAGAAAAGTGTTCTTTGGGGATGGTATTTCCAGGCGGGTAGTGATGCATTCAGGTCCTCGAAGCTAGGGAACTCCTGAGGAAACTGAGGCACCAGGGACACAAGTGCAGCTCCAAGGAGGGCCAGGGACCATGTGGAAATGTCTGCCCAGGACTGGCTGCTTCTGGCTCCGTGGCTCTGCAGACGTTGCCCCAAGGGACTTGGCGAGGTCAGAATGTAAGTTATCAGTTGTTGATGGATGAGGTGCCAAAGGGAAGGACCTGCTGGTAAGGAGATCCCCGGGAAGCTGTGCCATGGAAAATGCCAGTTGTCTGGCACGGGGATGGAAAGCTTTCATGGAAAATATTGGTTGTGATGAATTTCAATTTCTGAAAAATATTAGATGAAAATGTTTTGAAAACGGTTTGACCTTTTCCAAATGGCAAAGTTCCAATGTTTTCCTAGGTCCAAATGCTGCTTCATTTCAGTAGTTAGCATTAATTGAAAGTTTAAAAAACAAGACTGGAAGCAAAATGGAATTCCTGAAAATGAATAGATACAAAATGTTCTCTTCCTGCCTCCCTCAGCATCCAGGGGCAGTGCTGAGATTTTTGACTTTCTTGCCTCCCTGCATAGGGGTATTTCAAACCTCCTGTTGATTGTGGAGGGGACCGTCTCCATCCTTTCCATCTCACCATCCACCTTCTCCATCCAACAGAAGAGAAAGGTAGGGTGCATTTTAAAAGCCTATAAGACGTGGAGAGCTCTGTGCTTCATCCATCACATTGCTGAAGGTGGCAGGTGATTTCTCTCTCCCATGTACAGGGTATTGCTGTGGTCACAACTCATAGCTGCTCCGTTTAGGGTAACAGGGGACACGCTGGAGCCTCCTTAGCCTTGTCTTAGTGGGAACAGGAACTTGTACCTCTGCCCTCTTCATGCTGGGAAGTCACTGGTTTGGATTTTAGCCTTGGCAAAGGCTGTAGAGCCTGGATTTGTCTCCTTGGCTGCTCAGGAAATAAGGGAACGCACATCCCTTCTGACTTCAATGGCAGAAAGACCCTAATATTAGTAAGTGTATTGGGTTTATAAGGTTCAAAGCCATAAATTTTGGGGGGAAAGCTGCAAGTAATACATATAAATAGTGGTCTTAGTAGCGAGGATGCTCCTGGGGTCCCTGCAAGGATCTGCATTGCAGGCAGGGGAAGGAGAAGTGGGTAAAATGCTATTGGCAAACAGGGTTTGGGGGCTGATGTATGACCAGATGTAGTGTCCCCGTAATAAATATTGGTTTCAGTGCAGGTGACATGAGTTTTAGCTGGGTGATTAATCTCTTTTGGAAATGTGGTGCACTTGTAAAAGCCCCAGCAAGCTGAATTGCCCCGGAAAGGGCTGCTGTAGGATAGGCAGGAATTGGCTCTGCCTCCTCCCCCTGCTGTGTAACAGCAAAGCTGCCCCCTGCCCCTTTCCCCTCCATTTCCCTGTTGATGTCAGCAGAAATGCCAAGTATGAAAAGGTGGCCCTGCAAGCAAACAATTTGAAGCAGGATATTAAAGAAAACCCACACGTGGACAAAGCCAGAGGATTTAAAAAATGTTTCGCCTCACTCAGATGGGTGCAATTAGGCTGGGAAGATGAACGGCTAGAAGAGAATCGGAGGTGAAAAAGCAAAATATATAGTTTCTAGGAGAGAGAGAGAGAGAGAGAGAACTAAAGTCATCCTGGGTGTGACTCCAACAAAAATTCAATACACTTGCTCTAAGGAGTAATTGAAGGCACTTTAATTCACCGGATATACCAAACAGATGGCTTTGGTAAGCTGCCTGTCTTGCCTGAAATACTTGTTGCATTTTCATATCTCATGCAGTATCAGGTCTACTTCCTAAAACACCCACTGCAGTATTCTTATTTGGGGTACCCAGGTACAATTCAGGTGTATTTTATGCCCTGGCAGGCATTCACTGTACCCAAACGTTGCTTTTGCAGCGTGTTTTGGAGCAGAACACCAGCAAAATGCTCTGTCCACTTGTGTGTTCTTATGTGCAGCGTGGTTTTGTGATCACCCTGAGCTGAAAGGCTGAAGCCTCCTCCTATAAGAGCAGCTGATGTTCCTCTGAGCACGGCCATGCAGTGCCTCAGAGAGGGACCCTGCTTAGGACTTGGGCCAAGTTTTCCTGGTCTGGGCATTGAGAAATGGGAATAAGCTCAGGAATAAGCTCATCCCTAACTGTGCTCATTAGGAAGGGCTTCTGGGAAACTCGATGGCTATGGCTTGTGAGAGACTCTTGAAATCCCTATAGGAACATCTTAAGGGATTTTTACAGCCCTCCCATTTTTGCTTTCGTTTGGGATTCAAAGAAATCCCATGGGCTTGACTTTAAAAAAGAAAACAAGAAAAAAACAACAAAAATAAAAAATTGCCAGTTGACTCTTGCTTGTCAAGTTCCATCAAAACCACTTGATTGGTAACATCAGTGTTAATTTAGAGCTGCTGTGCTAAGCAGTCAGAAACACTTGTCAAGGGCTTCAGTTGGAATCAAGCCTCAAAACCCTGAAAAACTTTTCAGAGTTTTGTTTTGTTTTTGAGACCAACACAGATTTTGGGCTTTAAGTTGAGGGGTTAGGGTAAAAGGAAGAGCAAAACAAGACAAACTCGCACCTGTAATGTAAACTGGCTGTTTGTGCTTGCATGTTTCCTGGGTGTATTTAGAGTCAAGAAAATGGTAGTGTAGTGTGTGTGGATTTGTGTTTTCCCTTTCCCATGAATGATACGTGAACCTTGGAACAACCCATCAATATTTTCTGCAGACAGAATTTTGCACCCGAGATCTCCGTGAAC
Organism: Nothoprocta pentlandii; assembly: GCA_013398315.1. NCBI lineage: Eukaryota > Metazoa > Chordata > Aves > Tinamiformes > Tinamidae > Nothoprocta > Nothoprocta pentlandii. The sequence goes on along the minus strand of VZSG01000212.1, from coordinate 1,098,309 downwards.
GTTACCTTTACACAGTTTTCTCTTTTTTGGGGGACTTTGGAGTGGAAATAGAAAACAAGAGCAATCCCCCACCCCTTGCCAAGTTCTCTTTGAAGAATGATTGCTTTGTTGTTTCTCTAGGATGTAAATTCAAGCTTGAAAGTAAATGCAGGGAGAGCAGGTTTCCCCCGGACCTCCCCTGCCAGCAGGGTGTATTTGGGGGGTTTTATGGCCCCAGGGACCAGAGCTCTCCCTGTGAGACACGTGCAAAGTGATTTAAAGAAAGGGGCTTGTGGATGTCCCCGCAGGGAATAGCAGCTCCCATTTCTAAGTAAAATTTGGCATCTGGAGTCACCTCATGCAGGTGGCTGTTGAAAGGTCCCTGTAGGTTTTGGATAGTTATCCTTCTCTGTTCGTTGTGAAACGCATCAGAAGTGTGGTTTGTCTAGCAAGGCTAATCACAGAGAGCCGGGTACACGCAGCGTTCATCAGGAACGTGGGAGCTTACAAAGGTGTCGCCTTGAGCAACTTTCTGCCGCGTGGTCCCCAAAATGCGGGAGGTGACGGGCGGAAGCTGCCGGTTGTGCTGGGAAACCCTCCCGACCTCCTCCTGTGCAGGCACGCGGCTCCTGGGAGTCCTCGGGAAGCGTTCGCCTGGCATGGGGAGCAAGCAGCACCCCTGGTTCTGACCTGCGCCTCTGTCCCCACTGTCCCCGGTCTCGTTGGGGACACTTTGAGGCGGCGCGAGCCTCTTCACCAGGCAGTGAAGGCAGCTTATGAGCAGCCTGAGAGGACTGATGTTCTTCACCCTGCAGATCTGCCAAGGGAATTGGCACCCCTGTGGAGGGATCACAGAATGGCTGAGCTTGGAAGGGACCTGTAGGGATCATCTAGTCCAGGCTCCTGTTCCAGCAGGGACTCCCAGAGCACAGGGGGGGCACCCAGGTGGGTTTGGAAGACCTCCAGAGAAAGAGACTTGGCACATGGTACCGTGTGTCCAAGGAGCCCAGTGAGCCCGCGGTGCCCAGTGCGAGGGGTTAGTGCTGCCCTAGGGTATGTGCTGCTTCTGTGAAGGCTTTTATCACCAGTGCCTGGGGAGGGGGCACAGCAGAAACCGAGGGGGCTCTGGCTGAAGCTCGGGCGCCGTGCGGCACGTGCTGTGTGTGCGGCCGGCGCTGCCGCCTCCCTGCCCGGGCGCGCGAGCCGCCCGTGTCCTCCGGCGGGCGCCGCGGCCCTCGTTAATGTTTGACGAGCTGCGTGCCGGGCGCTGCCCCGCCGCGGAGCAGCGGCCGCCTCCAGGGTGGCCTTGGCGGGAGGGCCCCGGCCAAGGGCAGAGCGCGGGGACGTGGGCGAGGGCTCGAGCGACGTGGCGGGGCTGGCCTGGCAGGGAGTCAGTGGCGACGGGAGGCATCTTCCCAAGATCCTGCTGTTTCCATGAAGGAAACTGTGCTTACCATAAATGGTGTAAAATGAATGGTAAAACCCATCCAACTTGGCCACTGCCATTTCTGCTGCGCAAGCAAACATCTTCACGTGACTGCCGAGAAGGAAAACCTCATTAGAGATTGGTTATTTAATTGGCCTGTCTTTGCTTCTCTAATGGTTGACTGTAGGCAAGTGAGCCTGGAAAGGAAAGCCTTGGAGAGATGAAGTGGCTTGAGCAAGATTAAAATAAACTCAGGCTTTAATTCCACCCTCTGAGCTCCCAGTGAACGGAACCTGCCTGCTTGACCTGAAAAACTCCCTAGCAGAGATGCTGGCTCCAAGGACTTGAAATACAAAATTCAATCCATTTAAAGCAATGCCATTTCTTTAAAGAGTACAGGGTCTTGCTTGCAGGTTGCCACCACTGTGACCTGGCTGTTGTGCCTGTTTCTGAGGGTGTTTTTTACTGCACACTTCCTAAGCAGACAGCTGAGCGCTTCCCACCAGCTTTTACCCCAATTTCCAAAGGCAAAACCAGGGTTTATTGCAAAGGGCTGGCCTTGTCCTCTTCAGACTGAATCATTTCCCAGGCTGACGTGGTGAAGTTCCTGAGTCAGGGCTCTTAGAGCCTGGGTTGCTTCTGGTGGTGACTGTGCCGTCCCCAAGATGCAAGCTGCCAAGGAGCTGTCAATAATCAACTCGAGCATATCTTATCTTTTTTTCTTTGCTAAACACATTGTAAGGGCTAACACAGCATGAATAATAGATAGTCATAAAAAGCATATCCTCTGTAAATCTGTCCCAGCTGTTACTAGGCTGAATTTATGACAGCAATATTATAATCAAACTGCTCTCAAGAATAAGGTTACCAAAGGAGTGTGTTAAAAGTTGTGGGTCCACCAAGAAATGGCTGCTTTCTGACCCAGGAGGCCACGGATTGAGATCTGGGGGTTGAACTTCCAAAGGGTCTTTCTAGCAGGAGGTTCTCATTGTGGGTAGGAAGGGCTGGTGTTTGCAGAGCTGTTTCTAAAGGACTTGACACTGGCTGAGAAACAGCTAAATTGTGAGATGCAGATTATTTGATAGGGTAATTGATATGTCTAATTATTCCTAATTGACCTCTGTTGGGATATGTGTGTCTGCTTTAAAGGAACCCAGATTCCCATTAATTTCCCCCTTGAGTTCCTACTTGCGTTCAGCTTTCAGGATTTCTTTGCAATATCCACCCTCAATCTGTTGACAAGTGAAGCTTTTGTTTTTTAGCTTCCCTCCTGGTTTTCAGATGTTTTTCTCATGCTGCCTATTTCAGAGATCTGACAAATGGGCCAGAGTTTTCCACCCTCCAAGTATCTGTTATACAAGGGTCCCAGTGAAAGGCTGTGAGCATCAGAAATAGTGTCATTAAAAATGCATAGGACTGTGTGTTGGGATTTAGACTCCTGAACATTTCCTTACGTTGCTTATGACCTTGGAGCTGGCATCTGAACTGCCTCTTTGCCATCGAGCTTAGTGGAATCCAGCACTAGGGGAAGTCACTGAGTTGGCTTCTACATCCAGACAACCTCCATTGACAGAAATAACGTGTAAGTTCAGATGAGGGCAATGCAGTTGTGTTCCTCAGGTGGCGAGATGCTGTCTGCAGGGGGCATGAAGAACCTCCCCAAGGCTCCCCGCCGTGGCGCTGCCAGGCTTTTCCATTGATCCGCTGGGAAAGAGGAGCTCCCTGCAGCACTAATAGCAGTAATGAAACCCAGCGCTCGCCTGGTGCGCTTGGAGGTGCCTCAGAGCTTGAAGGACACGCTCTGTTCCTCTGAGCTTTTGGCTTTTAGTCCTTCAGAGCTGTAAGGAGCCTCCTGCAGTGGGCTGGGCACCGCACCGAGCAGCTCCTGCAGGCACACGGGCCTTGGGGATCTCCAGTTGGCACAGAAGTTTCATGGGGGGGTTGTCCTACGGAGCCCTGGAGAAACAGCTGCAGGAATAAACTGGCTGTCAAGGCTGTGACTCCCTGTCGTCTGAGGAGATCCGTGCGAGATCTACAGCCAGCAGAGAGCAGATTTATGCTCAGTGTGGCTGTGGCTGCAGTAAATCTGACCGTGACTGTAATACGCCCAAGGCAGAGCTTTTCAGGAGGGTTACAAGGATGGCTGAGGGCAGTGGAAAGGCAATGGGATCCCAGGTGAACATTAAGAACTGCAGAAACATTGGAAACGGAGGGGAAAGAGTGGGGGATGTCACTAAAATATTTTACTGGCCTTGAGGTGCAGGAGGGAGATGGAGTTTGCTCCTAGATTTACCACTGACTTGCTGGATGCTCCTGTTGCTTTTGTTTCCTCCAAACAATTGCTGGGGATTATAGAGGATGCGCTCAGAGCTGCGCTGCCTTCGAGGGGAGGGAATGGATCCGGTTTGTTTGTTTCTTGGACCTGTGTAGAAAAATGCCCAGATCTTCCCATTTCATCTCCAATCCTTCCTTTTCAGCATCCTCATCCCTGCGTGGCTCCTTGGAGCCCGTTTCCCCCTTGGCAGCAGTTCCTAGGCCTGGAGCAGCCCTTGGAGCTTGGCCCTGCTCCCTTGCGTGCACGTGATCCAGGTGATCACTTGCTCTTCTTGTCCCTCTGCATGACACCCTATCCCCAAACATCAGCCTTAGGAGGGCTTGTTTGTGTGATAGGGCCTTCATGCTGGTTCCTCCAGCTGTGCCAGCACTTCGTGCTCAAAAGCAGATTACGCTGATCCCAAAGCTGTAGGGCAGTGACCTTGCGTGGCGGTGACCTCCCGCAAATGGCATGCGTGACACACGTCCTTATCAGCTTGTCATTTAACAAGGAAGTCAACGGGTGTCCTTTTACCAGGACGTGTCGAGCATTTCGCATTTTTATGGCGTGGAGTTTTATTATTTTAATGAATCGCCCAGGTTACGCGGCTGCGCTGTTCAGCAATCAGTTTAGCAATAAGAGGGTGCCAAAGTCCATGGGCCCTGGCGGAAACCTCGAGAATGATTGAAACCCGGAGGGAAACGTAGCATTAATGTTGCTATCTATTATACACAGGTTGATAATCTACTATATAGAACTGGATGGGAAGCCTGGCACGTTTCCTGACAGCAGCAAGCCTCAGCACTTTAGTCGGAACTGTTTTATTTTTATGAGCAAGCCCCATCTCTCCAGGTTTCCCTTGAAAAACAATCACTATAATGGGGCAATCTATTTATGGCAAGATGTGTGTCTAAAGTGAAGGGCATTTCTTCATCACCTGCCCTCCACTAGTGAAAAGCACCGCCACAGTAAATCGCTCGCCTTGGGAGAGGTGTTGAATGTCTGAAGAATTTGGTCTGATGCAGAGAATGTCCTTAGACCTGGCTTAATTTCCCCTCGTTTTTGAGGGCATTTTGATATCCTCAGTGCCCACTGCCCGTGAACACTTCTGTGGGTTGTGGTTGAAGCTATATGTGGTATTTAGGTGTTGGACTTCCTGGGTCCTTCTCTGAAGCTTTAAATGGCTTGGCTCTCTGGCAAAGCCTGGGCTCTTCGTAGCCAAGTCTCCTTCCTTCTCCTTTAGTGGCAGGAAGAGGTGAATGCCACGGTATCAGTTATGAGATTGTGGGCTCTTAAAGCAGGGGCAGAAGATAGCAGCAGAGCAGCTCTCAGATAAGGATTTTCCATGCACAAATACACCGCGGTGGCTTTATAAGTCAGTGTATTTGACCAGCTCTGGGTAATTAAATACACAATTTCTCATCAGCGCAATAAATCTCAAAGGCTGCTTTATCAGTGGCTGAAAGAGAGAGGCCTCCACGGGAGGCCTGTGGGGTAGAATGGAAAACAGGCTCAGTAATAATTATCTCTACGTGAAAATGACTTTTTAAGAAATCTCCAGTTCAGGAGTATGAGTGTTTATGTATGCACATTATTTAGACTCCTGCATCCTCTTTTCAGAAGTCCCTTTGGGCTCCTGTATCCCTGGCTAAACTTTGCCATTTGGGAAGTGAATCCCTCGAGAAAACCTAAGCTTGATGGTTGACTCTGGCGCTTTGGGAAAGCTCCACAGCAGTTCCCAGGCAGGGCAGTGTGGAGCCTGTCCCAGAAGGGGATCCAGGAGGGAATGTGGATCCTTCAGCTGGTAGGATCTGCCCAGGCTGCTGCCTTTTCCCCAAGCTGTGAGAAGGTATCTGAGCAGGGGCCCTTTAAAGTCTCTCCAACTGGGCCTGGCTTTTGCCTACCCAGGCTCCAGGGACAAAAGAGCATTTCATGATTGTTTGTCCAGATAAACAAGCGTCAAGCCTGCGCCCGGGCCTGGCGGTGGTGGCTTAAGGTGGCCTTTACTGTCACAGCAGGCGTTGCTCCGTCTCCTTGATGGGGGACGTGTCCGAGAGGGGCCTGGCGCCCGCGGGAGCCTCCCGCTCGCTCTGCCGTTAGGAATTGCCTTTGGGATGGCGGCGCTCGTGCAAGCGGGAGCGGGAGGATGTTTGTATTGCCCGGATCCCTTATCTGCCTCGGCTATCTCCTCGTTACCTGCATCGAAGAATTGCCCTGCTCAGCGGCCAATAAAGCTCAATTGCTAAACACGGTTTTGTGTAACCCTATTTACCTTCTGTACCAGGTTAACCTTTATCATATTTGCGGGCGTGTTGGGAAGGCAACATAAACAGGGAGGTGGGTGGTGGAGGCCAAGGCTGGGCTTAATGAGCCAAAGGCCCTGCTGGCCAAGGGCCCGTGCACGATGGGAGCCTGGGGCCAGGCCGGGCCTTGCAGCTCTCGTCCTGAGCACAAGAGCTGCGGGAGCCGGTCACTGCTTCCCGGATTTGGGAGCAGAATGGGATCCAAGGGCTGCATTGCTCCATGAGCAGGACAAGCCCCACCTGGCTCAATGTTCCCCTCGCCTCCCTCTCTGCATCATGTTTTGTCTTCTACTGTTCTAAAAACACGTGTCTACTAAAACCCAGCATTACTATGACCCCAGCAGAAATTTCTGGAAGGGGCTTAGTTGGTCGTTTGAGTGAATCTCACATGAGCAGTTTGTAGTTTGGACTGAGACATTAAAAATGGAATGAGAATCACTGTTGGGATGAAGTTGAGATATTCTGCAAGTTGAACGTGTTTCCAAAAAGTGTGGCTGGGCTGTCCAGTGTGTGGCTGGAAAGTCCAGTTTTCTGGACTTGAGTACTGAGAGAGTCTGAGTACTTGAGAGATGTCTGGGTTAGTAACTGTGGTGATATATGTCTGACCTTTTTTCCTATTATTTTGTTCTCTCTAGGACTCGGCAAAAGAAATGAAGGAACGTTTCGAGGGACTTGTTCACCAAGACATACCTTCATACAAGGATGTCGTGTGGAATATTTGGCGAAGTTGAGAGCAATCTGTGCAATCTGAGCAATCTAGGCCCTGGGAGCTCTGCTGTGCTGCTTCATTTTGACTGGGACAACGGGAATCACAGGGGTAAGTCCCGTGAAAGGGAAACTGGAAGTCCCCTTGCTTGTCAGTCACACTTACCTTCTGGTATAATCTGCTCTTAGTCACCTATTGTTGTCCATAAAATTATGAACACGTGGTATAAATGCTTTGTGTGCGTCCTGCAGCCTGCTAGGAGGGCAGTGATAACATTTAACCCCTTGGAGTCTGTCGTCCTTGGTCGCTGCTCAGCTCCCCAGAGGTGTCTACAAGCTCAACGCAGGCGGTGGCTGGTCCTCTATCGAATCAGCACTAAACCTGTGCTGACTGTGTCCTTGTTACTTCAAAATGTCTTTTCCCTTTGACCTGTTTAAAACATTAACCAGTAAGCTGACATAAATAGACCAACAGGCACGAGAGATCAGTGCTCTTGAGCAAGAGCCTCTGCAAGGCACTTGAGATCGGGTCCTGATGGAAGCGAGTGCTTTGTTAAAACTTCCCTTTGGTTACAGCTCTGCTCTCGTTTTTCACTGCCGTGTTGTATGAACAGCAGTTGCTGCATCAGTCGGGGGGGGGACATGGTGCTCCTTGAAGGTGTCCAAGTGTACAAACTTCCTACATCCCCCAGCATGGGAGCCGGATTTTACTCGGTTCCCAGCCTAGCACATGGCTTGGACATGGAAGAGGTGGTTCTGTAACCCAGAACATCCTGCTCTTGAAAGCAGGTGGGTTATTTCACACCCTTGCATGCCTCGTGTGTGTATCAGGGCACATGGCCTTGTGCACAGTTTGTCTTTGGGGATGGTCTCAGTTTAAATGCCTCGATGTGCGTCCACAGAGGATGCAGCAGCAGAGGCCACGTGTCTGTGCAGTGCATCAGTGTCTTGGCTGCTTTGCTCTGCACCTGCCCTGCTGTGCTCATTGCTGAGGGTTACTTGGGAACAGCAATTATTTTGTACCATTTCCATGACCCCTAGAACGGGAGGAGGGTGAAGCTAGTGGGCATAGTTGCCATGCAGTGGAAGAAATGGGTTTTGGACCTTACTGGTAGAGTGCTACCCCTTTCACTTTGCTGCATCTGAAAAGGGCACACGCTGAATCTGCTTGCTGAATGGTGGCCCGAGGCTTCTCCGAGTGCTAGTGTCCCAACTGACAGAGTTTGCTAGAGATTTCGTTAGCGCTGGCACTCTCTCCATGCATTTATTTTTAATGAATTAAAGAGTTGCATCACGGAAAATGCAAGCTCAGTGGAAATTTTGCCCTCTTGGACTTTGTGACTTTCTCAGTGCGAGCGGCAGCCGAGCAGATAATCCCATCCTCTCGTGCCTGTCTGTGGCTTGCTCCTTCCCGTCCTGGCACGAACGTGGCCGTGAGGCCCGTGTGCACTGGCTCCTCGCCGAGCCCGTGGGGCCAGTGACTCGGGGAGCCGCTGGGAGCAGCGCTGGCCCAGGCCTGGGGCTGCTCGTTAACCAGGATCACGCTGCGGAGCGACTGGGAATGGCTCTTAGCCCTTGGGCTTGGAGACTGGCCGGCCGCGCTTGGCTCTTGCTTTGTCGGAGTGATGAAATGAGGAAATTGCACAAAAATGTCAGGGTTCAGCTGGGAGCCTGGGGCGCTGGAGGGCTATGGTCAAGTACCAGCTCTGGCCTTTCTCCTCAAAGCTGCTGAGATCTCTGCTGGCTGGGCAGAAAAGTGAAATAGAGTGTTTCCAAAAAGGAAACATGTAGTGAGAGAAGGAGCTTAAGCAAAACTGTCACATAGTGAAGCGAATGATTTGCCTGTTCTCCCTACCACCCTGCATCTTGTGGGCCTGCAAAAAGGTGATGCCTGAGGAAAAGAATATAGCACGAGGTAGCTGCAAAGGTTTCCTTTACTAAACATACCTTATTTATTTAAATAGGCCCTTTTGTGGAAATGTGGGTGAAGGACACTGCAGGCGCGACAGCAGGGTGGTCGTGAAGCACCCCTGGAATTCAGGGGGTTCGTTGTGCAGCCTGGATTTGTGCTCGCGTGCTTCAGCTTTGCTCTTGGTAATATCTAGAACTAGCTTTTCTTGCTGTTTTCCCAGGATATGAGGGCCTGGGAAAGCTCAGCAGAACGCAGGCGGCAGGAACGTGAGTCAGGCGGTGGGTGAAATCCCTGCCTAGTCACCCCTGGGTTTTCCGCTGTGTTTTGAGCAGGCAGGTTGGGTGATGGAGCAGGAGGAGATGAGTAAGTTGCTGACAGAGGCCAACGTGCTTGTTGTGACCATGTGCCCTCTCTTGTCCCGTGATGACTGGCCTGTTCACGTGGTGTCTAGAAGCCTGGCCAGGTCCCTTTGCCCTTCTGAGTGGGCGTTGAAGAGAAGTGTATGTACGTGATGGGAAAGGGCTCTTCCTTCCTTGTTTTCTGATCTACATCCTGAACATTTGGAAAATAAGGATGGCCGGGCAGTTTTGGTAGAATTCATGTGGTCTCTCATCTCTCTACATGGTGCCCCTTGGCTGTTTCCATTCCAGACCTGTGGCTGCAGGTGCACCTTGAGCGATGGGATGATCCTGGTTGGGATTGCCACCACTCTGGTGGTTCCACATCTCTCCAGGTCTAACTTTCTCTGGCACCAGTGTCGCTAGCCAGCCTGCTAATAATAATAATGCCTGTCTTGAAAGTTATGTTGCCATTTGCCACTGGTATCTGTACTCAAAAGTCAATAGGCAAAACGCTCCCAGACTCCAGTGGAGCTAGGACTAGTGTTGAGCATGGGGAAGGTTACGAGTGCATCTTGTCTGCTCTCTGCTGCTGCTTGTGACAGTTTTTCCAGATGGACAGTCCACCCTGAGGGCAGCTGCTTGCACAGAGATTTGAAGCAGTGAGTGGCATCATGTGTGGGGGGCTTGTCAGAAGCTCAACAAGCTAAGAAGAGGGGCTCTGTTAGCAGTGTAACGCAGCAGGTTATGAGACACAGGCTGTATCCTCTCTTTTTCTAGTAGCTGAAAACAGGATGGGAATTTCCTATGGTATATTTATAATTTCTCTCCCCCCTTTTCCTTGCATACCCTCCAAGCTGTTGACTGTAACTGGCCCACATCAGGGAAATGGAATTTGTCCCGGACTTTGGTTTCCCTTTTATCGCAGTCCGGTGATGTTTCCCCTCCTATCTTGGAGCACACAGATCAATACTGATCCCAGAATGGGACGCTGTCCTGACTAAACTCTCTAGTTTCAGTTTTAATTTCCATGGTTTGTTTTGTATGACTGAATTAATAACCATCTCTCATCCCAGCACACGTAGGAAGGGTGCCCTCCGAGTGGAACCGCGTGGTGGTGGCCGCAGAAACGTCCTGTCTTCTTGCACCCAAATGCCCTCCCACCGCTCTGCTGCTCAGCCCTGGTGTAGGCTGGAGACACTCGGCTGGCTCAGCAAAGTGCACTTAACCCTTCCCTCTCCTTACTAATAGGTCTGTGGTTAATAATTAACGCAGCTTGTCCGGCTTGGGTGGTTGGCCAACATCAGTCGTGTGCTTTGGCGGATTGGACCCGGCTTAGTAAGAGAGATGAATTTTCCTCAGTTGAAGTTGCCTTCAGCTTTTAGTACTTCCCCATGGTTTTTCCTCTTCTCTCTCTTAGTAGTGCTGACTTCTTCCCAGTATTTGTAGCAAAAACACTTTGTAGGCAGCCTTGGAACAGCCGTGTAGAGTCCGCAGTCAAATCAGCCCTTCACTCTTCCCATTTTTGTTGGCTCTCCAAAGGGGGAAAGGAGCACAAGCCTCTCCTTCCTTGTTAACTGGATATTCTGCTACCGGAGCCTGCTCTGTTTGTAAGGGTTGGCTTGTCCTTCCTTCTCTCTGGATACAGTCAATGATACAGGTTCATTCCACTTGATCTTCAGCATTTAGCTGTATCTGAAGGCATCTGTGTCCTTGTGACAGAGCCAGAAAAGTGTCATCATTTCCCCTCTCTGTCCTAATTCTCTGGTTTTCCATAGAGGGCCTGGGAAGCTGTGTGGGAATCCAGGAGAAGGTGTGGGATTGCGCCTTCTGGCCTCTTCTCCTACCACTTTGTGCCCTTGAACAGGCTGCTCTGTTAACTCACAGCTCCTTGCAATACTTCCATGTCCAAAACATTAACCCTGTGGAAATCCCACCGCTGGTGGGTTCCCAGTAGTCAGATATCCTTTAAAGAAGGCTGCTCTTACAGCAAGGCTCTTGTGGCCGGGCAGTGTTGGCAGGATGTGGCAGCAGCTCCTTATGCAACCAGAAGAAGCTGCCGAGTTGCCACAGTCCAGCTTTTTTCCCCGATCAGAACAACTTTTTTTAGCTGCATCTATAGAAATTTGCTCTGCAGACTGATGTGGGTACTTGAGATTGCACCTAGGCACCTGCAGGGGTGGTAATATGTTTGTGTGTGTGCTTTAAATGCTAAATCAGGGGGGTTTGGTAGAGCTAGAAAGGAGAAAACTTCATGGATTGCAAGAGGTGTCCAAGGCAGGTAGATGTTCCCCTGAAGCCTCTTGCTCTGCACACTGGTCGCTCCTGCCCAGAGCTGGAGCTGATGGGGAGGACGTGGCTGGGACATGACACCTGCTCACTGCAGAGCTGTCATTATTATGTGGCAACCTTTCCAAACCTGCCTGCTGCTCTATAGAAGCAAAACCCCATGGATGACTCCTGGAATTTGTCATCAAAATACCTCCTCCAGAAGGGGTGCTGGTTTGGATCTGCAGCTGTTTGAGTGGGACCTCCAAGTGGCCTTGCTGCTTGGTGGGACTGATGGTGCAATTGACCTGAGGCAAGTTCCAGATATTTCCAGCCTGAATGTTGTAATCCAATTTCTAAGCACCCTGATTTTCCAAATATTTGGAGTTTGGCTCTGTGTGTGGGTTTTCATCGATCCTTTAGGAAAGTCGGTCCTTGCCCGGGCGGTTTGATGTAAGCCCCTCATTGCTGCCCAGCTGTGATCCCAGGAAACGCCGCCCGCGCCCGAGGGCTCTTGGGATCAATATCCGTGTGCTGTGAATCTCGGCAAACGCCGTTCTGATGGTTATTCTGGAATAACCAACGCTACTCCAAATTATTAAAAATCCATTTACACCTTCAACCGCAGTAACAAAACATTGCTTTGTTTTCTCTGTGGCCACTGCCTTGAACACTCGCTGTTTAAGTGCCTAATACAAACAAGAGTGAAGTCGAGAGATCTGCTTGGTTTATACGGGGCTTTGTAGCAGCCAAGATCTCTGGATGTGCTGGGTCTGGATGTGCTGGGTGTGTTTTTCCTCTCTCTCAAACAGAATCCATCAGAGACTGAAATTTCAGGTTGGTGTTTAGTGCTTAGAGGGCAGTGCCACGTGGCTTTGGGACACGCTTTGGGGAAAATCCGTCCTTAAATAACCAGGGCAACCATTCCGTTCTTATTCCTCGGAGCATCAGGCCTGGGAAGCAAGGAGTGTTTCGGAATATTTGGGTCATCTCAAGGCAGATTTCGCTCAAATGAAACTGTGAAATTCAGTCAAAATGTGGTGTAATAAGTCTAGCAGGAGGAGGGTTTTGTTTTACAGTAGGGAAAAGCACAACTTAAAGAGTAGGATCAATGCCATGAAGAGAAAGATGTGCTTCTTTTGAAGGTACTTAGACCAGAGAGCAATTTTAATAGTGAGGGTGCCATTTCACGTCAGCAAAATTGACAAAGCCTTGGAAAAAACCTGCACTTCCAAAGTGCAGTAGCTGTTTACAAAATACAGCTAATCTTAGTGAGTGGGAGCAGTCAATATTGCCCATCCTGGCGAAGAGTGAAAACAAACTTATTTGTATTTCACAACTCTCCTACCACTGTGTTGGAAGAAAAAAAAGAATCTTGCATAAGGAAGAGAACTAAAAAAAAATACATGTATGTGTTCTATTTTATTTGCTTCTACAAGTAACGTTTTTTAGTAAGAAACTATTTTAAGTCTTTTATGCATAGCGAGTACCTTATGTATATGGTTTTTTTTTCCACTGTAGAGCTACTGTGCTGTAGGACTTTGAGCGCAAGCCTGTGTTTTGCTGGAGAATCTGGAGGTTAGTCTCGGTTCTGGTGCTGGGAAGGTGGGTAGGTTCCTGGGCCGATGCTCTGGGACTCCCCACGGTCCCAGGGAAGCGCTGGGTGCTGCTGCTCCCGTGGCCTCTGCTGGTCCTGGACGTGCCCTCTCGTCCCCGACCGTTTCCTGGCACGGGAATCGAGGGGAGCAGACGGAGCCTGACTCCCTAAAGGTACCGCGAGGAGGGCAGGAACGGGCAGGTGGAGACAGGGCTCGCCGGCGTGGAGGGAGCAGCGCGCTCTGAAGCTGGAGTTTTCCCCAGGGCTGACACTGGAATTTGCTCTCTCAAGTCTTGCTCAGGCAGGCTGAGAAGCAGCAGAGCTTGGTGGTTGAGGAGCAGGTCTCCTTGTCACCGCTTCCATCCCTACCCCGAGCATAGTTTAGCTCAGCTGGGCCCCCCCGCTCGCGCTGCATCCCCAGCCCAGACTCCTGCTTTCTCGCCCATCCCTGCTGCGGCATCCGAAGCTCTTTGCAGCTTTTGCTTCCTTGGCAAACCACTGCAAATAGCCAATACACCAGAAATTAAGTAGTTTGTCTGGAACTATTTGGGAAAGGAGTGTCTGGTGGTGCCTCGACTGCTGGCGAAGGCAGTCATAGGAGAGAGGCAAGACCCAGGTTTAAACCCGTCCTGTGCTGTGACACAGAGGATGGATGTCCAAGTGTCCTGTGCCGGAGCGTGGCCTTGTTGGCTGCCCAGGAGCCCTTCGGCCAGGAGCTTCTCCGGCTTCGGAGCCGAGCGCCTCGTGTTCCTGGCTCCGTCACCGCGGCCGGGGGACCTTGCCGAGCCCTGCTGCTGGGACACACTCTTGCTGGCCCAAAGCACGGGGTGTTATCTGTCTTTAAATGAATATTAGCATTTCTAATAACTAATATGATCTAATTGAAGTGAGCAGCTGGAACAACAGGGATTTTTCTTTGGAAATCTCTGCTTTGATCAGAGCAAAAGAGGGACTCTCTTGTGCGTCCTGTGTGTTATTTTGTGAGTGGAAAAGGGCAGCAAAAGGAGCATCTTATAAACAGAGCCTGTTAAAACGATCCTCAAATGAAGCAGCTTGTTTTGTGCCAAGTGCTGGTACTTCCTGCAGACTTCCAGAAAATCTTGCTTTCAGCTTCCAATGCGGATGCTTCCGGTATGGATACCTTCCTCATAAATAGATGTTCCTTTTCCTCTAATTAGCTCTGTGCTGCTGCTGCTCTCAAACACCTTGGAGCCTGGTTAAGTAGCAATAACTATGGATCCATGTGGGAGAAATTAAGGTTGATAGGTGGCTTATTAGGAGAGCTCCAAGAAGAGCACCTAGAAGGGTTCCCATCTGTAGAAAGGGTAAAGCTTCCCTTCAGCTTCATAAGCTGAAGCTTCCTACAGACAAAGCTTCATACAGACGTTTGAGCTTCCAAAATGCCCTGGAGAAGGTTTCCTGCAGCTCTGGCTGCCCCGTGCAGCTGCAGCCTGCACAGGAAAGCTCCTTCCTGCAGAGCCTCCGGGGTCTCCGAGCTCCCACCGCTTGTGTGTGTCCCGCTGTTGTGGACAAGCAGAAAGAGTGGACAACGGTCGCGCTGTCCCTTGGCCATTTTTACCACTTTTCATTTTCCCTTAGCGATAGCAAAGCTCTTCCGTGGCTCTGGACGTGGTCTGGCGTGCCGGGCAGAGCCGAGGCCTGCAGCCTCCAAGGCAGAAAGGACCGTCCCTGGTGTCCTGTTGTCCCCGTGCCGCGGCAGGAACGCGGCTGCGTCGCGTGGAGCTATTGCAGCCTCTTTGTAAGGCGTGATACAATTGAAAAGTCTGGCACCTTTCCCGCAGCAAACATTGTTAATCCCCACTAGCTAGGATTAGTCACCGCTTCTTACAAGCCTTGACACAAAGCTAGCAAGTTATTCACTTAATCCTCACTTTACAGGATAGATGTTGCATCCTATGGGAAATCAGGGAGCGTCGCCTTCCTCGGCGGTCGTACACTGCTGCGTGCTGCCTCCCTCACCTGGAGGAGGAGGAGGAAGGTGATGGATGAAGGCAGGCACCTGCTATCACACTGCAGCTGGGTCAGCAGGGAAATGCAGCACAAAATAGCTCACTTAAGCCAGGCCTGGAATATCTGTGGTATCTTGGTGCTCTTTGCAACACTAGGTAATTTTGGTGTTATGCAGCAGTGCCTACTCCTTCCCCCAGCGTGGTGCTCCTCCAGACATCCTCTCTTCCTCCCTCCTATGTCTTGTTCTGCTCCTGATCCTGTTCTGCACGTGATCCCAAGGAAGGACCTTCTACTGGGGGAGCTCCACGGTGAGAGGGACTTTGACAGTTTTGGATGTGTGATTTGATCCACGCCACTCCCTCCACCTTTATTTAAGAGAGTGTTCCCTGAGATGATGAACTCTCTTGGTTTTTGACCAACTGAAGTTACATTTTATCTTAGGTTACAGCTTAGGCTTGAATTTCACTCAGGGTGAATCATGTGGAACTGGAAGGGTTTAAGTCAAGTGCTTTTGAAAAGAGAGGGCTCCTCCCAGGAGCTCTTTCTCTTTCGGTATCCATGTGACTGAGCTTCCTTCTAAAGAAATCAGTCTCTGAGGTACTTGCTTTCCCCAGCCCCTCAAATTGGCTCTGTGGAGCTTCTCGTACCTATGAGAGGGGTCATGTTTTCCAGCGTTGGCTTTGCTGCCGACAGTAGAAATTTAACACTGCAATAAAACACCTGGTTCCTCTCCCCGAGCCCGACTGCAGGAGGCTCTGGGTGCCTCCATCGGTGGCCAGGGCCGGCCGGGCCCTGACCTGCAGGGATTTGTGGCCAAAAGGAGTTTCCCACCTGAGGAGCCATTGAGATGCCAGCCCTTCCCTAGCAGCTCTCCCCTGTGCAGGGAATGGGGGGAGCTTTTTCTCCTGTAGTTCTGGAGACTTTGAACTGCTCTTGGTCTGCCTTTCCATCAGGCGCCTGCTTATTGAATATCCTATATCCTGAATATCCTAAATATCCTTACTGAATAATACAAAAGAACAAGCATGCGGAGAGGAAGCCTTTCACTATGAAGGGTCCAACAGAGCTCCTCGGGTGCAAATCCTTCTCCAGGTGGCCCGTTTGTAGCCCTGGGGTCCTGCCAGCTCATGCCCTGCCCGTCCGTGAGGTCTCCTCTAGGTGCTCCTCGGTCGCAGGTGATGTCCATGCCCTGCCCTTGGCCTTGGGGAGTTGCTGCCTGCCGAGGAGAAGCCAAGCTGCCTTGGCAAGGAGCATGGTGGTCAAGCAGTGCTTTATCCTCCTCTCCGTTCCCCCTCGCCCTGACTGCTGTTCAGGAGATGCCACACTCTTCAGGAACTCTCTCCTATGTGTAATTTAGGTTTCTTTTCTAATTCTTTGCTACATTTTTGTCATATTTCTCCAAGACCAGTTAGTAACCACCAGCAGAAGGGGCTCTTAGTGCCCCTCTTCAGTGGCACCAGAGCAGCAGGCCCCGCTGTGGCCCCCCGGGCCTTGCAAAACTAAGTTGCTGACTCAGTTGGAAGGGGCCAGGAGTGTTTTTGTCCCCTCTGTCCTCACTTAGGGTTTACACGAGCAGGTCGTGTCACGGCTGTTTCCTTTCCTGCATTCCCTGTCTGACAAGGTCATTTCCGAAGCCAATGACCAGGTAAGCTTTAATTCTGCAAGCGTGGAAAATTATTATCAAAGGGGACAAGCTCTGGCGTTGATTATTAACCAGCACATCCGATGACTGGTTACACTTTAACAGGGTCCTTTTGCACAACTGCCTTCACCTTCAGCAAACTTGAGTTTGTAGGAAAACAGGTTTCCTGGGAGAGGCAGAGGGACCTCAGGAGGGTGCAGGAGGCTGGGGTGGGGATTGAGACCTGCAGGACTGAAAGCCTCTGGCAATCAAAAATCTGGTTCTCTAGGGGATTTCGTCCTTTTTAGTCACGTGCTTTTTATGAAGGGAACCCAGGGCTCTCGCCTAATGGCCCGATCCCCATCCCTTACAGCAGAAAAGCTGCTGTGGGACCATTAGTGAATGGGTCAAACCTCCCTTAGACCACTGTGGTGGCAGCATCATGGCTCTGAGAGCAGCAGCACATGTGTTTGTCCCCATCTTTCTCCCAGTCTGCTGGATATGCTCTTCTCTCCGTTCCTTGCTCTGGTTCTCCTCGGCCCTCTGCCCTTAACACTGCAGAGCTTCCATATTTAAAGAAAATAAATAGATCAAACGTGCTTCCAGAGTTGGTTTTACATGGCAGGTGCTGCTGCCAGAATTAGGAGATGGCTGAGCTGCTGTAGGTGCCCCTGCTGGAGCCAAGGGTTGGTCTCCAGAGCTCCTGGCCAGCCCCAACTGTTGGGTGTCTATGAGGATCTAATGGCACTGCTGGCCATGAAGCCTGAAGCTGTTGCCTACAGAGCTAGGCACGGCCTAAAGCTGCTGAGCCTTGGAGCCTGGAGCTTTGCTCTTTCCCATACAACTGCAGCCCACCTAATGCAAAGTGAGGCTCTGGGTCACAGCTGGACCCTGCAAGCGGGTGACAGGCCACCGCCTTGGGTGGCTTTGCACCTGCCTGCAGCAGGAGCAGCTCGGCCCAATCTCCCATTTCCAAAGAACTTGATTGCAGAGCTGGAAGTCATGTTTGCTTTTGTAGAACCAGCTTAATTTCCTTTGTTTGTGCTGCAGACTAATGCTGGAAAGTACCTCAGCCCTGGTATTTTATGATAGATATCTTAATATCTTTGTGCGTTTTATTACACCTGCCCAGTGTACGGAGGGCCTGGAGATCCCCTGAGGGATAGGAGCAATGTGATACAAATCAGCATTATTATCTGTCTTGTAGTTTTAGCCTCCCCAACGTCCCTGTTGTATTTCTGTTCTCTAAGGGCACCAGTGGAGATGCAGCCCTTAGGAAAACGTGGGGAACCTTTAAATAAATCAGGTGCCGGCTGTGGGCCGGCAGTGTTGGGCTTGAAAGTGAACTCAACATGGTCTGTGACACGAGCAAACCCACCAGAAATGTCACTTTGGAGTCGGCCCGGGTAGGGGGGCTGTTTTAAGCGCTCGCTGCTGGGACAGAAGCCGCTCGCCCCGTTCTCCTGCAGCAGCCAGGTTCGGTGTCCAGGTCTCTGCGTTTGGGTTGTTCCTCCAGAGCCCGGACCCGGTGTCTGTCTGAAGATAAACCCCCTCTCTGTGTGATACAGTGATTCAAGGGATACAGTGGTAATGAATTCGAGGCCATGTCTGTGCATTCCCGTTGTATGAGCTGTGTTGGACAAGCAAAAATCCCAGCTAGAGGTGGTGCTGCAAGACCCGAGAGGAGCTCCCAGAGGGGAAATGAAATCAGGTTCCCATGCCAGGGTGACCAGAGAGCAACTTGCACGTCCATCCAGACAGAACCAGGGCTATTTCACATAAGAAAGGTGCCCCGGACCGGGGGCTGCCTCCTCTGGGAATTTGTCCATGCAGGAACCGGTCCTGCCTCCAGCGCGGCACACGGATTTGCAGCCCCTCCATGTGTGAACACAGGTGCTGCTGCTTGGAGGGCCAACCACCCCTCGAGACCTTGCTTGTCACGGGTGGGAGGCACCGTGTCTGAAGGCTGCTCCATGGCAACCGAAATCCTCGTTAGCACGGCTGTCTTCGTGGGTTGCAAGATAATTTCCGGAAGGGAAGAGTTTTCCAGAAGAATTTCCAGACTAGTGACACTTGGTTTCCGTGGGAGGACTGGGATCTTTGGCAGAAGGCTTTACGTAGACTTGAAGGGAAGGGTGTGGGGGGGAAACCTGTTTTTGTAGCTTTTGACGTTTACAGGGTCTTAAAATATCCCGACAAATGGCGTGTGAATACCACACGAAGGCAGATGTACAAACAACCCTCAGAAAAGCTAACGCTCTTTAATTAATCCATTTACTCAGGCTGTGTAAGAAGACGTTCATGTAAAAAGCCAAAAATGCATCATTTTCAAATGAAATATGCTACTAACTTTAAGCACCTTGGCAAGTTAACCACCCTTTTCCTGGCAGGAACCAGGTTTCCACAAGGTCTTTCCTGTGGACTCCGTTTAGCTGGGCTGACACGTGGTGAGATGGACGGTCCTGCGGTCCCTCTTCCTCCTTTGGCTCCGATATCAAAATCGGAGGGTCCTGAGGTGCCAACTGGTGTCGTGGGGTGAGTCGAGGAGCATTTGATGCCATGGGGAAGAGGGAATCACGGTGGCCGGTGCTGGGTCCGTACACAATCCACGGTGCAGGAGGCGGCTGCCATGGCCCTGCTCCAGGAGCTGCAATAACCACTTGAGTAAAGGTAAGCAAAAGTTTCCAGCTGACAAGACACCTTCTGCGTGAACTTTCCCCTGTTCCGGCGACCATTTATGACTTTTAATACAGTGAGATAAGTGGCTTTATCAGACAAAATTCCTGAGGCAGGGATCTGTCTTGCTAATAGAGTCACTCACGTTGCCAGTGACGTTTCTTCCCTTCCTTCACACTTGGTGGCCACATTTTACACGGCAGCCTTTACTCTCAAGAGAGTTGACCAGAATTTTAGCCACATCATGTACATGTATGTGCTGGGCTGTCAAACTATGTATGTGTTCAGGACTGAGCTGTAAGCAGGGAGCTGGAAAGTGCAGCTGAGAAGGGGAACATCCTTGGGAGATCTGGGTTCATTTCTTGGGACAAAGCTTAAAACAGTGTTAATGACTTGCAGAAGTCTGCAGCAGTGACAAGGTTGGGTTTTGCTTTTTAATTCAGTGGCCCAGTTGGTTTCCTGGTGGAGAGTGACTGCTTAAGGTGCTTTTGGTAGCACATAGTGGTGATGGACACCACGGAGGTGTCTTGGGCCAAGCTTGGGCTGGCTCCTCACCCACCTTCTGCTTCTATATTGGCCCTTGTTGGGCTGAAATTCTTGTGTTTTCTCTTTATAAGGGATGTGCTGCTATTGAGAAGACTCTGATGTTTCAGGTCCTTGCTTCATTTTGACTTTTTT